>CM014089.1:34290230-34709359 GCA_004119915.2 Collichthys lucidus | reverse complement strand
GAGCTGTCGTCTTTAGAACTGCTCCCAGGTGGCAAAGAATTGTTGATCCACCACTTGAGTCTGCATCATAATTCTCCCTGGTCACTTGGAGAGAAGTCAGTGTGTGATTTTTTTGTTTGAACTGCTTCTCTTTGGTCTGGGCCACTGCCTCTTCTGTGGGGTCTTCACATTCAGAATTCTCTTCTGAAAGATAACTGTACATACTCATCTGTGGTGAAGAAAGTCACTTATTGAAAATATTTGAATATCACACAACTTTTCAAGAAAATAATATGGCTAGAATTGTCATCACTGACATGTTTGATGGTTCATCTTCATCCTGTAGCATAGGATAATACTCCACTAGTCTCTTAGCCATTGCGGTGACCTCATGCTTTGAAGGGTACCGGAGCTCCTCTCCTTGGTGCCTTGCTCTCAAGATTGAAATTATGCTGGTAACAGTGTTCCTCACCAGCCTGCATCTCAGCTCTTTGGACATGGCAGATCCCCCTCTCTACCAGTGCAGGCCATCTCAAAATGGTGCTTATGAGCTAGTTCCAACTCAGTGTCTGTGTAGATCACATATTGTGGAGGACTAGGAAGCTGTAGGTTTTTCTTCACCACCGGAGTGGATGTGCGGGGGGATACTGGAGGTGATCTTTGAAGTGATGACACAGTTCCTGTTTCACCTGGGCCAGCTTTGTCTGGTAAAGTGGCATTCTCATCCTCAGAAGAAAAATAATATTTTACAAGGTTAATGACAGACACAATTAGAAACAACATGTTACGGTTCAGGGAACTGGACCCTGAAAACTAGTGCAGTAAAACAAAAAAAGAGTTTATTAATTCACAGAGGCACCACAGGAACTCACAGCATGGACACAGACGAACCAACAAAGGACAAAACCGGGAAAACACTGAGGTCAGATACATGAGGAAACAAGACACAGGTAGGGCAATCGCATACATGTGAGAGGTACTCACAGGAGGGAAAACACAGGAAGACAAGACATGGAACTTATAAACTTATAAAACCGGACATGGACAAGGAAGTGGAGACAAACCATGGCACAACATGTAAAAAAAAACAAGTATAGGCAAAAACGTACCTCTTGGCTAATTAGAGCCCACAGTTGTTTCCTCCTGAGAAAGTTCTCTGGCCCAGGAAAAAGGTCTCTTAAATCATCCCGACTGAGGGTGTGGAGTAAGGCCTCATCTATACTGGCAGCTGTAAACAAAGTCAAATTATGAACAAACCTTTTTAGAATTGAAACCAATATACCTTTTTTTTTATCTATGAACGTAAAAAAGTAAATTGCAATGCCTGTTATTTCATCTATTATCTATGAATAAATCTAAGTAGAAAAAAAAGCATAATCAATTATTCAGTTAAATGGTAATACACATCAATATTATTTAGCATGTGACAACACCTAAACATACCATTTAGAACTGAAACAGTAACATCATCCAATTCCTCCATGTTAAGGCCCTTTTGGTTGATCCTGGAAGGCACAAAAAACATCACAAGTCATGTATGGGTAAAGTTAGATCAGTCTAGACCAGGTTTTCAGTTTTCAGCTGTCAAAAGTGACACAGGCTAAATTCAATATGTGGAAATGACAAACAATAGGGCAAACAGTAACTTAAATGTCATTATTCAACCATTTACCACCTTAAAGCTACTCCAGCTTAGCTAGCCCTGGCTATGATGAATACACTTTCTCCTATATCCTTCATTCAAAGATTCAAAACAGTTCTAACCTAAATCATGTCAAATCAATAAAACACGATGATTTTCTTTTTTTACAGAGCGTGCTCAGCACACCTAGCTAGCCAGGCTCCCCTCATCCACACAGAGCTGCGCTCACCTGCTTGCTTCATGTGTATTAGCACCCTTCTAGCACGTTACTGTTGCTTTCAATATATCCACATTCATAGAGCACATGATAAAAATCAACAACATTTTTAATTAGTCGCAGGAGAAAAGCACGAGAAAACATTTCTAACCATGTTGTAGCGCCAAACCTGCAAGTCATCTAACATTAGCTAAATTAGCTAGCTGGATTTCAGATTGAAGAGGCCGATTTATTCATTGATACGGCCGCAGTTTTCGCGATGAGTGGAGGAGTAAATGTGAAGGGTAAAACTGTAACGTAATTGTAAAATGTATAACTTTATCAATTTTATAACGTTATTTTCTACTTACCGCAGCAGAATCTAGTCCCGACCATAGACATATATACATAGACGCAGCATTCAGCGCTGAATCGTACGTAAACGGCGCCGCCATATTGTTTCGGGCAGATCTGCCCGTAAACTAATATAAGGAAATGGACTGAACTTCATAAAGCGCCTTTCTACAAAGTTCTTTAAGTTAATGCCTCTTACACACCCATTCACACACACACACTAATATATCCAAGAGATGCTGGCTGCAGACATAGACATATATACATAGACGCCGCATTGAGCGCTGAATGGTACGTAACGGCGCCGCCATATTGGACCTGGCTGAGTCGAGCGGTCGGCGAATAGATGCAAACGGAGAAGATGCCTATTTCATGTTCTGCGTGGAATTGTACCAAGCGGTTTACAGTACAAAACAGATGTCTTGGTATTACCTTTCACAGGTAAGAATGAAAGATTACTTTTGATTGTATTTGGCCATTATAACGTCATTTTACGAACAGAATTTGCTGACTTTGTGTCTGATACTATGAAGTCATGCGCATAATATTGTCCCGCGGTGAAACTAAACAAGCAAGAACTCTTTCCTATTTAACGTAATTGGGCCGAAGTAACTACTCTGATCGATTGATCTGATTCTATGTAGGTTTCCCAAAGATAAAGAGCTGAGAAAGAAATGGGAAACAGCTGTTAGAAGGGAAGGCTTTTCTGCCAGTCCATCATCCGTGCTCTGCAGTGAGCATTTCAGACCGGAGGATTTTGACAGGACAGGTCAGACAGTCAGGATCAGAGCTGGAGCTGTTCCTTCAGTCTTCTGTTTCCCAGCTCATCTCCACAGGGTAGGTGATCACTATGCTGTACTAGGCTGCACTTTATTTTATTTTAGATTAGATTCAACTTTATTCTCATTGCACAAAGTACATAGACAACAAAATACAGTTTAGCATCTAACCAGAAGTGCAGAGTGTGTACAAATGAACAGGACATATATATAGTGCAGATATAAATATGACTATGGGATACATACAGTTGAAACCAAAAGTTTACATACACTGTATAAAAAGGCCTTTTTTTCCCCTCACTGTCTGACATGAAATCAGACAATAACTTTTCCTGTTTTAGCTCCGTTACGATTACCAAAATTATTTCTATTCGCTAAATGCCAGAATAAGAGAGAAGTAATAAAAAATTGTCTAAAAAAATCCTTCTCTCATATGTGTGTGTATGTGTGTATAATATGTGTGTGTATGCATATATAATATGTGTGTGTATACAATGCGTGTGTGTGTATGTATGTGTGTGTTCATCAATATATATGTTCATCAATGTGAAATAAAACGATTAATCAAAATCAGTTAAATCTAAACGTTAGTGCTCTTTATTCAAAAACCCTCATGTCACATCTACATTTCAGGATCTGGTTATTATAGACACAGATTAAATGTTAAATATAAATATTTCAATATTTATCATCACAGTAACAGTGTTACACACATTAGTAGCTGTAAACACTCACAAGTAGCTGTAAACACATTATAAAAATACATACGTTGGTTTGGTGCTTACATAAGGAGTAAACATTTATAATCATCACTTTAAAAGTTACATACGTTGTTTTTTTGGTGCCTGTTTGTTTCCCAGATATATTAGTGTGTGTGTGAATGGGTGTATAAGAGACATTAACTTAAAAAACTTTGTAGAAAGGCGCTTTATGAAGTTCAGTCCATTTCCGTGTATTAGTTTACCGGCAGACCTTCCAGGTCCAATATGGCGGCGCCGTTTACGTATCGCGACCAACGACCAACCCGCTCAATGCGGCGTCTATGTATACATGTCTATGGCTGCAGACCTCCACTGTCAGGCCCCTACCTCCACTGTGACGCTCCTCCACTGTCAGGACCGGAAGTGATGACGTTTTTTGGGTTGTGGGGAGGTGGGGCGGACATTTTGAGAGGGTCATTTTCACCTGCCCTTTAAATTCGAGAGAGACCAGCGCGAGCGCATATATATAAAAAAAGAAGAAGAGTGAGCTTGTTCTCCGAGTAGCGGTAAGTTTCTGATTTTTATTATCCACAGAAGGTAAATGCATGATTTCTAGTCTTTATCGTCAATATAGGTGCCGTTGTAGTAGTCGTTATAGGTCATTAATTACCGAATGTTACATGTCGGTTTGGGTTGTCGTTTTGAAACTAGATGACTTCAAAGTTTACTTTCACCAATGGTGGTTACATCAACACCTAAGGATTCTGAACTTTTTAGTCCATAACGTAAAGTAACTCTTCGCATTTGTTTGTATGTAACGTTGTGAAACATTTTTGTAAACTCTCCATGCATTAGTTGGGCATAGTCACAAAGTTGAAAACATCTTTCTGAACTCACGGACATGATCAACACGAAGCAACACACCAGGATGTTTTGACGAGCTAATTAGTAATATTACCTGTTTAAGTGCACAAGTGTCAAAATCAAAATGTGGCAGAACTACATAGCACATTTTTACTTTATTTTTCCACCTATGTTGTATACTACAGTACATAAACAAAACGAATAGTAACTGAAATGCTTCTGCATCATCAGTACTTTTATTTATGATACTTGATTATATTTTGCTTCTAACTGTCACAGAAATCATCCAAGTCCAGTTGAGAGAGTTTTTTGGGGATTTTATATTTTAATTCCCTTTTACAGACGCTAATGCCTGTCGACCACATTGTGAAATGATCACAAAATGTGACAATGTGAGACCATGCCGAGCATCATGGACCATAAAGCTTCATCCTGCCCAAGAGCAGCTGGTATGTATTCTTAAAGGAAAGAAAGAGCTGTGTGATATATTAGACAGGTATGTACAGTACCTACCTATGTTCCTACATTAGAATTTTAAATATAGTGCTTGTTATGATATTCATTGCTTTTTTTAAATCAATTATCAGCTTAAATACATATTGGACACTGAGAGCCCAGCGGGTGAGCTCATTGTTAAAACAGGAAAAAGTTGCCTGACCCGAGCTGACTATTGGGGGCTTGGATTGAACAAGAAAATGGAATCAACTGTGAGTTAACATCTAGACCCATTTAATTAATAATAAATAAATTATGTCTGTATATCATTGCCATGTTTTTGTTTGGTTTGCAGATAGGAAATGCGTGCTTTTAAGGTAATTGAGAAAATTGCTTAATCACAGGTATAAAACATAAATATTATAGAATATGGTTCAATGTTATATTATATGGGTATTTGCTCACATTTGTAATGTTTTCCACAGGGGAAAAGTATTTTTGTGGCTGACCTCTATGTTGTACCAACCTGGCGAAAACCAACATCGTGTGATCCACTTGCAAGCTTGCCTGTAAGTGCAGCTTGTCCTACTGGTTTTCATTCAAATTATATATATTGTGTATTTTACCAGTTTGCTTTTGAACTTTTCCTTTGCATTAGAGTGATGCTTCAATCAGAGATGCCATTGTCATTCCTGTGTGGAAACCTGGGCATTTCTTGCTCTCTGTAAGTAGTGATGCTTATTGTAACAGGAGGTTTGCATGTCCCAGAAAATGTTGTATCAAATGTAAACAAAAACATCTTAATTTTCTATTACAGTACTGGTGTGTTGTGTTGTGTTGTCTTTACACAATACTGAGTTTTACAGGTTTTGACTGGACTACAAATTCAGGTAAGAGTATAAAGTATGTATAATGCATGTATTTATTAATATTTGAATACTTCAATACTGTAAAATAATAATTACATAACTGACTTCTTTCTGATATCTAGGATTTTTCACGGCAACCATATGGAATTGACTGTGGCATCTTCATGTTGATGGTAGTAGACATCATTTGTTATATATTTATTATTTGTAATTCTGTGTGCATTAAAGATTTCAGCAATAAATTAAAATTAATATGCTATTCCTAGAATGTCCATTACACAACACTGGATGCTCCCTACGACTTTTCTGTTGTAAGTTGAATAATTCAATCAAAGTAAGCTCAAAATTACAACCACAAAACACTTATTATGACATAGTGTGAGTTTCTTTTTGTTGCTGTTCATTTTCCAGCTGGACATGCCAATTTTGAGACAGTGGTGGTGTATCATCCTGATGGAAAATTTTGACC
Source organism: Collichthys lucidus (assembly GCA_004119915.2). Taxonomy (NCBI): domain Eukaryota; kingdom Metazoa; phylum Chordata; class Actinopteri; family Sciaenidae; genus Collichthys; species Collichthys lucidus. Next base: position 34,703,071 of record CM014089.1, on the reverse strand, counting down.
TTGGAAGGTGAGACTGCAAAGATTGTTATTTGACCTGAAGTTGTTACAAGACTTTTTTATTTATTTATTTATTTTTTTGAGCCATGGAAAGCTGTTCGCCCACTAGACCGATGCTTCAAAAGCCTGTCTGCGAGGTGAGGTGCAACCAGTGTTCAGGCTGATCAAAAGGAAGAAGGATGACATTACTGAGGTTAGATTTTTATTTTGTTTGAGTTCTGTCTGGGTTTCTTTTGTTTCAGGTATATAGGTAAATAAAGTGTCTAGATAATGCATGATTGGATTTAAAAATTAACATTTGTTAAGCTCTCTAATATTACTAGGTAGGCCTATTAGAGGAGGGCAATGATGGAATCTTTTCTTCTTTTTTTTTTGGGCTTGTGTTTGAATATTACAACTGATCCTTTTGCTTATCTATATATTTTCAGGAAGAAGAGCAGCAGGCAGAGGTGAGACCTTCTGATGTGGACACACCAGTGGAAGGCGTAAGCTTTTTCACAGTATCTATTAGTCAGATACTGTTGGTGTGGCAGCTATGGTATAGACATCTTTCTTTCTGTCTTTTCCATAGGACACGGTTGAAGATCGTGTTCTTCGTGATTGCAGAAATGCAGCGGGGTGGGTTGAGGACAATAAACAACAGTTCTCTGCCAGAGTGGACCTGCCTGACGTTCTGGGCATGGGGGAGGAGGAACAGGCAGAGGCTGCTCTGCAATATGGAAGGTTGTGGAAGGAAGACCTGGACGAGCATGAAAAGGAAGCAATCCTGGAGCCATTTTACATCCCTGAGGACATGTGGAAGTTCTGTGAAGAAATAATGGACCAAAGACATTATTTGGCATATTGTGAATGTCACACAGAGTAAAGGGCTACAGAACATTTGATCATGTTGTGACTTGGTGTGTGTATTGTGTGTGTGTGTGTGTGTGTGTGTGTGTGTGTGTGTGTGTGTGTGTGTGTGTGTGTGTGTGTGTTTCTCATTGATCACCTAATAATTTGACTTGGTAGTATTTGGTAGTATTTAGTGGTCCTTAAGTGTTCTAGCAGCACAAGAATATAATTAGCATAGACATAGAACCAAACATGAATTTATGGTGGTTAAGAATAAAAATACAGAATAATACAGTAAAAACAGAATAAATAATAATAGAATATAAAACAGAAAAGCTAATTGAAACAAATATATAGAAAAAGACCAGTGCAATAAAGTCAAAAGAAATGATGATAAAAAGGCACCCTGTATAGTACACAATAAAATGTATAGGCCTATGACATCTTGTGAGATGTTGGCTTATGAATATGAATGAATATAAACATGAATGAATATATATATATATATATATATATATATATATATATATATATATATATATATATATATATATATATATATATATATATATATATATAGATGTCTTCCACCATCCAGTCAGACGAAGAAGATTACTCCTTCCAGCGTTTCCCTGGCCTTGGACTGGGGGTCCAGTCCTCATCACTGTCCCCCCTGCTCCTCTTACTGGAAACGCTAGTACCAGAAGAGGAGGAGGTGGGATCCTCGATGCTGTTTGAGGACTCAGGCGATGATTTCACACATCATCGCCTTCATCAACCTCATCAGCACCCAGAGGGACAGTGATGTGGCCATAGTCTTTATCTGAGGAACTGATGCCAAAAAACGCTCTGTCATTATCTGAAGAGCTGAAGGCTGGGGAGCCTTCGCCTTCAGATAAAGATCAGAACACTGAGAAGTCATCGTCCTCATCTGAAGAACTGGAGAGGGAGTCTTCGCCTTCGTCTGAAGAGCCTGAAATAAGGACGTCTTCGTCTTCATCAGAAGAGGTGGAGCCCTCGTCTTTATCCGAAGTAAAGATGTCGGGGTCACCATCCTCTCCGTCAGAAGCGATGGAGCTCTCATCTTCATCTGAATAGATCAGTGTTACTCAAAGTGTGGTCCGCGAGCGACCTCAAGTGGTCCGTGAGAGGATCTCTTAAAATATTCGAATTTCCCACACAAGTTTGTGGAGTCCTACCTAGGGATACTCGATATATCGTGGCTTGTTCTACGTGAGATGTATGAAATGACTATATCGCGACCATCGAGTACTTGTCACGTAAATGTTTTAAGCCGTCTGCATTTAATTCTCCGGGGATTCGCCTGTCACTCACTCCTGCTGCTCACAGCACGCAGCACACTGCCTCGCCCACCCAGAAACATCCCCTGTGCGCATGCGTACTTTCTGTATCAAGTGAGGAGAGGTGAAGCCAAGTGAGGTAATTGAAGATGGAGACGGACGACTTGGTTCTGAAGAAAAACAGCTGCGGTCACGTCTCTCGTTTTCGCGTGGTCACGTCAGCTGCTCCAATATTTTCAAGTGCGCCCTTATTGCCGACTTTATGGCAAACACTTTTAAAAAACTGGAAAGTCAGCGCTAGCTTACTGCAGCGTGTGGACACTTCCGGTTTTCAAAATAAAACGTGGGTGTTAAATGTATTAAACATTTATTTATAAAATATGAAGAATGGTTAAAATTTGATTTAAAAAAGTGTTTCATATGCCAAGTATGATTCTGCACTGCTTCAATGCTCATATGTACATTATGAAATATATTAAAAATTCATAAAAAATATGACAAGTGTTAAAATGCTATAAAAAGAGTGTGTGTCGTATAGCAGGTGTAGCTCGACTGTTCTACACTGATTTTGAGCCAATAGGTCACAGGACCTGGAAGCTATTGAGCTTTAAAGCTCATATTTACATCATGAAATGTATTAAAAATTCATAAAAAATATGACAAGTGTTAAAATGCTATAAAAGAGGTGTGTCTCACAGCAAGTGTAAATCTACTGTTCTACGTTGATTCTGAGCAATTACAATGCTATCAAGGTAATAATGACATTATTTATTAGAAATAAACAATACAAAACAACAACAACAAAAATATTGAAATATATATTGTGTATCGCGATATAGCTTAAAAATATCGAGATATTGGTTACAGGCCATATCAGCCCTAGTCCTACCTAACATTATTTGAAGTGTAAAGCGAATTTGTTCTCTGAACAAAAATGCAGACAAATATTTTTTTAAATCATGTATAATGGATATATGAAGATAAATCTGAATTAGCAGTGCCCAAATTGTTGCCTAAGCAACCACGGCGTCTCCTATAGACAAAATCATTCCGCTGTCACGTCAGTAAGTAAGGAAAAGAAAGCAAGGAAAAGAGCAGCAAAAGCTGTGAACTTTAACTAAAACAAGGCACGGAGAGGATGGGAAACAATGATGGATAGGTGGCTGAAGACGGGGTCAGGTGGTCCCTGAAAATTTTTTTTTTGACAAAGTGGTCCTTGGTCTGAAAAAGTTTGAGAAACACTGGAATAGATGAAGTCAGGGTCACCATTCTCTCCATCAGAAGGAATAGAGCCCTCGTCATCAACCCATCAAATGAGGATAAGAACACCTATCTCTTCCACGAAGACGAGGACATCTGCAGGAACATATTAAAAGAAAAGCTGAGTTATATAGTTCAGTTGTGAATAGTTAAAAATAGTAATACATCCAAATAACACTTAACAATTGAAATTGCACTCTGTCATAACGTTGTGTGTGAGAAATGAGGACATGACAAAACACACATGCAAATATCTCTCATGAGTAATACGTGTTCACAGGTCACAGCATCCATGCAAGATCACATCACTTATTTACGAAGGTGATGATGAAAACACATCAAACGACTCACACACACACACACACACACCACCACAGTGGTACCAAACATGGGCCGTGCACCATCAACATGCAATAACCTTATTACAAAAATATCAATTTGGTTCAACGGCAACAAGTTGCCCAGTCTTCCTACAAGCACAAACATGACGACTGAATCGCAAACAAGACGAAGCAGAGACAAACCAGACGACATCACACGCCTACTGAACAAGACGTGACCGAACAGAGGCATTGCAGAAGAAATTTTAAAACCGTATGACAAAGATAAAAGGTTTGCACAAAAATCTAGGCCAACCTCTGACACATGATATAAAAAAACAGTATTTGCACTTAATGAAAAAGTGAAAAAACTGCACATACTGGTTACTCCTCAAGTTAACAATAAACTTTTACTAAATTTAATTAGTTTCAGGCTGTTGGTCCTGGTTGCTTGGCAACCTCAAGCCTGCCTGAAGGAGGAGAGGGGGGAGGGGCCAGCAGGCAGAAGCCAGCAGGCAGAAGCCGAGCGGCGGCCATTATAGCAGTTTTGGCACTTAATTTTAACGTGTCAGTCTAAAATGACAGACAAAGACAGCAGAGTAAAGACATGCTATCTGCTAACATTAGCGGCCAATGCTAAAATTAGTGCTAATTAGCATTAACCACTAAAAATTAAATACATGCTAACATGCTAAGGTTGACATGCTAATGTTAATTGCTAGCGCATCAGTCCTAACATGCTAATGCTAACATGCTAATGTTAATTGCTAGCGCATCAGCGCTAAAATGGTAATGCTAACATATTAATGCTAACATGCTAATATTAACATGCTAATGTTAATTTGCTAGCGCATCAGCGTTAACATGCTAATGGTAAATGCTAGCGTGTCAGCGCTAACATGCTAATGCTGACATGTTAATCTAACATGCTAATGTTAATTGCTAGCGCATCAGCGCTAACATTGTAATGTTAACAGAATTGCTAGCAAGTCAGCGCTAGCTGCTCCTGTGTCTTTGAATACAGACCCCCGGCAACAGCCCACTTGTCAGTCTCAACATTTCTGTGCGAATTTTCTAGTACTGAATTTACTGAGCAGTGTCAGTAATAATGTATGGGGGCGACGGGGCCAGAGTCATGCACACTCAAAATTTCTTTAGAAATTTTCTAGTTGATGTTACAGTAATAGAATCGGTGTAACTAGTTGATTCTCTTATTGTAACGTTTAACAAGAGATGATGGGTGAATAAGCTAGGTTACGTGATTAAAAAGGTATAATATAAAATACGCTATGATAAAAATTATTTGAGGACTGTGAAAAAGGCCCCCTGGTGGCAGCTCATGGTCAGTGGCGCTGCTGCCTCGCTCTCTCTCTCTCTACCTGCACACGGCCACGCCTTGCACGGATTGGTGAGCGCACTGAAGCAGACACACTAATGCATCGGACAGTTGTAAGCATTGGATGTGCTTGTGGCAATAAATAAGTTGGACTTGAAGACATTGTTTGTGTGATTCTGGTCGATCACCTGCAGCGAGCTGCTATCTCAGTGTATCCAGCATAGTTAGAGCAGGGAAGCTACAGCTTCTTCACAAAGTGGTCCTTCGAGCCGGATTACCTGAGCCCACTGCAGAACACGATGTCTGCAGCAGAGATGGAGCCCAGTAACCGTGTCAGGAGGCAGACTTCCCTCCCTGCTTACCTCCAGGATTACATCCTTTCTGATGCTCCACAATCCATGCCACACTCCACACCTGCTGTATCATCTCATCCAGGAGAAGAGGAGGAGGGTGAGATGGCGGTATACAGTGTTCACGTCCTGCATCACCGATGTTGTGGAGAAATTGCTGAAGTCAAAGGTCAATGGTGAGGTCAGGAGGGAAGAAAGTGTTCAGGAGCCTCTGATGTCTTATGCTGTATTATTTATTGACGCTTGGCCAAGGAGAACTAGAGACACTCTCAAAGTACATCTGAAGTGTTTGAGTCGGTCTCGCATTCTGACGAACTTGTGATGGTGCATATACTTTAAACCCAAAGATCACACCCCAAATACTATACGCCCCAGAATTAGTAAAAGAGAATGTCTTTACTCTTGGAGGTGTTATTGTCAACACATCCTAGTCTGGAGACACAGATGTCCGCTTACGCAGATTGGAACGGCAACAACAAGCTATCTATTATGACTAGGAAGGCAGCAACAGGTCTCTTCGACCCTGGCCACCACAGTGAGATATGGTGGCACCTAGTCATAAGACAAACAGTTAATACTGTCGTGGATCACAAGGCTCACACGTGGCCTCGTGTAACCTAAAAAGAGAAAATTCCATAACAACCGATCAGTCAGCAGCGATACAGCCCGCCACTGTGGACAGTAACTGATGCGGTTGAGAGTCCAAGCCCCGACTGGGGGAAAGAGTACCAGAGGCTCAGACAGGAGCAAGAGAGCCTTCAAGTCTCAATGCAGCAACTCAAACTACACAATGAGGAGCTTTGGGCCCGAAGTGGGCTCACTAGAGCTAGGTTGGAGCAGCACCGGCAACCAAAGACAGCTATAGACCCCCACAGAGAGGTCCAGCGTTTGGCAGATGCCATGGCAACATGTCAGCCCCCTACCTGGCATCCTGTCCATGAGCAGGAACGTACAGCTCCTTTGGAGACACCTCGCCACCATTTCATCGGAGATGAGTACTCAACCCAGCACACCTCTCACTCCAGAAGGTATGATACGTCCCCATACCATGAATGCTGTCATGACAGTTATGCAGAGCCGGCATACACTTCGCCCCACGCACGATCAGCCACTCACCACTATGGACATGATGTTCATTATACTTCAGAGTTACGTCGTCCACAAGCAGAGTGCTATTACTCTCCACCACGGCATCGCCACCAAGCCGAGAGCAGATATGCACCACACCACCATGGTTATTCTGCTAGAGGTGATTATTCACCTGAGAGGCATGGGTACCCACCTGGACGTTACCGTTCCAGGCATCTAGGAACGGATGAACTAAGGGACCGCCAAAGGCTTCTGTTCTTCTGGTGGGTACAGAAACCAGACCCACAGATGAAACAGCCCGCGGATCACCTATCAGTCAAGCCCCGAAGAAGTTTTGCCCATTTTGTGATAACAATAAGCACTCACTCAACAACTGTGCCAACTTCAAGTTCCTCAACAGCGCCCAGAAACGAGTATGGATCTAGGACAACAACCGCTGCTGGTGCTGTGGCCGTAACCATCGAGCAGCTGAGTATGACTTAAAAATGTGCTGCAAAACCTGTAATAATAGACATCTCCTTGCTCTACACGAGATCAGTGGAAAAACTCCAGCGAAAGCGGACAAGCCCACACCAGCAGTTTCAGAACCAGCTGGTCCTATGCCCCCAAACAGGAGTGAAGAGGTTCTGTACATCGGTAAACCTCCTCAGGGTCAACGCGTTCTCCTTAAAGTCGACAAAGTGGTGCTTAGGAATGGAGACCAAAAACTGGAGACATACGCTATACTAGACGATGGCTCTGAGCGCACCTTGCTTCTCCATTCAGCAGCCAAACAACTTGGTCTCCAAGGTGAGCCTGAAAACCTGCCCCTTCGGACTGTAAGACAGGAGCCCCAGACGCTTCATGGGACGGCAGTCTCATTCACCGTCTCACCAGCGAGCTCCCCACGTAAGGTTTTCCGAATAATGGGGGCCTTCACTGCACCACAACTTGGTTTAGGAGAACACACCTACCAAGTCAGAGCCTTGCAACGGAAATTCAAGCACATGGGGCCCATACATCAAGTGACTTTGTGGACTGACTCTACTACTGTACTCACTTGGCTGAAATCAGAGTCATGCCGTTTCAAGGTGTTTGTGGGCACCAGAGTAGCAGAGATTCAAGACCTTACTCCTGGTGACACCTGGCGTTATGTAGAGTCTGCCAGGAACCCTGCCGATGACATCACCAGGGGGAAGCCACTCTCTGCACTAACAACTGATAGCCGTTGGAACTGTGGTCCACCTTTCCTCCACAACACCTTAGATCATTGGCCAGAGACACCCCAGCTTCAGACAACTTCAGCTCAAAGTGAAGATTCGAAGAAGCCAGCCTTCTGTGGAATCAATTCAGCACCATCTGCGCCTTTAGTACCAGATGCCACTCAGTTTGCAACTTTTAGCGACCTTGTAACTGCAACTGCTCAGTCTCTACACAGGGCGGCTAAGGAGGCACTCAAAGCTGAAAATTATCGCAAGGCCCCAGTCTCCCTCCTTCAACACGTGCAACTAGAGTGCTTCCCCATGGAAGTCGCTCAACTGAGATCAAGCAAGCCAGTGCTTAGGAGTAGCCGCCTCCTCACTCTGGCCCCAGAGTTCGATAACAACAATGAGGTCATCCGTGCAGGTGGACGCTTACATCACAGCAGCCAGCTTGATCCAAAGGCTATACATCCTGTTGTGCTGGATGCCCAGCACCCGATCACACAGCTGATTATTAAGGACATTGATGAGCAGCTACACCACCCTGGTCCTGAAAGAGTATTTTCAGAAATCTGACGCAAATACTGGATCCCACGTGGTCGGGTTAGGGTTAATAGACTGCTTTGGTCCCTACTCTATCAAAATAGGGCGAAGAAGTGAGAAACGCAGGGGCAAGCCATTTGAATTGCTCTCAGACCAAGGGACCAATTTCAAAGGGGGTGACCGGGAGCTACACAAGGCCTTTGCAGCCCTCCAACCAGACCTGCAAGAGCAGCTTGCCCCTCAACAGATCCACTGGAAATTCAACCCGCCAAGTGCTCCCCATTCTGGAGGTTGTTGAGAGCGAGAAAACCGCTCCATAAAGCAAGCCTTGCAGGTCACACTTGGGGCACAACCAGTGACAGAAGAGGACACTCCTTATTGAAGTTGAAGGGATCCTCAATTTGAAGCCTTTGGGATACACATCATCGGATATTGCTGACCCCGATCCCATCACCCGAATCCTTGCTGATCGGACGACCAGACGCTTCCCTCCCACAAGTCGTTTATCCTGAATCTTCACTTCTGGGTAGAAGACGATGGCAACATAGTCAGCTCCTCGCTGACCATTTCTGGCAAAACTTCATTAAGTTCTACCTGCCTGCGGTTTCGCCCAGGTTCGCCCAGGGCGTAAATGTGGCCAGGACCGCCGCTGGAGCTGCTATCTCAGTGTATCCAGCATAGTTAGAGCAGGGAAGCTACAGGTTCTTCATAAGGACATTTGACAACATTAACAACATTGGCGCATTAGTTCGTGTATTTAGACTGACACCCGGGGGTCAAAGCCAGGCAGTGCAAAATTAGGTTAGCGTTGGTTAGGCTTCTACAACAAGAAGACTTTGAGCGGGATTCTGAGCTCGGCAGCCCACTGAGCGGGAGACGAGATGGATGGCCAAATACCGAAAATAATGCCATTCGTATCATATTTGATACATGAGTTTCTGAGACCTCTATCTCATCAACATCAAAAATATACTTGCCTTAAAAACCCTTTGTATGTAATCTGATACATGTGTTCTGCCCCCTGCTGGACTATCATGTCACTACAGGCAACTTAAGTCTTGTTTTGGTCATTTCCAACATGGCCGCCCTCCCTCTTTTTTTAGGAAAATCATTGCTAATTTTTGAGAAGTCACGGTGAGAATAACATCAAAATTCTAAATAATTTTTTTTAAATAAGTAGTTTATTCATTGAAAGAATGCATATTTATTAAGTAACTCATTCTTTATATTACAATTTAATTGTGTTAAAATGTCTGTATCAAATTTGATACAGCAGGTATAAAATGTATTTTTTCTCCAAACTGTCATTTCTCGTTTTTTGTAATTTAATCTACATAATGCTTACTAAAATACAAACACACACTATTATGATGACTTCATTAATCTAATTAATGACTGAAATGCCATCTTTAAATACATTTTGAGTATTTACAATAACAATTCCTCTGAAATAATGTCTATGCTATATGATATGTCTATTTTTAGATGTCAAAAAGGCTAGAGGAAGAAGAGAGAAGGAGAAAGCACATTGAAAATGTCATCAACATGATAATGGATGGTGATACAAGTGACATAGAGCAGTTGGCAGAAGATGATGAGGATGAGGATGAGGAATGGACTCCTCAGGACAGGCAGGAAAGTTCAGATAGCAGTGATGAGGAAGACAAACAAGAGGAAAGTGTAGCCCAGACAGGCATAGACGAGGTTCCAACAACACAGGACACAATCAGAAAGGAGTCAGTGAAGAGCAATGAAAAAAGGAGAGAATACAGATAGAAAAAAATTGAATAACAAGCTCCATCTTTGATTTTGTTGCATGTGTTGATGAAGGGACAGATGACAGGTATGACTGGACACCATACATGTATTTCAAACAGTTTGTTACTGATAAAATGTTACAGGAAACTGCAGGGCAAACAAACCTGTACAGTGTGCAAAAACAGGGCAAGTCAGTAAACACAAGTGCCAAAGAGCAAGTGCCAAGAGATAGAGCAGGTTCTAGGCATGTATTACAGGCCTTATATGTATAGGCATGTGTTAAAAGGTGTTATGTGAAAAAGAAAAAAAAGGAAAAAGTTCATGTGCATGTTCTATAATTTCAAAATGTTATTGACCAAACTCTTTTTTGGGGCTAAAATTAACATTGTTGTAAACAAAAATTTGCCAAAAACGCCCACTGTATCAAATATGATACAAAAAATATCTCATAAACAACATGATATAGCAAAAAAAAAAAAGTGGATTTTGTTATAAGAGTTAATAAACATCTCAATTCCAAAAAATCTGAATTTTCTGGCTATTTTTTGATGTGTCAGGTCTCAAAGCACAATATTCATATAGTTTCAATATGCAATTTGTTTTTGGCAAGGATGTTGAGGTGACCAGATTTCCCAAATTTAAAATCAGGACATGTTTTGAGTGCGAGCACATTAGATTTGAGCGCGAGCACATTAAATCTGAGCGCGCACAGGACATATTTGAGTGCGAGCGAAATGTTTGTGTCCAAGCAGAAGAAATGTGAGCACAAGCATGTGATGTTTTGAGTCCAAGCGCACATTTTAAAAGAAAGCAGCAGATCTGATCTGATTACGAGAACAAAAATCTGAGCACGAGGACAATAATTCTGAGCACGAGAAGGAGAAATCATGCTCTCAAACTGAAAATGTGCGCTCTTGAACAAAGATAGGATAATTCTTCCATACAACACACACATTGTGTACATGCTTTGATTAAATAAGGACATTCAAAATGCATGTGATGAAGTTCAGATGATGCTTCATCAATCATCAATCAGAGTGTTAAATGAGTCAAAACTATTTGCATGACATCACTGTGTCAGTGTGCCTATATGTTCTGCTGTGTTACTGTCTAATGGAACGTACACTACAGCAAAGAGAAGAACCTTTGGACCTAGTAGTGATTATTTGTATAGTGGAGAGGTGTTTTTCAACTCAAGTAAGCAGCTTTAATAAACTTTGATTCGCTTTAAAAACCCACCCCACGTTTCAGTTTAGTTTTCTCCCAGGTCATTGCATTGGTTGACCAAGACTGGACTTGGGAGACATTGGAGGAGAGAGACTTATCACACCAAAGTAGCATAGAGAAGCTCTAAACTGACACAGGAGCAAGCGATCACCTGCAGATGATTTCTAAGATCCTAAAACTCTTCATGTGCTCTTCCTCAGCTCCACTCATGCATCTTTGTTCTAAAATCAACAATCATCTTCTCGGTTTTGTTGATGTTGAGCTGTAGGTTCTGTGCTCTACTTCCACTCAAGAGCAAGATTGTTGATTTCCTCCAAATATGAATTCTCATTATTGTTTAATATGGGTCCAATGATGGGTCCAATGATAGAAGTCTTGTTGCATCACAATGGGCTTTGAGTAGCAGAGGGTGGCAGTAGTTTTTTAGCCTTAGACTTTGTCTCAGGTCAACATTTTCACCTGCCTTCTAAAACAGACTCATGTGACCAGTGAGTGTAAATTTCATTTCAGAGTCACGTCCCACTTCTTCACCACTGAGGCATGCAGGTTAATCAGTGTCTGATGAATAAGAACATCTCAGCAAACATCATCCCAGTCTACACCTCTCTAGTATGAGTCAAAGACAGAAATGAGCTGAGTATGACAAGGACCAATCGTATGTCTTGATGAAGACTGTTACAAACACAACTAATCTACATGAACTCTATTTCTCCAGATTAATTGATTACTTGACCTTGTTAACGTTTTACCACACTGACCATTATCAGTTAAATTAACACACCGTTCATGCACTGTCCAGCAACTCCCCCCCCTGAATAAGTGAATAATTTCAGGAACTTTGGAATGTATCTGTCCAGCTGGGAGAAAAATGTGGACTCCAAGGGAATTGTGTTGCACCTTTAGAACTCTTCATTTATATTGAAGACGTGTTTATCAGCAGTTCAGGGTTTCCGTGTGTGTTAAGTTTGACCCGGTAATTTCCACATTCGTATTTTAGGCTTTGCTGTCACCCGTAACATCCATTGAAAGAGCCATGCTCCCTCATGCAGGGATGCTTCTCTACTAGGGCCTGTGTAATGGCAGCCCTCTGTGGATCGTTGGGATAAGCTGTGTAGGAAAACATGGCTTCTTCCAGGCACTTCAAAATGTCAGATTTGACACTTGCCTTAACTCAAAGCCATGTCAGTGTTATAAGAGAAGGCTGGAATGGAAAGACTGCAGGCCAGAGGTTTGGCCTCTATGTGGCAGGGGGACTGTGAATCAGATCAGATTGTCTTGTGAATCCACACAGTGTACATCATCAACAGAAGACATGTCAGAGGTGTTGGCGTTGCGTTCCTGGGGCACTGTAGCCACTATTATGCCAGATGGCACATCATGCACAACTTTGAGTGTGTCTTTATCCTTCAGATCACTGGTAGAGGTAAGTGTGAAGAAATCATAAAAGTCAGCATCTTTGTACTGAAGACTGATGCCTGCGCTGATAAAAAAAGCTTGATGGAACACCTTAATCAGATCCTCCACAGATGAGGGCAGGCTGTTCTGGAAAGTTATCTTCCTGATTTTATGTTCGATGATGCCTGAAATCACAGAGCATCTTGCAATTCTGCGAGTAAAGGAAACACAGGAACTGTCGTATAATGACAGGCTTCAGGTTATTTAACAGAACTACAAGCTGACAGAACAACTACCATGTCACTGTCTATAACACAGCTGTCATAGCTTGTTTCTGAACACCTGACAAATACATGGTGCATACTGTAACTTCTGTATCTGTCTGTCTGCCTTGTGGTACCTGACAGGGACTGTAAAGTTCAAACAGCTGCATACTCTTTGTTATCAGGCTGCTTCAATAAGTCTCTTAGGACTTTGCAGTTAATCCAGAATGCTGCTGCACGTGTTCTGACAGGAACCAAGGTCAGAGATCACATCTCTCCCATTTTGGCAGACACGGTCAACACTTTTAAGAGTAGACTTAAGACTTTCCTTTTTGATAAAGCTTATAGTTAGGGCTGGCTCAGGTCATCTCTTAGTTATGCTGCTATAGGACTAAACTGTCGGGGGACTCTACCTCCCTCCTCTCTCTCTCTCTCTCTCTCTCTCTCTCTCTCTCTCTCTCTCTCTCTCTCTCTCTCTCTCTCTCTCTCTCTCTCTCAGGGTTACGCCTAGTCAGACACGGTATTGGTTGAAGATGCAGTCACATCTCCCTTTAATGAAAACTCTGTCTGTCTCTCTCTCTCTCCCCATCACCACCACCATCTGTAAACATACATGTTTTATTAATGCATGTTAATGCATGTTACTAACTAAACTTCCCCAGAGTTTCTGTGCTCTACATTCCATTGTAGCCACCTGTGACAATTAGATAAGTAAATCATAATGGCGAATACTCCATAAAAGTGTATAAAAATGAGTGTGGAACTGCCCCACCCTGAACATTTTCTGCAGACTGTCTTGTCCGTTTGTAGAACTGTTCCTCTTACAAGAATAAAATGACAAAACCTTTAAGGACCAATTGATTGATTCAAGATCTTTATTTTGTGTTGGTGAGTGCTTTCAGCAACATTGCATATGAGAAGATTCAGACTTTGTAAAATAAAACAGTTCATGGATTTATAAAATTAAATTTTTTATCTTTGTACTTTGTGATTAGGCCTCCCTGCAGATTATCACGACTTCTTCTTGACTTTTGATAAATTCTTGTATTCACCATCATAATATTATACTGGATTGAAAATTGATATTTAAATTAATGAAATAGTGCTAAATATGCCTACATCAATAGATGCTCAGACCCGAGGCAGAAGATGAGATGAGAAGAGAGCAAAAATAGAAATGATAGAAAAACATTTACAGCGTGTGTTCTGTGTAGTGATGGGTAAATGAAGCTTTTATGAAGCACCGAACCACTTGAGCCAATTGTTTCGAAAATGGGTTCATTACTCGAAGCTTCAGTTATGGTGACCTCTCCTGGCGAAGTGCCAGGCTGCAGTCAAATTAGGTTAGTTGGTGGACAGGAAGTTTTTAAATTACACACGCACACTGATTGTCCTATTCACAAATAAAGAGAGGGTGATTATGTAGTATGGGGGGGCAGTCAAAGATTTTTATTGAGATACATTATTTTTTCAACACTTTTTGGATTGAGTCGGTTTCTTTTTATGCTGACAATTTCTCCACATTTTGAAAACACTCGTTCACAAGGAACTGATGAGGCAGGTGTGCATAAAAATTGTTATAAAGTGTTGAAGGCACTCAAATTCAAAACTGTCTCGATCTGTCACCTGTCAGAGCGGAGACGAGGCAGTGCCATTCATTCACCTGATTGGACCGCGAACCAGTCAGGTGATTCATTCTGGCAACGAAGCAGTTTCTGCTTCGGACGTCATATGTCACGTGTTTTTTTACGCACCAAAGCAAGCTTCGAAGCAGTGCTTCTATGGAATTGTAGTCCAGGGTTTGAAGCACGTATCGAAGCTTCAGTGTCGCGCTGCCATCACTAGTTCTGTGTGTCTTCATACTGAGATGCATCATAAAAACTGAATTAAATGGTAAGTGGTCTGTACTTATATAGCACCTTTCTAGTCTTCCGACCACTCAAAGCGCTTTTAAAAAGGATATCTTATTCACCCGTTCACACATATTCATTAACTGATGCATGGGTGCCAACTGCTCATCAGTTTGAGGAGCTAAGCATTTATACAATGGCACAATATAGTGTTTAGTAGACTGTACAGTTTATTCAATTCATTTTCTTAACTTTCAGAATAATACTAGGCCAATTTCTCATCCAGTTTTGTACTGGGGACTGTCAAGGCCCACTCGCACCGGGGACGTAAGCTCCGCGGTCACTGGAGCTAATCGCTGTCAGTCTAATCAATGAGAGCACTCAAGGCCAACTCATACCGGACGCGGAACAGAAGCGGCACGGTACCGCCGCGGTCACCACAGCAAATAGAAGCCAGTCTAGTCAATGAGAGCACTCACACAAGGCGCGGCTCAGAAGCGGCTCACTGTGCCACGGCGCAAGCTTTCCGTTTCATTCCTATTTTTACCACAAGCCGCGGCTGAACCTCGTAAATTTCAACAGAGCACTGCGCACCAGCCAGGAAATCCGACACAGAATCAACGTAATAAACTTCCGCCCCCTTTCAAAAGAAAACACAATACACAGTTCATGTAGCTTATCACAACTTCACATCAGCGTTACGTCATGACCGGTGGCACCAGTTGATCAAAGATCGATTCAAGGGTCTCAATTTGAACGACAAGAGACTATTTGTTGAAGTGGAACAACACACAATTATTTGACACAACATATCCTTTTTTATAATCTCCTCCACGTCGGAGAAGTAAAGTCAGCTGTTTGTTGTTGTTATCTTTATACACGCTTTATCGTGGGGTCTCGCGTACGTCCAGGATTCTCGCGTGATCTCGCGTAAACACGGCCAGCTCTGCGCAGTGTGTGATTTGGTCATTTTCATCAAACTGTTCATCTTTTGTCTCTTTGTACTATTTTTTAAAATCTGTCTGTCTATCTGCTCTCTTTATATTAAAGTGGAACTGAATTCTGGACTTAATACAAATAATTGAATTAACAAGCATACATATCATTCTTTTCTTCATATACTATTAACTACAATAGCTTGCTAGCTGACAAGAATGTACACATTAATGTATGTGACACAAAAACCATAACCACAAAAACCCATGATGGGCTGATCTATTAGGCATAAAACTAAACTGCAGTCCACCTAAGTGACAAAGAAGTGTTTTGTGTTTAAATGAAACTCATGATCTTAAAATAAAAATGATCCTTCTGCTCAGGTCTTTAGGTCAGTCTGCCTGTTTGTGTAACCAGGAACACAAACCGGAGACAGGCGCCTCAGAGAACATCCACTGTTGTTTTTCTTTAGATACAAAGTTCAATCTCCAATTCAAAGAGACTATTTTAATTTAGTTATGGCATTTAATTACTTCAAATTGTAACCAAAAACTGGAACTTGGTTGAACTGGAAACCTCAAAGTTGTAACCACACAGGATTTACTGTGTCTATGCATAGGTTAGAAGCAACACACCTGTGATGACAAGTGAAGGCTTGTGTCCACGTGTTTCCCTCTCTATAGAACAGTGTCCTGTAATGAGCACTGTTGTCCCATCAGCAAACACTACACAGACACATTAATCAATCTGAATAAAAACACACTTTGCAGCCAGAAGAAAGCTCAGTGCTCTTTTTACTAAATATTTATTTTGGAAGTTATTTGCACAAATATTTCACACTCTTTTTTTTAACGTATGTTAAAAATCCATAAACCCACCCCTCCCAGCTCTGGACCAAGAGATACAAAGTTAACAAACATATGTCAAAAGTATGTCACACATGCAGTACACAGTTAAACTCATACACTGATGGCATTAGCTGCCATGTAAGGTGCCAACTGCTCATCAGTTCTAAAAGCTAACCATTTACACACATTCACACACCATTCATCTAATTTGGGGTTCAGTATCTTGACCAAGGACACTTCAGACTGGAGGAGGTGGGGATTAAACCGCTGATCATCTATTTTGTAGACGACCTGCTCTACCTCCTAAGCCACACAGTATGTTGGTGATTTTTGACTTCACCAACCAAAGCTCATCACCAACAGAGTTTTTCCCTTGTGTGTACTGTCATGTGTTGTGTCAGATTTCCTTTCTGTGCAAATCTCTCTCCACAAACAGGACAGCTGCACGGTTTTTCCCGTGTGTGGACGGTCAGGTGTTGTGTCAGGTTTCCCTTCTGAGAAAATCTTTTGCCACAAAGAGAACAACTAAAGGGTTTCTCTCCTGTGTGACACCTCATGTGTGTCAGCAGATGGTGCTTCTGGCCAAATCTTTTCCCACATTTTGAACAGCTTAACGGTTTGGTGACAGCACTTTGTCCCAGATCATTTACAGAAATTTGATTCTTTAAATCTGTCTGAGTCTTCCTGATTTCCTTCCAACCGTCACCAATGTTTTTAATCACAGCTTCAAAAGAGTGTAAAGTCTTGTCATTAGACCCAGACAGACATTTAATACCAGACACTAAGATCCTGTTTGGTTCTGATCCTCCACACTCCTCTCCATCAGCTTCTGTTTTCATCTGTTTATTTGAGCTGCTTGCTCGAGGCTCTGCCTCCACCTTCTCCTCAGTTTGTCTTTGATGAAGCTGTGAAGACTGACGTTTGTCTTCATCATCTTCACTCTTCAACAGGACATGAGTGAATGGGAACTTAGTGATATCCTCCTCACGCAGTCCTTGCAGCTGCTCATCGTCCTGACTGGTCCATGAATCCTCCTTTTCGTCTTTAATACGTGGCTCCAGGCCAGCGCTCCAATCCTGCTGCTCTTCTTTAAACAGCAATGGCTGCTGGACGTCTCCAGGAGACACTGAAATACAGACAAGATTAAATATTTCAACTGCTGGATGGACTGCCATGACATTTCCTGGAGACATTCATCATCCCTGAGGATGAATCCTAATAATCCAACAATCTTTCCCTCTAGCACCTTCAAGAGATTAACATTCAGAAACAACTTGGCGTTCTAGAGCTTCGTCTAAGGGCTGATTTAGACCTGGCCAGACACTGTGGCAAAGATGCAGGTCTTCTCATTCATTTGAATAGGGATTGGTTTAGGCTGTGGCTGTGGGGGCTGCAGGGTAGGCAGTTCAAAAAAAATAATCAGTCAAATGTGGAGGAAAAGATGGAGAAAGAAGTCACACAGTGGTGGCCAATCCTGTGATGAGACCAGCCAAACTGCTCCACCTGCAAAACATGTGAAATGTAATAAACAGAATGCAGTTAATCCTTTACAACATTAATAAACTGAACACAGTCAAGGGGAAGTTCTCAGGACACGTGTATTGTTGCTGTGATCTTCAGGCAGCTTGTGTCGTACCATGGGCAGAGTACATCTCTGTGGACACAGCTCATCACTGCATCCACAGATGAAGGTTAAAACTTCCATTCAAAAAGGAAAACGCACACATAGAAACCAGAGCAAGAGCCAGAGATGAAGCTGCCTTCTGTGAACCCGAATCCTGTGATCACATCGCTCACATCACTGCACATCAGTGAGACCTGACGAGTGAAGGATGCACACAGGTACAGTACACAGCAAGACAATGTCAGAGCACACTCTGCACATATTCAAACAGCATGGCTCTATAGTTCAAAGAGTCAGAGTGAGTCAGTCACCTACTGAAAATGTTTGGAGCATTATGAAATCATCAAATGTCAAATGTGACAAAGGAGACTTTGAAGTGTTGAGCAGCTGAAACCTACATCAAGCAGAATGAGAAAAAGATTTCAGAGTGCTGCTCATTTCTTATTTCCATTTTCATGTTAAACACGTGATGCTGACTTTGGTGGAGGTGTGGTTGTAGCTATCTAAATGACAGTGATGGAGGTCAGCTAACAGCCGCGTGCAGCTGTCCTAACTACAACAAGCACGGGTGCTAATGTAGCTGCAGGCTAACAGGTGAGTGTGTAACTGCACCACATGACATGCGAAATGTTACTGAACTGAACCTGCTCTCTGCAGCTCAGAATCCAGCAGCTGTTGGTGTCGGTTCTCCATCTCCTCCTCACACTCGGTTATTGTCCTCTCCAGGTGGCCGAAGATCTCCTCCACCGCCGCGGAGAGCCGCTGCTGGATAAAAACCTTCACAGCCTGGAGCCGAGACATTTCCATGCAGAAAGCAACAACAGCCTGCTGCTTCTTCTTCTTTGGATTTGAACAGTAGTTGCATGTCGTTGCATGTAGCGCCCCCTTCTGTCTGTCACTTCTTTCCTGGTTCCAGTTCCTCCAGTTTCAATGAACAACCTCCTAACACTCCTTCTCCTTGATACTCAAGTCACTACAGATGACTATTTTTTGTCTGTCTTCCACCCACTCTAATGCCAACAATAGTGCACATGCTGTAGTTCTACTGCATGTGCAAGTAAATGATTTGATGTTCTCTTTGGAACTGTACTCTGATGACTGTGAATCACACTGCTGCTTCTGTTGCCTCTGTTACTGGCTCTTTTAAGCCATTTGTATAAATTTAAATGTCCTGCTGGAACTGTGAATGTTACTACTCGATGGACGCATGGGAGAAGTGGCAGGTTGTGTGTCTGGCGGCTCTTTCTGTGGAGGACGTTGAATACATCTACTTATTCGGAACATTGATGACAGGTGTTTTGCTGATTGGATCGGGTATTGCACTGGTTCATTGAGGAATGCAGAAAACGTTGACACCCATGCAAAGCCCCATAGAGCTGCCCATTATGACTGAAGCACTGAGCAGAGCTGTCGGGAATCAGAATGACATATGGATAACATCACAGTTTTGAATCGTAATATGGAAGCCAACACAGAGACTATGAACTGGAACATGGTCACCAGGATTGATGGATAACATCAAGAACAACCAGGATATGGGCAACATCATGGATAAGCTGAGAGTTTTGCAAAGGCAAGTGGATCGTTTAGGAGACCATTCTGGCTGAGATAGCCCGTAGCGAAAAAGAAAGCAGCTACTTGCCCCAAGACCAAACAAATTCCAATCTTATCTTGACCAGAATGTCTGTTATGGACAGACTGGTGTTGTAATTTCGTTGTACTGTACTTGTACTGCTACAATGACAAATAAAGCCTTCATCCATCCATCCATCCATCCATCCATCCATGTACTCCACATACTGTATTTTCTGTCTCTCTATGTATAAACCTCCTGCTAAATAGGTGCTGTTTTATGTTTTCCCTTAATATTCCATATCTGCAAGTCCACACAAACTTCATGTATCATCAACTCTGGTCTCACCCCACAGACTCTGTCTGATGCATGTACCTATGGAAAGCCATTTGAGCATTTATTCAATATCCTTGATATCGGACTTAAGGTCCATGTACTAGTAAGCTTTTTGTCCTCACTAGTAAGACGATATTTCGCACTAGTAGAACTACTAGAGCACACTAGTAGAACGACTGTGTCTTACTAGTAACGTTTTTTACACTACTAGTGCCACTTTTGGCCTACTAGTTCGCAATCAAACCCTACTTGTAAACTACTGTGCTGCACTAGTAACACTACTACGCCCTACTAGTAGGCATGTGTCATGCACTAGTAGCCTCCTGGACCCTACTAGTAGCACCAAAATGCCCACTAGTAGTACTAGTAAGTACGAAAATGCCCACTAGTAGTACTAGTAACGTATATTTTACCTTATTAGTACTAATAGTAACAGTAAGAATGCCCACTAGTAGTACTAGTAACATCAAAAATGCTCACTAGTGACAGATATTTTTTTCTTACTAGTGAGCCTCCGAACCCAACATGTAAGGAGTTTGGCTGCACTAGTATGACACAATACACTACTAGTGCGCAACTAGCCCACTACTAGTGCGCAATTGCACACTACTGGTGTGAAACTTCATTCAACTAGTAAGACATTTCTGTAACATGTAAGACATTTCTGCACACTAGTAGGACAACTTTGGCGTACTAGTAGGACAACTACATCTTACTAGTGAAGCAAAACTGTGCACTAGTTGACATCTGCACACTACTAGTACTACTAGTGACACAATAAAATTCTACTAGTTAACATCTACCGCCTCACTAGTAGTACTAGTAGTGTGCAGATGTCAACTAGTGCACAGTTTTGCTTCACTAGTAAGATGTAGTTGTCCTACTAGTACGCCAAAGTTGTCCTACTAGTGTGCAGAAATGTCTTACATGTTACAGAAATGTCTTACTAGTTGAATGAAGTTGCACACCAGTAGTGTGCAATTGCGCACTAGTAGAGCGCTAGTTGCGCACTAGTAGTGTATTGTGTCATACTAGTACAACCAAACTCCTTACATGTTAGGTCCGGAGGCTCACTAGTAAGACAAACTTTGTTCTACTAGTTATACTAGTAAGAAAAAAAATATATGTCACTAGTAACACTAGTGAGCATTTTTGATGTCACTAGTACTACTAGTAAGGTGCAAAAGTCCCACTAGTGCTACTAGTGGATATTTTGCCACTTACTAGTGCTACTAGTGGACATTTTGGCCCTTACTAGTGCTACTAGTAGACATTTTGGCCATTACTAGTACTACTAGTAGACACTTTGCCCTCTACTAGTGGTACTAGTAAGATCGTGATATCTCACTAGTAGCACTAGTGGGACTTTTGCACCTTACTAGTAGTACTAGTAGACATTCTGGCCGACACTAGTAGTACTAGTAAGGTCACAAATGCTGTACTAGTACTACTAGTGGACAGTTTGGTACATATTAATAGTACTAGTAACATCGTAATAGTCTCACTAGTGTTACTAGTGGACATCCTTCCCATTACTTGTGTACATGTAAGTTGCAAGATGCAGTGGACTGCATGCAAATGAAGAAGGTGGGACATGGATTTTGATTGGTGAATGTTCAAACTGTGTGCTTGAGGCCTTAAAGGGGCAGCTCTGAATACCAGAGTGTTTAACAGCAGTCATTTTGGAAGATGTGTCAACTTATTTTGCATTATTATAAAATGAAAATGACCTAAAATCATTTTTAATATTAAAATGGTTATTAATTAGGTCATTTGTTTATTTTTCTTTTGTATTTTTTGTTTATTCATGTTTATTACATATTATACTACTTACAAATCAATATCAATTTTATCTCCATTTGTAGGAATTAACATATTGTAAGCTAATCTAGAGATAGATAGACAGATAGATAGATATTTAGTGGCTAATATGCCCAGAATTATTATTTTAATACTTTTTGTCCCCAAGGCCGCGGACCAGTACCCGGCCGTGGAGCAATTGTTATCGGGCCGCACGAGTCTAGACGATGGTTTATTTTGAAAATGCCGGTACGTGATACCCACATAACAAGCCCGCACTGCATAATATGCGGCGACCGCAACTCTAACGAGGCAATGAAGCCGTCAAAACAGCTTCGCGTATCGTATTTTGAAGGGATATTTAAATGTTACCATAGCAACAAACAACCCCCCCCCCCCTGCTTTCTAATTCGTACTGTAATTAATCACAACAACAACGGTATAATGACTGCAGAATAGAATCTATTTAAAGTTTTACCTGTCTTTTAGTGTGTATTTCGTGCGTTATGGACACTTTATGCTCCGCTGTACGCGGAGTGCATAACTCGCCGAGAAAACTGGGACTTTTGCACCTTACTAGTAGTACTAGTGACATCATAAATGCTACGGATAACAGTGACATAAATGCTTGATATCCGTGATATCACGGATATCCGTGGCAAAATATCCACTAGTAGCACTAGTGGGACTTTTGCACCTTACTAGTAGTACTAGTGACATCATAAATGCTTACAGTGACATAAATGCTTGATATCCGTGATATCACGGATATCCGTGATATCACGGATATCAGTGCAAAGTGTCTACTAGTAGTACTAGTAATGGCCAAAATGTCCACTAGTAGCACTAGTGGGACTTTTGCACCTTACTAGTAGTACTAGTGACATTATAAATGCACGGATATCCGTGATATCACGGATATCACGGATAACAGTGACATAAATGCTTGATATCCGTGATGTGCAAAGTGTCTACTAGTAGTACTAGTAATGGCCAAAATGTCCACTAGTAGCACTAGTGGGACTTTTGCACCTTACTAGTAGTACTAGTGACATCATAAATGCTTGATATCCGTGATATCACGGATATCACGGATAACAGTGACTTAAATGCTTGATATCCGTGATATCACGGATATCAGTGCAAAGTGTCTACTAGTAGTACTAGTAATGGCCAAAATGTCCACTAGTAGCACTAGTGGGACTTTTGCACCTTACTAGTAGTACTAGTGACATCATAAATGCTTGATATCCGTGATATCACGGATATCCGTGATAGATATATATATATATATATATATATATATATATATATATATATATATATATATATATATATATATATATACACACTGTCACAGAGCTTGGCCTGCTACATCAGATGCATAAATATCACTCTCAGGTGATGATTTCTTATAGGTTAACAGAAAAGATTGCTGGCCCTTTCACACAAATAAAATGTACTTATTTAGAACTAAATTAAATATTTTGAATTAAGTATGCAATTCACAAGACTAGTAAAATAAATATGACCATACTAAAATCTTTAAAATATATACTGTAAAACACAAAAGTTGAAAAGTTTTGTTTTGGAAAAAATTTCAGACAAATGCAACAACCAGCAAGAACTTTTATTTACAATTAAAGCTGCACTAAACAGCGCCGGTCCTGGCCACATTTGCGCCCTGGGCAAACAGACATTTACAGCCTCTTCAAAAACTCCTCAGAGTCCAGAGCTCTTCTGAGGTTTTCGGCGTATGTGTCCTTTTCATTTACTGCATCCTTGCTCATGTTTTTAGCAAGGAGATGAGCCAGCACCTGTTTCTCACTGATGAGACAAAATGAAACAGCGATTAGTAAAAGGACATTCACACTGAGAGGTTGTCATGGACAATGTACAAACAATACATATAGGTATTAGCACTCTACTTATGTTTGTAGCATACCTCAAGTCATACTGCACTCCACGGTTGTACAGTTCCGTGGCTCTGTCAATTGAACATTGATGGACAGCAGAAAGGGCGTGGACTGTTGCCTGTGTCATGAGATGAACAAAAGGACATCTTTCAATTTGACAATAAAGTAGTCTGCCATGTTGCAGTTAACAAGATATTAACCATAAGTTAAAGACTGACAACAGTAATAATACAAAATATGTTAATATGATAAATAAAAAAGTTTTAGAATTTACCTCTGGCAGAAGCACATCCATAACAAATGCCACTTGATCGTGACATCTAGTTGTCTGTGCTTCAACCAGGCTTGTCAAGAAGTCCAGCACTCTGTCCAGCTGCTCATCATCCTCAAAGAAAATTTTCACCCTGCCCTTTGATGATGCCCAGGAGGATACAAATTTTCCAGCGATGACCGCCTGTAAACATATATATTTTTTTGGGAGGATGCTCAAAGTAAATGTACACACACTAGGCTAACAGAAAATGTTTCACTTAAATAATTCATTTATCATGTTTTGACCAAAATTAGTTACAGCATGCGACTCTAAATTTCAAACTCACTTCAAGATGTTGCAGCAGGCCTTTATCTTGAGTGATGCACCGTGCAAGAAGGTCACTGGTGACTCTTCTTTGGTGTTCAGCTTGCTGAGCCCTTTCCTAAAATTTGATTAAATCAGTGGTTCCCAAACTTTTTCTGCAGGGCCCCCCTTTCTGAAGATTAGAATATTTTCGAGCCCCCCCACACTGACACAAACATACAAATCCTTTGTTTCTAAACTCCACTGGACTTTACTTAACATTGTAAGTCATACAAAATGGCAACTTCTTCCTGAACAAAACTAAAAAAAAAATGACAAATCACCTTTACAATTATTAAAAGTGACACTGCATCATGTATCATAAAATTTTACCATGTAATGGTGTTCATGGCTTTCAACACATCTTCTTATAAACTCCATACCTGCATGAAAGTGGCCTTTTACACTTTACCAGCTCTCTGAGGAAAATAACAAAATCCTGAACATTTAACTCTGCAAAAACTGCACCTTTTATGTCCACATCTTTTCAGTGACTGGTGTGGGCTTGCTTCATGCTGCAGATCTTCTCAAATCGGGGCTGCAGCTGTGAGACTGCTACTCTTAGTTCATTTTCAATGTCCAGCTTTGATCTGTATTTAGTCTTGATGGAGGCCACAGCAGAAAAACCTATCTCACATAGGTAAGACGTGGCAAATGGAAGGACTGTGGCCAGAGCTCTTTTGCCTAGCAGTGGGAAATCTTTCTCCACTCCAATCCAAAATGCAGCTAGTGACTTAAACTCCAGCCTCATTATTGAATCAGAGGTGACATCAATGAACTGTTCATTCTCTGTAGTGCTGAATTCGGCAGGTGGTGTTGCACTAAAGGGGTCTCGGATCCAGTCATATTGTGTAGGATCCTGCACTGGGAAGTACCTCTGGAAATGCTTTTGCAGGGCAGAGATGTGAGCTTTCATGCATGGGATCACTGTGTTCTGCAGCTTGTTGACCTCAATGAATGACTTCAGGTTCTCAAACGAGTCTATATTTCCCTCTGTAACTCGCTGCTCCCACATCTCAAGCTTTCTTGTGAATGATGTGATTTTATCTGCCAGATGTGGAAGGTGTGTGTCGCTGCCCTGCATCTGCAGATTTAGCTCATTGAGTTTTTGAAACATGTCACTGAGGTACGCAAGTTTCATGAGGAACTTGTTGTTGTTAAACGTGTGGGCAAGTTCATTTTTCTCCTCCTCCAAAAAGATGCGGATCTCATCCCGCAGTTCAAAGACCCTGGATAAAACCTTCCCACGTGACAGCCATCGGGACTCGCTGTGAAACAGAACAGCTGTGTGGTCGGAGCCCATTTCCTCACACAGTGCAGAGAAAATACGTGCTTTGACAGGTCGTGTTTTAATGTAGTTCACTGTAGTGATGACGTCCGTCATGACATCGTGCAGGTCGGGACTCAGCTGTTTAGACGCCAGCGCCTCTCGGTGTATCATACAGTGTGTCCACTGCACGTTAGGGGAGACGCACTTGATGAGCGCTTGCAGCCCCCCTCTTCTCCCAGCCATGGCCTGAGCCCCGTCTGTGCAGATCCCCACACAGTCCTCCCATTTCAGATCGGCCTCTCTCAAGTAGGTGTCAATTATTTTAAACAGTTCGTCTGCAGTGGCTCTGCTCGTCACTTGTTTGCAGAAAAGCAAATCCTCCCTCAAATCATCGGCATCAATGAATCTGACGTATGTTATCAATAAGCAGTCTTTATTACTATCAGTCGCCTCATCCATCTGCAGAGCAAAGCGTCGGTCCCGTATCTTGTCATTTAGCTGCTCTTCTATGTCCTTTGACATATCATAAATACGCCTTGAGATAGTATTGTTTGAGAGAGGAATGGCCTTTAGCTTGCTGGCAGTGGCTACGTCGATCATAGTTGAGACCATGTCGATCGCAGAGGGAAGTATTAATTCCTCGGCTATAGTGTGTGGCTTTTTACACTGAGCAACTCTGTAGGCAACTTTGTAGGAGGCGAGCTGAGCATTTGCAGGCAGGGATGCTGCTTTAGTAAAGCGACTCTGCTGTGCACGACAGTGTGTGAGTTTTTTTCTGAAGAACTCCACCGGCTTGTCTTTGTGCTCGGGATGTGTTGTCTCCAAGTGGCGTTTTAATTTGTTCGGCTTCAGACTGTCGCGAGCTAGTATTTTTAGACACACAACACACTGTGGTCTTTCCTCCTTACCCACTGTTGTGCTGGTGAAGCCGAGTGCGAGATATGCCTCGTCATATTTTCTTGTCTTTGCTTTTGAAGTTGCTACATTTGGTGAAGATTCATAATCTGGTTTGCGTTTAGCTGGGAGCGCTGTCACAAACTTGTCCATGCTGTTATGCTAGCATTGTAACTAACTAGTCATTCATTTAGCCGTAGCCTTGCCGCGCCCCCCCTGCAATACCTCCGCGCCCCCCCTAGGGGGCGCGCCCCCCAGTTTGGGAACCACTGGATTAAATAGCATTTAGATGTTAAACGTGATTATTCCGGCTAAGTATATTAAATAAGATTTGTTGTTTCTTGATCCTTTGCATGTTCTCACCACAAGCCTGTTGAAACATGTGTCTTCACTCAGGACAACATCTCTGATTGTGGTGACGTCATGTTGGTGCATGCTGTCATTATTGTCCTTAATGAAGTCACACAAAGACATCACTTAGTGCACAGCTGTAAACAATGGATATTTTGTTCTCATGCAATAATCGTCACTCACATTAACCTGCTCTCTGCGTGGAAAGCTGTACGGCCTCTTGTTGTACATGTGGTCAGTGGCGGGGTCTGTGTCCTGTGGAAAGCAAACCATAATTGTGTCAGTTTGTTTAATGGGATCCACAGAGGATTAACATTTGCACTTATTTTTTCACCCCCATTGCAAATTATTAAATTATTGATGAAATGTACAAACTTTCTGCTTTTTACAATAAACAAATCAACAAAAAACATTGGAAAAGCTAATGACAAGACACGATAATCAGGGGATTTTTCAAGATGTGACACAAAATCCCACTTTTTATGACTACTGCTGTCTCAAAATAATTCAATCCCTGCAATTAAATCCCTCATAAGAGTACACATTTGCAAAACTGGTGATGTACACTTGATGCAATTTATCAATAGCTTCATTAGTTATATCAGGTGTGATTCAGATATCACTTCAAATAACTGTACTGGCTAGAGATTTGTAAATGGTGACGTTTAAGTACATGTCAGAAATGTTCCTGAGTGACAGAAAAATACATCTCTTGCAAAAATGACAGATGTATTCTTGAATCTTGAATCCATTTGAATTGTCCATGTTTGATTTGTTTAATGCCAACTTCTGAAAGCTTGTTAATTTTGCTAATACACCGATTCTGCAATAGGGGTGCAATAATTTTGAACGCAACGGTATAATAACACAGTACCATCGAAAACATATTGCATCGTGTACCATAAATGTTTATGTAATAGCTGTTTGAGTGGTGACCTATTTTCAAACAGGAGTGATGGATACTGTGTAAGGTGTTCACTGACCATGGTACTGCTTTCATGTTTTCTTTTTTGTGTGATCCTGAATACCGGTGGTACATTGTCTCGAAGGGTTGCCTGTCCTTCTTCTGTAAAATGGGAAAACTTCCTTCCATACCTGCAATTAACATACATTTTCATTACCCAGAATCAAGAGATAAGTGTTACCATAAAGTGTTCTTAATAATTAAATTAAAAACTGAGCCCTGCAGCGTACCCTTCCAGCCCAAGGTTTTCTATTAGGACAATGCACCACCATCTTCTCAGGAGACACATGTCATCCTAATAAAGAGCACAGTTACTCAATGAGGACACATTTTTTTATAATATATAAAAAAATAACAAAAAGTAGTGATATCATTTTTTTCAATTTTTTAGGATACTCACAACACTGAAGTCAAAACAAGCATCCATGACAAAGTACCAGGCATACTGTAGTGATGATAAATTCCCAATCAATACATGTAAGACACAGGGAATATCTGACAGCTGACTACTCGGTGAAAAAGTGGGCACACATTTACACTGAAATATGTAGTGCTGATCATTACAATAAATGGCATATTTGAAAAGGCATGACATACTGGATAGATAGAAAACGGAGCGCTGTCCTGAACAAGAAAAAAAACAAAACAATTATGTGCCACATTACTTTATATGATGTTACCCTCACTCACCATTATCATGAAGACACCACAATCATTGCCATGTGTCTGCTTAGGAACACCCTGTATGGCAGACAGTTACAGTCAACAAATAGTAGACACTTACAAATCAATTTGATAGTGATATAGCAGGCAATACCTCCAAATCCAGAACAGTCTTCTCTGTTCAGGTTCCCACAGCAACCCGCTGTGCAACACCTCTGAGTAACAGAAAAACACAGCAATGTAAAACACAAGTATGCACTGCTATGATTCTGTTAGGGAGTATAAACAAACGGATGGTATGTCACAATATGAACAGTATCAAAATCTGTAATCCACAGAACAGGGAACATGTCCAAGAACTGGACCATGCAAATCTGTAAGTATTTATTATTTCCTAAAGTTCAACAAGGAGGATTTCTTTCTGACTCCCTTTCCTTTTGATTGTCTAATATTCTATTGTCAATTTGTCTATTTCAGTCCATTTCAGCTCTCTATAAGCAAATCTTGTCTGATCCTATAACCATCTTTCAGTGCTTGGTACATTTATTGTCACAATGCCTCCTGATAGAACTTATGTTTTGAGATTTTTCTGAACATTGGCAGGTCAGGGTACTGTGACTGCCAGAACACACAACACTGGCAACCTTAACAGATTCCTGTAGGCCTGACTGGAGAAACCCTCTGCTCTTCTGAAGTAATGGGAATCCAGAAAGAAAATTTCTTTCTGGAGTGGCCTCATTACCTATAGAAAATATACAGTCTGTACAATAAGGAAAAAGCCACAGCAAACTCACAAATGACTTCAAAGTTAAAATACAGACATCATCATCCACAACATATGTCTTTTGATTATGTTCTGTAAATGGTATAATGTCCTTACACACAGCAGAAAATGGCCTGGAATCCACAGGGGTATGATGAGGGCATCTTTCTGGACGGCATCTTTCTGTAAATAAAAAAATAAAAAAATAAAAAAATGCTACTTTTATGAACACTTGAAAAAAAGGTTAAAATCAGTTATGCATGATGAGGGAGTACATGATATTGAGTAGTGATTTGTTAGAAATAATAGCGTTGCAAGGCTAAGAGACATTATTTAGCTTAGTGTTTGAAATATCCTTGCATTAAATCTTCTTAAGATCTTAAATGTATCTTTGACACATGCTATTTAGGACCAGCAAAAACTTTTCACAAAATGACAATTTATTTTGTTTAATTACTGGGAAATGGAGCAGGGGATCGCAGTTGGTGGGAGGGAGCCATGTTGCGGTGACATGCAGGTCAGCGACAAAAACATCCCTTCCCTGTAGATTGAAAGCATACCAAGATTTTGTCAGTGCTAGAAAATGGTAAAGCATGGCTCAATATCACCTATCAATACATCTATGTAATGCATACACACCAAGAAATTCCCTTTTCATCCACTTTTTATTGCTAACCCTACACTGGTCATTCAATTCTATAAAAGTTACTAAAACACAGTAGCGGGAATAAAAACCTATTTCATTTCAAATCTGCATGCATTCATGTCTACACATAACTTAACTTACACATAAAGCATCAATTGACCCAAATCAGATTAGGGTCAATTGATGCTTTTTGGATTGTTCCCTTGAAACAGCCTCACTGTTCTTTCCAAAGCAACCAGACTGCATTTCAAGAAACGTATTTTGAAACTGTAAAACACACTTCAACCAAACTTCACCAACACACATATTACCGAAACTATTCAGTTTGATATGTTGAGTAAAATAAAAAATAAAAATATTCTGATTCTGCGTGACGTGTTCCCCCACTGCTTCTGTTAGCATCCCTTGCTCACTCATTACTTTTAAAAGACGACACAAAATGGGTTTGCCTACGAACATTTACTTTGAGTTTAAAGAAATGTGTTTTTACAAATAAAGTCCACTCTTTCTGCTGAGCAAATGATGTCTTAAACGTCACATTAAACGTCAACATATTCCCATAATGTAAAAATAATATAAAAGTGTTTTACCTGAAACGCCATTGTCGCCTCGTCTTTGCACATACACATGCAACGCACAGACGCTGTTTACAGGGGCGTGGTTTGAAGCGGCTGCGCACGCAGATGTGGTTTATAGGAGGCGTGTTTTGTAGTGGCTGCAGCTGCAGCTAGACCCTTCTCGAAGTAATGACCAGATCAGTCACTGATTGGCTGAAATTTGGACCAATCAATGTGAAAATGGCAGCTTCCTTACACGCCCACATTCCCCTTTCTTGGATATCCGTGATATCACGGATATCCGTGATATCACTGATATCAAGCATTTATGATGTCACTAGTACTACTAGTAAGGTGCAAAAGTCCCACTAGTGCTACTAGTGGATATTTTGCCACTTACTAGTGCTACTAGTACGCATCTTGGCTCTTACTAGTGCTACTAGTGGACATTTTGGCCATTACTAGTACTACTAGTGGACACTTTGCACTGATATCCGTGATATCACTGATATCACGGATATCCGTGATATCCGTGATATCAAGCATTTTTGATGTCACTAGTATTACTAGTAAGGTGCAAAAGTCCCACTAGTGCTACTAGTGGACATTTTGTCACTTACTAGTGCTACTAGTACGCATCTTGGCCCTTACTAGTGCTACTAGTGGACCTTTTGGCCATTACTAGTACTACTAGTAGACACTTTGCACTGATATCACGGATATCACGGATATCCGTGATATCAGTGATATCAAGCATTTATGATGTCACTAGTACTACTAGTAAGGTGCAAAAGTCCCACTAGTGCTACTAGTGGATATTTTGCCACTTACTAGTGCTACTAGTCTGCATCTTGGCCCTTACTAGTACTACTAGTAGCCACTTTGCACTGATATCACGGATATCAAGGATATCACTGATATCAGTGATATCCGTGATATCACGCTTTACAAATGGCACCCCATACATTATAACATAATTATTGTTCTTCTTATTGCCATCAACAACAGTAAAAGCTCATCAGGCTTTATGGGGTTAAGTTTTTGCTGGGTGGAATCCTTTCAGAAGAGCCAATAGGAAACCTCAATGCATGTGCTGTCCCCACCTCCCAATTAGCATTTTATTCCACTAGTTCTACTAGTGAACATTTAGACCCTCACTAGTACTACTAGTAGGCAAAAAACACCTTACTAGTACTACTAGTGGACACTTTTGCCCTTTCTAGGACTACTAGTAAGGAACAAAATAACCCAACTAGTGGTTGCTGTGGCTCTTACTAGTAGTACTAGCGGACAATTTGGGCCTTACTAGTACTACTAGTAACAATAAGAATGCCCACTAGTAGTACTAGTGAGAGCCACAATGTCCACTAGTAGTACTAGTAATGTCGAAAGAGACATACTAGTATTACTAGTAGACATTTTGGCCCTCACTAGTAGTACTAGTAATGTCAAAAACATCTTACTAGTGCTACTAGTGGACATTTTGGCTCTCACTAGTACTACTAGTAGGCATTCTTGCTGTTACTAGTAGTACTAGTAAGGGAAAATATACCTCACTAGTACTACAAGTGGACATTTTTGTACGTACTAGT
Source organism: Collichthys lucidus (assembly GCA_004119915.2). NCBI lineage: Eukaryota > Metazoa > Chordata > Actinopteri > Sciaenidae > Collichthys > Collichthys lucidus. The sequence continues at coordinate 34,671,021 of CM014089.1, read as the reverse complement.
AGTACTAGTGAGGTCAAAAATGCCTCACTAGTACTACTAGTGGGCATTTTGGTGCTACTAGTAGGGTCCAGGAGGCTACTAGTGCATGACACATGCCTACTAGTAGGGCGTAGTAGTGTTACTAGTGCAGCACAGTAGTTTACAAGTAGGGTTTGATTGCGAACTAGTAGGCCAAAAGTGGCACTAGTAGTGTAAAAAACGTTACTAGTAAGACACAGTCGTTCTACTAGTGTGCTCTAGTAGTTCTACTAGTGCGAAATATCGTCTTACTAGTGAGGACAAAAAGCTTACTAGTACATGGACCTTAAGTCCGATATCAAGGATATTGAATAAATGCTCAAACGGCTTTCCATATGTACCTTTAGTTTAGTGCTCTGCTTACACCTTCTCCTTCTTCATCTTGGTGGTTGGAAAACAGAAATGGTACATTACCTCCACCGTTTGGTTTGGAGTGGAATGTCTACTATTTACATTATAGGATTTACATTATATGCCATGTGAAGGCAATTCTGAGATTTCTTTTAAATGACATTTAATATTTTGGAAAATAGTTGCTGAAAACATGTGAAGACTCAGGTATAATTTCTTGCTGCTGAAGTGATTATCCCCAGTGTGATAGTTATCAGAATAAGAATCAGAAATACTTTAATAATCTCAGGGGGAAATTATTTAAGTTAGTCCGTTAGTTACTATCTCTCTCTCTCCTCCCCCCCATAGACATATATACATAGACACCGCATTGAGCGGGTTTGGTCGTTGGTCGCGATACGTCAACGGGTCCGCCATATTGGAAATGGCAGATCTGCCTGTAAACTAATACAAGGAAATGAACTGAACTTCATAAAGCGCCTTTCTACAAAGTTCTTTAAGTTAATGTCTCTTATACACCCATTCACACACACACACAAATATATCTGGGAAACAAACAGGCACCAAAAACAACGTATGTAACTTTTAAAGTGATGATTATAAATGTTTACTCCTTATGTAAGCACCAAACCAGCATATGTATTTTTCTAATGCTGAGTGTTTGCAGCTACTAATGTGTGTAACACTGTTACTGTGATGATAAATATTGAAATATTTATATTTAACATTTAATCAGTGTCTATAATAACCAGATCCTGAAATGTGTCATGATGTCAATGATGTCACATCTACATTTCAGGATCTGGTTATTATAGACACTGATTAAAGAGAAATTAAAAAAATACATATGTTGGTTTGGTGCTTAGATAAGGAGTAAACATTTATAATCGTCACTTTAAAAGTACATACGTTGTTTTTGGTGCCTGTTTGTTTCCCAGATATATTAGTGTGTGTGTGAATGGGTGTATAAGAGACATTAACTTAAAGAACTTTGTAGAAAGGCGCTTTATGAATGTCAGTCCATTTCCTTGTATTTGTTTACAGGTAGATCTGCCATTTCCAATATGGCGGCGACGTCGACGTACGATTCAGCGCTCAATGCTGCGTCTATGTATATATGTCTATGCTCCACCCAATCTGTCAAGGATATATATATTTTATTTTCAGCCACCAGATGGCGTTATGACATCATCTTTTCTATCACGCAGCCTTTTAACTGGACAGGTAGGTTTCTATCTAAAAAGTCTCTTTGTACAGCCGAGCATTGCTCAAACATGCAGGACTTTATTTGGGTCAGCTTTGAACAGAATATAGGATGCCCATGATGTATTCAAACCGTTAGTGACTTACTGATGCTTTTATTCTTTATTTAAGTAGGTCAAGTGTACTTACTTGACAGGACGAAGGGTGGAAGCGGGGATTGCAATCAGCAGCTACACTGCTAGATCACTAAATCCTACACACTGCTCTTTCAAGAGTCAGGATGTGACACAAGTTAACAGCAGCAAACTTGTGGATCCTCCATCAACATCAGTTCATTCAGGGTGGACTTCATTCTGAGCAAACATATATTTAGTGACGTTATGGCTGAGATATGGTTGAAGGTACATGTGTGATGGCTGCTTCTGTGTGTTTCTTTTTGCTGGTAGAAGGTCTATAGACTCAAAGACTGACAGTATGTGTGTAGAAACAGATGATTATGATAAACTGTAATTTTACATCTTCTTGGGGTTAGGAGGCCTTCTCATAATGGTATTTAAATTACTCACATTAGTCGTTGATTTGAAATTATTTTAATACTACACCTTCTTAATCTCAATCTTAAAATCTAAACAAGTCTCAGTCTTGTTTCTCGTTAGCACATTGTAAAGTTGTAAGTGTGATATAAATACATGTCATGCTGCACAGTTACGCTTTAAGACTGGATCTGCCAAATAAGCACCACCCAGAGGAAAAAAACAAAACAAAAACACACACTCACACATTCTACCAGAGTCTGACGACAGTTTGAATGCTTGATGACAGGACGAACGGGTAAAGAAAAGGATTTATAAGAAAGATAAAAATATTCTAGGTGTCTGGTTGTTTGTATCTATTTTTGCAGACTGCTTTGAAAAGTGCTTTATAAATAAAGTTAATAAAAGGCGACAGTGGTACATAATCAGCTGCTCACTGCTGTCATTCATGAAGAGCCTTCTGAGGGTCAGATACGATTACTGCCCTTCTCAGGAACAACAGGATGGGAAGGTTTGTGTGCAAGTGTGTGAATTCAAGTATGAGGAGAGTGTGAATGTGCACCTTATGTCTGCAATAATAAAGAAAATGTCACTTGGGGCTGACCTTGTAAATTTCTAAGAGAAAAGCTATGTTATAAACAGCATATGTGCAGTTTGAAAGACGCAGGCTTTAGTCATGGAGGGATTGATATAATGAATGAAGTTGAGCTTAACCCATACATGGACATGGAGGAAATGTATCCCTCTAAATGCTATTGCGACAGAGAAGTGATGACCTGTGAAATAGGAGAGGGTGTGTGGATCAGGAGATGGTTGAGGTTTGACACTGTCTTGTTCACATGCCAGTGGCAGCCTGAAAATGATGCTGTGTAGAACTGGACTAAGTTCACACTGATCCTCTTCTGACAGGACAGATGGACCAGCAAAGGGGAAGGGTAGCTCAAACTAGAAGGTTTAACTGATTTGCCGTCTCTCAACTGTCTCAGCTCCATTGTACCAAGCAGATCGATCGTTTGTTTTCAGCAGTACTGGCAAAGGTAGTGTCATTGTTAAAATGTATTTTTGGTCATGGCGGTCATGCTCATTGGCAAGACTTCATCAATACTATCAGAGAGATTCTGGCTGTTAAAATGGCACAATCCCAAAGCTTCTCTGACTCCTGAGCCTTTCATCAGCGGAACTTCGTAAAGCTTGACTGTTAATGAAGAAAAAAACGATGATTCATTCATGATTTCTTCTTTGATTCTTTCAGGACATTTAAGCACTACCTGAATGTGGACCGTGTACACAACAACATTGTCGGAGTGCATGGGATTATATTTATGACTCAACTCTCAGCATTAAAATTTGGAAGAGTTTGTGCACAGCCTGTCTCTTTGTTATTATTAATACTCAAAAATCAACTGACAACTCTTTTGATTGACAGACAGGGCTTTCAATGATTGTCTGCTTCCCTTTGTCATATCTGATGTAATGTTAATATGTCTAATCAGATTTTACATCACAAATTAACAAAAAACACAATTGTATGTATTAACTATAAGCATATATATATTCTATAAGAATAGAAAGCAAAAGCAGTACGTGGACTTCAAGATGGCAGAGAAGCTGTCACTGCAACCCTGCATGAACAGAAGATGTCAGGCTGATATCTCCTAACATTTACAGTAATGCAGTTACTTCTTTTAGTAATTCAGCACATTAACATGAATTCAAAATATTATGACATTTTTAATAGGCTACCCATGAATCCTTGTGCAATCATATGAATTAGCACTATATATATATTTTTTTTAAATAAAATCATGTGCTCATCTTCTGTAAAACTTGTTTACTTTGCTTTGATCTTTTGGAATTTCAGAACCAGAATCTGATGACATCATAGTTCCTTTGCTTTGATATTTTGGAATTTAGAATTTAGAAGCTGAATCCAATGAGTTCATGGTTCTTTGGCTTTGATCTTGGCTGTCACCCTGCCTGCCTGTGAGTGAGTGAGTGAGTGAGTGAGTGAGTGAGTGAGTGTGCGAGTGACTGACTGACTGATTTCAAGAAGTTAACTTAGTTGGTGAGTCAATAGTAGTAGTAGTCAGGGCTGCTGACAGGTTTGGCTGGGCCCGGGACAAAAAATTCTCAAATTATCAGGTTCCGCACGGTTCTTTTTCTGGGGACCGGCCCCGTGACTGGCGACCAGACTAGGCCCTGCCACGCGGGCAGGACGGAGGCGTCTCAGTCGGGGCCGGGTCCCCGTCGGTGGCAGAAGACCACGGGCTCCCCGCGGGGCCGAGGGGACGGCCCGCGTCTCGGGCCTCCGGTGAGGGAGGCCCTCGGTGTGTGGTTGTTTTCTTTCTCTCTCTCTCACGGCAGGCGTCTCCGGAGCAAGGGGGCCCGGGTGAACGCTGGCGAGGAGACCGGTAATGATCCTTCCGCAGGTTCACCTACGGAAACCTTGTTACGACTTTTACTTCCTCTAGATCCGGGGTTCCCAACCCGCGGACCGGGGTCCGGATCCGGACCGGATCGCCATATCATCCGGACCCGAGATTAATTGCAGAATTTTTTTTTTTTTTGACAGGCGAGTCTATTTCATGCCGTAACATTACTTTTCCCTATCCAAGCACTGCACTGAGCAAGCATTGGAAGGTACCAACCAATCGTGTGAGAGTCATACTACTCATGTGATTCTATCTAGCCAATGAAATCGCCACCTTGAATTCAGAGCGAGGTGCTACGAGTGAGTCTCTGTACGAGCACAGTCAGATTTTTACTTGGAAGGAGTTGTGCTGCGAGGGCGTAAGTTAGTCGTTACTAGAGAAGTAAGCAATATGGCGCTGTCGAAGAAGAGGAAAGTAGATGCCGAAAATCGAGCTTTCAATGCGGAATGGACTGACGCGTACATGTTCATTCTTCCGCCCACGAGCACGAAACCAGTTTGTCTCATATGCTCCGAAACAGTGGCACTTATTAAAAGTGCCAACGTCAAGCGTCACTATGAGACTAAGCACAAAGCATTTGAACAATCATACCCACCGAAGTCTGAACTCCGGGCGCAGAAAATCCGTAGTCTCACTGCCCAATATGATCAGTCCACCAGGGTATTAAGCCGTTCTTTCAACGCACAACAACGTGCTCACGAATGTTCCCTCCGAGTTGCTTGGGTCTTAGGTAAACACAAAAAGCCATTTACAGACGCAAGTGTTGTCAAAGAGTGCATGACTGAAATAACAGAAACGTTACTTGATGGTAAACAAAAAGATGAGCTCTGTGACAAAATAAAGCAAATACCCCTGTCAAACACCACATCCACAAGACGCAGTGAAATACTAGCTGAGGATGTACTGTCCCAGCTGGAAGAAGCCATATGTAAGGCACCATGTGTAGGTTTGGCTGTGGATGAATCGACTGATGTGTCTGACAATGCTCAGCTATTGGTTTACATAAGGTTCTTAAACAGGGATAAAAATGAGTTCTGTGAAGACCTCTTAGGCGTGACTTCTCTGCAGACTACTACCAGAGGAGAAGACATCTACCTGGCAATTAAGGAAATGTTATTAAAGAGAGGAATAGAGCCAAAACAAGTGGTATCCATAACTACTGATGGAGCCCCTGCCATGATGGGGAGAGAAAAGGGAGCTGTGGCAAGGATGAAAAAAGACAATGCTGAGCTGATCTCCTACCACTGCATTATTCATCAGACTGTCCTTTGCTCCACCCTGTCAGATGAGTATGCTGAGGTGATGAAGACAATGATGAAAATTATCAACTTTCTCAGGGCATCTTCTTCTTGTCAGCATCGCATGCTCAGGGAATTCCTCAGAGAGGTTGATGCAAACTCTGATGATCTTTTGCTCCACAACAACGTGAGATGGCTCAGCAAAGGCAGGGTGCTAGAGCGATTTTGGTCAATTAGACGTGAGGTAGCAGCTTTCTTGGAAGAGCTGGAAAGTCAGAAAGCATCCAACTTTACTGTCTTTCTAAATGACAAGAAAAACATGGATATTGTAGCTTTTTTGGCTGATATCATGTCACACCTGAATGGGCTTAACTTGCAGCTGCAGGGAAAGAATAATTCTATTTGTGAGCTGATGACCAGTGTCCGCTCATTTCAGCGAAAACTTCAGGTGTTCAATGAAGATCTGCAAGGAGACTACACACACTTCCCAAAAGTAAAAGAACAAGTGCAGGGACATGGAGATGTCTCCTCTTTTGTTGACTTTGTTGACAAGTTGATTGAAAACTTCAGCAAACGTTTTGATAGCTTCAGCATTGGAGAACAGCTCACCCTGTTCATACAGAATCCATTTCTTATCACTGATGTGAGAGCATTCTCAAATGATGTCACACATCACTTCAAGTGGGCAAATGCTGGGCCCCTCCAGATGCAAATGGTTGACCTCCAAGCAGATGTGGCCCTGAAAGAGCAGTTTGGAAGAACTGACTTTGCCACCTTCTGGCTCCAGATGGTATCTGAGACATTTTTCCCAGATCTGAAGAAAGTGGCCCTGTTCATCTTGACCATGTTCGGCTCCACATACAGCTGTGAGGCAGCGTTCTCTACAATGAACATGATAAAAACAAAATATCGTTCCAAGCTCACTGATGAGCATCTGCACATGTGCATGAGAATGGCATTGACCTCGTTCAAGCCTAGATTTAAAATGCTGGCAGGGCAAGCTAAAGCTCAATTCTCACACTGAAAAAAACTGGGGAAGGGAGGGAAAGGAAGATCATCTGTAAGAGAAACAGTTAAGATGTTTTGTGATTTTTTTGTTGAGGAGAATATTAACATTGTTCAGTCAAAAGGAAACTGAAGCTGCTATTTTTTTCTTAAGCACTTTCTTTGTTTTTGAATACATAATTTAGTAATTTTTATTTAAACTGCAGCCACATTGTGTAAGCCAGTGTTTCAATGTCAATACATTTCTTTGAAATTATTTTAACCCGTATTGTGTTTTTTCCCCCTTCGTCTGTTCATTTTCTCAGGTATCAGTCATACCGCAAATACAAATATGATGTTCCGGACCTCAGCTTGAGGATATTTATTTTAACTGGACCTCCTCGATTTTTACTTGAATACCCCTGCTCTAGATAGTCAAGTTTGATCGTCTTCTCGGCGCTCCGCCAGGGTCGGGCCGATCCGAGGACCTCACTAAACCATCCAATCGGTAGGGGACAGTGGCAGGTGGGGAGTTTGACTGGGGCGGTACACCTGTCAAACGGTAACGCAGGTGTCCTAAGGCGAGCTCAGGGAGGACAGAAACCTCCCGTGGAGCAGAAGGGCAAAAGCTCGCTTGATCTTGATTTTCAGTATGAATACAGACCGTGAAAGCGGGGCCTCTTTTGGCTTCTTCCTCTCTTTTTCGTTTTCCCTTCTTTTTCTGCGCTCCTGACTTGTGCATGTTTACTAACAGGCTCGCGCACACTGACCACTTATCAAATGCTGTCGTCTTTTTTTCTAGAAAGACCAAACCATTTTGGAATAGGGGTGATAGGGGGTTATTGGCCGTTTTTTCAAGGGCAATGAAGGCAAACATCTATAAGTCATTGTTTGAATGCAATTAAAGCACTTTTCTACCCTAAAAACCAACACATTTTGAAGTGAACGTATCATAATTGAGCCCGACGTCATGGGGGCCCAGTTATGGGTCCCCCTCTATTCCAGAATTCCCAGGGCCCGGGACAAAAAGCCCTTTAGTCCCCCCCTGTCGGCGGGGCTGGTAGTAGTAGCAGTAGTAACAGTAGTTACAGCAGCAGAAGCAGCACCGGCAGCGGCATCAGCAGCAGTAGTAATAATCATTGTTACAGACATCCAGACAGACAGGCAGACACGTGCAGACATACCTCCATACACCCAGACAGGCAGAGGGGGAGAAAAAAACGGACCCAGGGACACATACAGGTAGGTCAGATGGGCCTTGTGCCTCTGGTACACCGAGCCGGTCAGTGTACCAGGGGCACGATAAATGAAAAATAAAGCAAAATAATGAAAAAAAAAAAAACAATGCAATAAATCTAACCAAGTATTTTTATAACGAAAAATGAAAAATAATGCATGCAAAATGTTATTAAAAGTAGGCTATTTTTCAAAAAATGTCTGCAGCTTCTGGTTCCCTCCTCACCTGCTCGAGAGTTACAATGTCTGGGAGACTACAGGAGCGAGAAAAAAAAAGACGAAAAAAAAAGAAAGAAAGCTTCACCGCGATCGATCGGCTCGAGTTTAATATGGACAAAGATGTTTATTAGGGATGTAACAATACACTCAACTCACGACTCAATTCAAGTCAAGATTTTTTGTTCACGATACGATTATTATTTTTTTTTTAAATCAAAATGAGCTACAGACAAATTCTGACCAAATAAAATTATCTTTTTATTTGTAGGAAAAAAAAATCTTTCTTTACAGAAACCCTCAAACAGTTTCTGTTCTAATTAGGGCTGCCAGCAAGCAGCTGATCTGACCATCACCTATAAGCTTGAAGTATGAGCTACCTGAAAATAAAAACAATTAAGATGATAGCTCATTAACCCTTTAATGAGTCCACGGCCCCGGGAAACGGCGAGGTCCGCTGTAAACGCAAAGCCGGTCGCGGCGCACCGCCTCGGAGGAAATGCGCCCGGCGGGGGCCAGCCAGCGCCGGGGAGAGGTCCCATGAGGGGATCCTCCCGCACCGCGCGGCCGTCCCTGACCCGAGTTTAATCCCCCGTGCAGACTGCGCGAAGGTTGCGGTGATCGGTTAAAATTGCAACACCGCCTTGAATTCACAGGGATTCACTGAAGTTGCGTTGAAGTTGCAAATCGCAACATCGTGAATTCCTGGAGGGTCTGTGTTATGGTATCATTTACGGTACAGTCAGGCCTGACGCCGATTACCACTACTGCGCATGTGCGTAGGTGTGTGTGTGTGTGTGTGACACAGAAAGGCAGACGCGGCAGTGGAAGCTGCAGCCACAACGTAACTTATTTCTAATTTAAAAAAAGACGAAAAAGAACATAAACTACTTCTCTCGCATTCGCCAAGAATCGCGATTCGTTTTTCTGTCAACCGATGCGAGTCGTCACGCATTTGTACCAATTTTAATCGTGTCACGATGTATCGTTACATCCCTAATGTTTATATAATAAACTTTGCAGCCTCATGATGGAATACAGTGTATACCAAAAAAAATGCACAAACATAGTTACATTGACACCACCATGCATAATCAGAATCATGTCATGTTAGTTTTCTGTGTGGAAGCCTCTCACCTCTCTAAAACATTCAGTCTCCAGGCAGGCCAGCAGCTGTCAGCCATCAGGACTATTTTGGTCATAGAAGAGGTGAGCCAACTTTCACACTTTAGTGTTAGAGTATCTCTAATGGAATAGACCGCTGCATGCTGGGGGACAGATCAACTTAAGCAACAGGGAATGTCCCTCTTTTCTTCCTAGCCAATGTCTAACTGCACTGGATGAGACTCTGACGATTACATATGGCATCTAGTGCAATGATGCTGATGTATTTTACCATAATGATTAGATCCCAGTGATAGTAAGCATAAATTCATTGTTGCTTGTGAAGTGAGTCTCTAACCTGGAAAATAAGGCAGGGGACAAAGAAAGGACAAACACGCGGTGTATAATGTAAACCCACTTTTTAATTTCTCTCCATAGAAACAACAGCCAAAAAACAAACAGAAAACCCAACGCTGTAATGTATTATAATATATAACAGTATGTGCACTGTCATCAGCAAAGGTCAGGATGACTTATTCATTTAGCAATCAAGCCAAATATTCAAAATACAATCATGAAGTTTCAGAAAAGCTCTCACAATGCCTTAACAAGCATACACACAGACATCCTATACAGAGGGACAAATATCATTTTTATTTCAGATATCAGTCATGACAGAACATCCTGTTAAAACACTGATGGCACATTCAGTAAAAAATGAATCAGAAATAAACTGTACAAATATGATGTCAACAAGAACAATGTTGGAGCTCATTCCATGCACATCCATAAAAGGTTCCACTTTGATCTGTCACAAAATCCTTCCTTCAGCACTCTACAGTTCGGCTCCACACTATCTGCTCTCACTCATTTGCTACTACTTTAGCCCCCAAAAACATTCCTGATAAAGTCCAAGGCTCACTTCTCTTCTCTTTCCTGTTTTTCTCAAAACCAACATTTCATCAGACACGTCAGACCAGTAGTTTCAATCACTTCTTTCTCTTTCCTACTCAAATGACCTCTTTCTATAACAACCTTGTTTCCTCTCTAAGATCAGACGTGAGTAAAGCATGATGTTACAACACCCACACTCCAGCAAAGCTATTTCTTATGAGGAACACGTGTTTCCACCCACCATAGGCCTTCTACATATGGTAGCTATATATATGTATATCTATATATACACAGTATGTATATATGTGTGTGTCTGTATACACAGAAATGAACTCTATCTCTCCCTTCCCTCAAACTTCGGCTCTGTCAAGACTGTATGCTATTGGTCAATGATAAAAAACTGATTGTTAAATTTCACCAATGTTAAACTGACTTTAGGCTTGTCAGTGAATGCACTGAAATGATTTCATTTAGCTCTAAACTAAGACCGACCTGTGTGACACTGTGAGAAATGCTCATTTACTGGAGAGTGGGTCTAATGCAGTCGTCAGATCAGAAGTTCATCCTTCTGTATGTGAACTATGTGCTTTAATACCATAACGTTGGCTGGTTTCACCTACAGTCTTAAAATACCTGTAAGCACAATAGTACAGCACCATTCATGTCTAGCATCAAATACAGTTACAACAGTCCATCTGAAGCTTCCCCTACTGTACGTACAATATGTGTTCCACCACAGTGTCAACTAATCATCAACCCGACTCTGCCTCATTTTTCAAGTCTGCAGCTCATCTCAAAACCTCCATATAGTGTAAACCCTTCAAAAGAAACAGCACAAAACAAAATAAATAAATACACATGTGATTAATGTGATCTTTAAGCTTATTTCCCACTGAATGGCTTTAATCACATACATTCTTTAAAAGGTCACTTGATAATAAGTTACTCCAACATGGAAACCAGCTTCATGAAAAGCTGTCAGAAGTCTTAGAACCTCGAACTGGGAAAAATAAATATTTTTTTCCATAAAAGCAGAGATCCATTAAAAGTATCTGGGTATTATGTGTCAGGTGCACATGATATTTAAGACCTTGTGTGTAAAATGTATAGCTAGAGGGCCCTAAAGAACAATTCAACAGCCTGTTTAAACTTGGACACACCTCCTTTTACGTAATCAAAAATGCTTCTTTCAAATAATAGTTACATATGTGACCATAGTGGACTCTTAAGATTCAATTTAATTTTTAATCTATATTAATTACACTCTAAGAAAAACTCTGGATGGGTGGATTTTCTGTTAACTGCTAACTATGTTGCTTCTTTTTCCTGATGGTGTAGAAAAACTATGAAGCTCAGCTGTTGTTCACATCCTATGCTATGTGTTATTGTCCAAGATGACAGACAAAGCTGTTTCCCTGCAGATCGTGGACGGCACTAAATTCCCAGTGATGGAATGAAGAAGACGCTTGTCAGTGGTGTTTCTGATGGAGTTTCAATGGTAGTCTACAGACAAATGGGAATGGAGCTTTCATTAAGTTCTGAATCTAAAAATCCACTGGAAGCACCATACAAGTTTCAATGTAAGAAAAGTTCCATACTGATGTTTGCTTTGACTTCTGTAATCCATTCCAGACAGTCAGCAGTTACTCACAACTAATTTGACTGAACACACACTCACACTTTATACAAAGTTTTACTCCGACATCCAAACCAACAAAACAAAGCGAGCCAATATCTGCATGCTAATCAAGGCACCACAATCATATTCTAAGAAATTAGTTCTAATCTCAGGGTAAAAACATATTTAAGACAATGCTTTTTCTTCTCCTAACGTAAACTAAATTAAGAGTTCAAATATTTCTATGTTCTCTATCTAAAACTTCACCTTTCATACAAATACAGAAATATACAGCGTGGCATCATGCATGTTAGTAGTGGCTGATTTCAAACAGAAAATACTTAATTTTGAAACCACCATTCATACACCAGCAGCAAAAATCAATGAACTTAACAAAATGAACCATCTGTAGAAAACATTCTGCTCCTACAGAGTGGTCTTTATCATAGTAATGCAGTTTTGACAGCCTTGTCTGTAATTTTCTAGTTATTTCATAGAAAAATTAGAACCTCATGAAAACTTGTAAATTACAAAAACATAAAATGAAGTGCATCAACCATCACATGTAGAAATTCCAGCTTGTTGGTGTGACACAGATTATTGAAGATGAATCATGAGGCCATGTTACACAGAACAGATATCATGCCATGTTACACTATTTAAATGTCTATCAGACAAAAAAAACACTGTTAATAATGCATCAAATCATACACACGGACGGTTAATCATTGACTAATAATGCCAATTATTATTCATCTTAATCAGCAAATAAATTTGTTTTCACATCAAAATAAATAAATAATATACTGCATGTTTTGCATCATAGCTCTGATTTTTGGCTGTAAAGGCAAAAACAATTTCAGTTCATTCTTCCAAGGACTTATGACAACATGAGAGAAATCATCATCATCAACTCTACATCAATAAATAGTATTTCCTTAACAGAGGAGTACTTACTAGATTAGCAAATACACAGCAAAATACAAAAATATACAAATTAATATAGGGGAAAAACAAAACTTTAATTTTCCCCAGAATGGCCATAAATAATTCAAACCAAAAAGTTAATGTTAGCCCTTCAGCAGAAGTGGATGCAAACATCAGGCCCAAGCAAAAGAGAGAAAATACAAGAGTTTTCTTGGACTGAAATTACATAGTTGTACCTTAGTGTGTTGCATATTCCAAAAAATATAGTATAGAATATAAAATATAGTTCAGACCAAATAATAATAATATCAGCAAGTACTGTGTTGTCCATGTATCATGATGACTTTTACCGGTACATCTCACAGACAAGTATATTCATTAGACTAGTAGGTCATTATGGTACTGTATTTGCATTATGTTCTCAGCTTTGGTGTGGAAAAGGACAGAGACCTAAAGTTATCATAATCAAAACAGCTGTCGATGCCAATTGCATGACATCTGGATTTCTACCTTCTGTGTTGATCACAAAGAATAAAGCAGAGTTTACATGTTTTTATGTATTCTGACAGGAGAGCGTTCTGTACCGAGCATCATCCCGTCCTGATCTGGGCAAAAGCACACTACAGACTCAAATTTTGGTAGTGTGCATTTAGTTGACCAATGCCACGGAACTGACTGGGATGTGAACCATATCAGACCTGGCAGATCCAGATGTATAACAATAATTTTACAAATTTTAGTTGTGACTCATCCAGTTATAACTTTAGTTTTGTTCATTTAATACCTTTGAGCATACAGAAGCACATTATACTGCACAGTCACTGACTGAACTCATATGTAAACAGCATTTCTAAGAATTCTGATGTTAAAGTAAAGTCCCTGATTTTACTTTATAGCTCCAATTTAAAACATTTCCTTCCAGTGTACTGTTGGACTCAGAGTGGAGGTTTTAGGAGGATTTTCCTGTTGAAGCACCTAAACTGCAAGCTGCTCTTTAAACCTAGCTTGCTATAACATGCCAGTAAAGGTACATCTTAGTAGGTACACGATATTAACAGCTAGCTGTTTACAGTTGCAATCCAGTTTACACCTACTAGTGCAATAAACTGCACATAGGAAATGACAATGTAATACTAGTAGAGCAGTAGTGGAGTACACACAATAACAATCAAATATCAGACAGTTGGGATAATTTGCACTTCCTAAAAATCAGGGAGTGTATCTGAATGTTTCCTCTATCAATAAAACAGACTGGTAGTATTAGTGAAGGCAGATACAATAATGCAGTGATTACATCAAAAACAAAATGACACCTGCTGTAATAATAGCAGTTTAAAATGGTGAAATTTTCCAAATTTAACTTTATCTTTCAATTTTGGAATAAACCCCTCTGATTGTCTAACGTGCACCTGATATAAACCAGCAGGCGCTGAGGCCCACAGAAACACACATATGAACAGTTTGATAGACAGACTGGTATAAATAGAGCTGCTCTCCCAGGACATGGCAAAGGGAGAATCAGCCAAGTATTTCACATTCCTGCCTGGGCCATTTACACCCACCACCACGTCACTCTGTAAAATGGTAAGGCAGCTGTTGGCTTCCATCACCTCAAAGTGCATCTCCGAACATATCCAGTCCACCACCCACCACACACGTACATAAACACAAACAGCAGAAGCAGACACATACGTGTAAAATATGCTGAGATGTGCACAAGCTTGGTTTTCATCCAGACAGGTTTGTGTGGAGTTTTATGAAAGGGGGGGGGGGGCAGCAGGAAAGGCATTGACTGATTAAACAATAAAGGCCTGCTGAACAGTTCAATTAAAGTGCACTACAGTTCTAAAGAGGCTTTCAGAAATGTTTTATGGAACAGATCTGATTGCCACAACCTGCAAATATGTATTTGTATATTCTATTTTATTTTATTGTAAGTACTGACAGCATGGCATATGCACAATATCTGGTGGACTCAAAGGAATAGTTACTTTCTTAATAATAATCATCATTGTAATGGCAGGTTCTCTGGTGGATCATTTGGGAAACAAATTCTCTTTAAGTCAGCTGGACGACGCACAAGCTTTTTATTGCAGCATTTCAAAACCTCCAAATTTGCTGAACAGTTGGATGAAATGGAGTCTAAATGGAACTACAGACATTGAAGAACACACATTACAGGCATTTATAGGCAGTATAGATGCCAGGTCACTCACTTTACTCTCCAGGCCTGCTGTTATTTAAGGGGCTCGGGGCCCCTTTCCAACCAACGACTGCTTGCTTCAGCTGTCACTGCACTCTGAGTGGAGTCACAAATCATTGCCAGTCCAATCAGGTTGGACTCAGACACCAAGGGTCGGGAGTTATGATGGAGGTTTCATCTTTCTCTCTCTGCTCCCCCCCCCTCTCCCCCGTGTGTTCTTCTTCCCCTCTACTTCTTCTCCTCCTCCTCCAGTCGTCTATTTTCAGTCCTCCGTTTTGCCTGTGTTTGCTATTCTGACTGGCGCCATTTTTAAAAAGGCCTCTTTGGCTGATAGAAAGTTAGCCACTTGGGTGATTACTTTGGATGAGTCCACTGCAGGGTAAGAAAAAATGGAGATTAGGGATAGAATGACTTTATTATGCTGAATTTAGGGACTGTGTTTGCAGCCATACCGCAACTATGTATGTTAATCACTGCAACAAAAACTTTGGATATAAAATAAATAAGTAACTCCTATTCAGTTGTTTTAGATAGGCAAGTTATAAAAAGTAATATTAAAAGTGCTTCAAACAAGTAAAACTAGAACTATTCCTTAAAATTCTCACATGGTGGCCAGAAGCAGACCTTTCTTTGAAACCGTGCATATATAAGGTGAGTCAGTAAACTGTTGACTAAATTCTTCTGCAAAACAGAAAATGTTCTTCATGGCTTTGGAATTCTCTGGAAACCAAAGTTCAGATTCAGACCAAATCCAGCATTGTGGCCAAAATGCAGGTTTTTCCATTGATTTAAACGGGGTGGTACTGTGTTTTAGCTGCAGGGGTGAAAAAGTTAAGGCAGCTTCAACCTTTGAGAAACACAACCTGATATTATGCTGCGGTGGCCAATCAGACTAGTCAAACCTGAAAATGTCTCTAATTCTCTGTCTGTTGTGTTCTGTCTTGGTTTATTTCAGTAAGCGTCATTCAATAATGATTATAATACATTTTATTTATAGAGAGCTTTACATGATACTCAAAGACACTTTACATGAGTTAAAATCATCAAACAACACAAGGGTTCTTATTTTAATTCGTGTCAGTTGGAGATAAAGTTTTTCTCTAAACTCGTGGCTAATTTGAGTTTAATTAGATATCAGTCACAGCTCATTCATTCAGCGACAGTTGTCAGTTCAGCAGGAAAAAAACACAGTTGTCAGTTAGAACTGAGTAGCCTATTTCTGTCTACCTCTGTCGGAAATCTGTTATCCACTGTAATCATTGGAAGTGATGTGCCATATGTGCCAATGGAGACTGGAAAGCTAGACAGACAGTCATTAAGGAGGGCCAGATGTAGTGAATGATAATGAAATGATGTAAGAAAGAACTGACAGCAGATACAGGCTCAGTGCAAGCAACTGCAGGCCGAAGAGAACTCATTGAGAATTGTCCTGATGTTACAGAGAAGAAGTTTACAGCCACAGCAAAGCTTTTCCTAGATTGGCTCTGTTTCTGTGAGTGCTTCAAAATGTGTCTGAGTCCCAGAGTAGCAGGTTAAATGAAGTGAACCTGAGTTGTTAAATGTTGGGGGGCTCGTCGATATTGATACATTGCCATAATTCAGAACTGAAAGGAAAGCTGCTTCAACTTCCTCTTTGTGCCTCATTTTTTCTGATCTGCTGTTTTAATCTGCAGTTGGGAAACGTTTATTAGGATGGGTTCTCTGGTACATAATGTAATAAGTGCTCTATTAATTAACACCTAACCCAAGTTCAAGCCACATATAATAGAGCAACAAAACCAGCTGATTCAGCTGATCTGAAGATGAATTCAGGTTGACTCTGTCTTCAAAGGGGAAAAATGAATATCGACTGTATTATTTACAAAGCTTCTGGCACATTTAGCAGATATAAACTGCCACTCTCTGTAGACTGTAGAACTGTGTGTGAACATGAAGTTCAGTGTAGCAAAAAGAGACAATAGTAGTGTGGCTCTGCCTCTGAATAAGACGAATAGATACTGTACACAAATCAAAGAATATCTAACTGAATATATACATACCCAGTGTTGTGGGTAACAAGTACTTTAATTACTTTTTTCGTGCAACATGTAATGCGTTAGTTTCGTGCGTTAAGTAATCAGTAACTTAGTTTTTTTTTTTAAGTAATCCGTTGCTTTAAGAATTTCCCCGGGTAAGTAAAGAAAAATTCTGACAGCAGCTTTTTGTCAGTACTGTGCCACCTGCGGATGTGTCAGCGAAGGCGCAGCACTGTGATGATGCTGTACCCTGCTGACCTACGTTACCTGTGTGTGTGTGTGTGCGAGAGGACAGCTTTTTACATTTTTTTTCAATTCACCAGCGAAAAGGACAAGAACATAACCGTAAATTACACACTCTGCGTTGGTGAAGAGTGTGTTATACAGCCTGTTATCATTTTTGCTTGACATAGAGGCAGCTGTTCAAATTTCTGTTGGATCGTTGACTGCTCGTTAATTTCTAAATGATCTGAATCTGCTACCTGTTTACCTCAGATTGTGTTTACTTAAGCGCACTTTCATAACTGCATTCAGGTTAAAAAAAACGTCAGGAGTTACTTATGTTCCGACTGATCAAAAAATAATGAATTAATAAAACGCTATGTCATATTGCTGACTGTCCTGCAGAGTTAGTCTGGTTGGATGACTGACGTTATTCATTGTCAGGACGTCTCGGTGCATTTAAAAGGAGGCTGTGTGTCTGTGTCAGTTGCAACTGCAGCATGTGCGAAGCGCTGCAAATGGCTTTTCATTTGTAGTAACACATGAGTACTCTAACGCGTTACTTTGATTCATAGGTAACGCTGTAATGTAACGGATTACTTTTAATTTAAATAAAACGTTGTAATCTAATTAACTACTCTCCAAAGTAACTATACCCAACAGTGTACATAACTATGTGCAATCTATAAACAGAACATCAACACAGTTTCAGTTAATACAAGCAGATACTTCTGGTAGCAGGAGCTGAAATAAGTTCTTACCTGAGTTCAGATTTGGTCAGGTGAGGAAATGGACAAAAATGATTGCTAGACCTACGTTCAACAGCATGACGAGAGCCACCAAGATAGAGTTAGGGCCCTGAAAAAACACAAGAAAAGTTGATGTTATATCGTGTTCTGAATGAAGCTACATTAGCAGACACTGTACATAGTGCACACATTTAGTGAATGGATGACCTCCATAAGCAGCAACAGATCTCATAAACGACTGCACTAGCCCACACGGTGATGGAGGCACATGCAGATGCAACAGCCAGTAGCTCAAACTTCTTTACATTTTGTTTTTTATTGAGTAAGCACTCTTTAAAACCTCTTGGGCTTATTCTTATTGAGTGTGTGTGTAAGGCGCACACTATATGTCCTCCCGGGCTTATTCTTCCGCTTATTTGTCTTCCGTGTTTTTTTCGGTTAGCTCCTCCTCCCAGAGTTTTTGTCGCACACACACAAAACGGGTATCAAAACGTGCGGCTTGGCCGGAAATCAATTGCTATGACTTTTCTAAGAGTTTCGGCAAATGGTTTTGCCAAAAAAAAAAAAAGGATAGCCAGCAGAAAGAAGGCGAGCCGCAGCCATTTTAGCAGTTATTGGCACTTCATCAGTGCTAACATGCTAATGCTAACGTGGTAATGGTAACATCCTAATGTTAATTGCTAGCGTATCAGCGCCAACATGCTAATGTTAAAATGCCAATGTTAATTGCTAGTGCGTCAAGGCTAGCTGCTAGCTGCACATGTTAAAAATGACGTGCTTTTTGAATACAGACCCCCAGCAACAGCCCACTCGTCACTCTCAAAATTTCTGCGGGAATTTTCTAGTACTGAATTTGCTGATCAGTGTCAGTAATAATGTATGGGGGCGACGGGGCCAGAGTCACGCACACTCAAAATTTCTTAAAAGTTTTTCTAATTCGTTTTCTGTTTCTTCCGTGGTTTTTTCAGTTCGCATCTCCTCCTAGAGTTTTTGTTGCACATACACAAAACGGGCATCAAAACGACCAGCTCGGCCTGGGTGTGTATTGTGAGAAATTTCGAGAGCTAGAGTGTGTGATGTCATCGCTGGAGTGGAGAGGGAGAGAAAAAGTCCGCGAAAAATAAATTTGTAAACTGCGATTGTGGCTGCAAATGTGAAGCTACAGAAATCATTTATAGCTAGAAACGTAGGAAAATTTGTCGTCTCACTCACATTCACCTGCTAAAGGTGTCACATTTAGAGTTTTAGAGTACACACTAACTGACTGACTACTACCTTCCACAACCTCATAGACTCCCATGTTATTTTGAGAAGAGCTTTTTCCAAAAGGAGCAGGGAGCACCTGTGCTTTCTCTAACTCCCGAGGCCAAAGTTTATACAATTTTCGCTTGAAAACTGTACAAGGATGTAGTCCACGAGATAAGGATTCTTGTGGTCATTTCGGATTTCGATTGAAGGATACCTTATAAGTTGTTTTTGGCCACCTTTGATGGGGATCAGTCAGACATATACTGTGCATCTCAGTGGGACAGACAGTGCATGCAGCACCTGTGACTAATTACTCTGACCTGCAGCTCACCCTGGTTGCTTGGCAGCCTCAAGCCTGTCTTTGACTAATTTTTTTTAAGTCTCTGTATGATATCAGACTATCAAGACTACATTTTTAATGTCGGCCATTTTATCCTTGTCTCTCGCCAGGGACGCTGGATGTAATTCACAGTTGGGGGGGCTGAGAAATGTTCCGATGACGTCATAATGCGAAAGGGGAACATAAATAAATAAATAAATAAATAAATAACATTCTTGATAGGGTGTTACACTTGGTTATTTATATGCCTAGTAATCATGTGATACAGGCTATAATTTACAATGAGCTGTCATTACAACCAACCTGTATTAGACCTACAGAGGTTTTAGAAATACATCATAAGGCCAACTTGATGGCAACGTAATGCTCAACTCAGGAATGAGAATGGGCTTCATTGAATCACACATAAAAGGCAAGTATTTCTCAGAATATGTCTTTAATTAAGACCTCATATATTTAATTTCACCCACAAGGTACTGTGATTAGGCACTAGACAGCGTTATAAATAAGTAACATAGTGTTGACTTTTTAAACCTTCTCTCGCTCCGAACCGTAGTTGGGAACTGGTTCGACGTTTTGGCTCTTTGGTAACTGGCGTCGTAGAGTTGTACCCTCATTTTTACAGTGGCCTGATTCCATCATAACATCCTGTGTCAAGCTGTTACACTTGATCACAGGCCGCTGCTGTTTACAGTCCTTCAGATTAAAACTAAATACACTACAGGAAGTGCATGAGGTCATCAGGAGTCACATGACAAAGCAACCCAACAACCATTTGGTGATATTAATCAGACAGACCTCAGAACTGTTAACCTAACTTCCATCAGCATGTTCCTGTTCACACATATGTCCTGGAGTGTGGACACACGATGCTATAACAGTGCAACAGAACTGTTTGAGTGCACAGACACATTTACAGTGGGGGCAGAGCATCATCAGGACATTAGCAGAGATTGGAGAGAGAGAGGCCTCTGCACTAAAGATATGTGGCAGGCCATCCAGACCATCACAGGCTACAAAAGCAGGAGCGATGGGGACATCATGTGTCAGGCCAAATTTCCAGATGAGCTTAACACATTTTATGCTCGCTGTGATCTTGATGACAAAAGTCAAGTGAAGACAACACCGGGCATGTTGCTAAATGGCTGGTAAACAGTCTAGGAGCCATTTTGTAAGTAGATAAAATAGTTGAGCACAAAAATAGATACTGATGTCTTGGTATCTTGGCAGTGAACAGTAGTGGGAATACTTAAGTCAAATCTTTAACATCATATCATTGTTTTAAGCTTATCATCTTCAGCACTCTTTTATCCACACTATCACTTATCATCTTAAAAGTCCTGCCAGTCTTGACTGAACATAACATTCAACTGGTAACATTAGCAGCTTAAGTGCACAGTTGTCAATAGTATCATTAGGCATTACATTTCGCAGCCTGCCAAATGGTTATGAAATGGTTGCTGCCACTTTAGAATTTTATTGATGTGTCATAAAGGCACAATTATACAACTCTGCAAAACTATCCAGCTGGTCTCTCTCCACTTTGAGGATGAGCAGCTGGAACAGGGACAGAATGTCAATCACTCACAAAGTCATGTACAACCAACAACATGAGTACATGGCACATGTACGCCATCCAGGGTACAACAAACACAGGCTTATTTTGTCAGGCATGACTTACCTGCAGTTTGTCATTATTACCAAAGGTGGACAACAATGTAGCAGTTACAAATACATATGATAATCTCATGGGCATTATATTTTAAAACGATTGTCAAATGTTAAGTATACCACTGTATACTGTTCACCCATCCCTTAAGATGTCACTATCCAAAAAAGGCTAAAAAGCCTAAAGCCTAAGCCTTCAACCAAAACTTTTCAATCATTTGCAGCAAATGTGCAAACAATGCACCAACACAAGGTACTAGGCAAGGCAGTCTACTTCCTGTGTAGAGCTTTTCAGTCATGTGCCATTAGAGGCTCAGAGTATGGACGTTCTAATGCTAATGGGAAATGACATCAAGTGAGAGCCAGAGAGAAGCATTCATCAGTGAACTCACTGCCCCCTCAGACCTCTAAAGAACAAGCTGGAGGTGGCTGGCATGAACATTACCAGGATTGTGGCTTTAATTCCCGCTGGGGCTCAGAAAACTGCACTCAAAACTGCAAGAAAGAGCCAAAATCAAACATGTATGTTAACTTGATCTAAATGTAACTCACCGACTCCTCCTCTATAATTTCAGGAGCTATTTCCACACTAGCTTTCTTGGTTTCTGCAAGGCTCTTTGGTTTGGTTGATTCCACTCTTTTTGGCTTTGGAGGCTCCGGCGTTTTTGTGCCCTCTTTTGGTGGGACTGGTGAAGGGCTAGGGGCTGGCAGGTATTTTAGTGCTGGTACCTGAATCTGTTTGGCAGGTGGCGGTAAGCGTGCAAGGCTTGATGGGTGAAAGTCATCCTCCAGACCTATTGGGTCTTCAGCTGGTGGAATCTTGACGTCTGCCTTGACATAGTAACCGTGGTACTGGGAGTGAATCTGCCCATTGCTGGGGTAACTGATGACTGTCGTGGTAATAGCTGGTTTGACTGCTTGAGGAGCCTCTTGTTGCCTCACTTCCTGTTTGAGAGAAAGTTTTGATGCTGCCTTTGTTATGCCTGCCGAGTAGAAGAAAGGAGAAGAGAAATTGTTAACTAAAGAACCAATACATGTTGGTTGGGGAAGAGGTGGACCAAGTTGTCCATTAATCATAGGGTTGGTGGTTCGATCCTCCTTGACTTGGGCAAGACCAATGGTCAGGCCAGCACACAGCATGGTAATTTGCCGCTATAAGAGTGTATTTAAGAATTATCTATAGAATTGTTCCTGGTATTGTTGCTTTGAAAATTGCTGCTGTTACTGCTCAGCATGTTGCTGCTAGTTATTGCTGCTGCCAACCATTTATTCAGCCCAACTTTCAAATGAGTATTCCACTCAAGGAACTGATTCTACAAAAGCTATAAAACACATGCTTGCTGTGCAGGACAAGCTCAAGGCCTGGATACCAAATATGAATCCTGTGTGTCCTCCACACATGCATAGAAATCTGTTGCAGAAACAGTACCGGTCAAATTCTTTGACACACCTGATTTACTATTATTTCTACATTGTAGGTTACACTGAAGACCAGAACTATGAAACTATTAAATGACACATATGGAATTATATGGTAAACAAAAAAAAGTGTAAACAAAGCAAAATATGTTTTAAATTTTAGATTCTTTAAAGTCCTTTTTACGGTGGCCAGGAACCCTCAATGCTGCAAATAAAAGAAACGCTGCAAACAAAAAGAAACAGCGCTGCAAATAAAAGAAACGCTGCAAACAAAAAGAAACAGCGCTGCAAATAAAAGAACCGCTGCAAACAAAAAGAAACAGCGCTGCAAATAAAAAGAAACAGCGCTGCAAATAAAAAAGAAACACCGCTGCAAATAAAAAAGAAACGCCGCTGCAAATAAGAGAAACAGCGCTGCAAATTAAAGAAACTTCACAACAGAAGTGAATTACCGGGGGACTATTATTGCCGGTGCACCTGTAGTTTTTTATGTGATCGAGAAGAAAAAGAAGAAGGACAGAAGCCTATTGCATTCACTTGAAAAAAAAATATTTAGACACCTGATCTTATAATTACGAGATAAGGAAAGGTGCCTTATTGGCCACTGCACTTCGGTAAAGTTAGAAAGATATTGGCACTTCCGTGAATCAATAACTCTGAAGTGAAACGTTGTTAAAACACAAAACACATATTTTCACAGATAGATAGATAGATAGATAGATAGATAGATAGATAGATAGATAGATAGATAGATAGATAGATAGATAGATAGATAGATAGATAGATAGATAGATAGATAGATAGATAGATAGATAGATAGATAGATAGATAGATAGATAGATAGATAGATAGATAGATAGATAGATAGATAGATAGATAGATAGATTTTATTTATCCCAAGCTGGGAAATTATAGTGCAGCAGCAGCATTACAAAAAGTGACAGTGACAACGTAAGAATAAAAAATATACTATAAGCATAGTAAATACGATAAAATAAAATATAATGTACAGTGGTATATACAGCAAGTTGCAAGTTGGCAGTGTTTATTTGTACAAAGTACAGAGAAATGTGAGGTGACTGTAGGTTGTAGATTATCACCTAGCTGTTGTTATACAGTGTGATGGCATGTGGCAGGAAAGATTTCCTGTATCTGTCCCTTCGACAGCGGAGCTGTAGCAGCCTGTGGGAGAAGCTGCTCCGCTGTCTGTCCACTGTGTGGTGGAGAGGGTGCTGTTCATTGTCCATGAACAGTTTATTCAGCGTCCTCCTCTCCACCACAGTCTCGAGAGACTCCAGTCTTAGTCCGAGCACAGAGACAGCCTTCTTGATGATCTTCTCAAGTCTGTTGGTGTCGCTGGCTCTGATGCTGTTGCCCCAGCAAACAACAGCAAAGAAGATTGCACTGGCAACAACAGACTGGTAGAAGATCTCCAACATCTTTCTGCACACGTTGAAGGATCTCAGCTTCCTCAGGAAGTAGAGTCTGCTCATCCCCTTCTTGTACACAGCCTCTGTGTTAGATTTCCAGTCTAGTCTGTTATCGATCACCACTCCGAGGTATCTGTAGTCCTGCACCTCCTCCACCACCTCCTTTCTGATCCTTAGTGGCTGTGAAGGCGCCTTCTTCCTCCTGAAGTCAATCACCATCTCTCTGGTCTAGAGTTGTCACGATACTAAAATGAGTAACCACGATACTATACCAGACAAAGTATCGCGGTTCTGGGTATTATCGCGATACTACAGCCTTTTTTTATTATTATTTTTATAAACTGCAATGTATTTGTACAAGTTACAGTAATATACAAGCAAAATTAGTGTTGCCACTGACGAAGACGCCATGGCAGACTCGCTGCTCGGGCCCGGTGCTTCTGCCACGGTTAGTGTGTTGTCTCGTGTCTGGGCAAGACAGAACATGCTTGCCGGCAGAAACACACGAACAGCCAATCAGCTAACAGACGGGCGGACCCAGCGTGCGGAAACAGCCTATCATATCCCTAGACGTCACCAGTAACAGACAAACAGCCAATCATTCAGCAGCTGTGTAGTTCGGTTGCGGTTCCATGTTGGTTTGTTTACAAAGGAGTAGCATGCAGTGAGAAGCTGGGAGGAGAGCAGAGGCGGCCGCTATGTAGCGGACACTGGCACCGGTAGTACAGTAATCCACGGTAGTACCGCCGTGTAAAATTTCTAGTATAGTAGCGACGGTTATGACTTGGCACCGCGGGGTACCGTGTATACCGTGGGTATCGTGCAACTCTACTCTGGTCTTGTTGATGTTCAGCCTCAGGTTGTTCTGTTCGGACCAGTCAACAAATCTGTCTATCAGTGTCCTGTACTCCCCCTCCTCTCCATCTTTTATACACCCGACAACAGCTGTGTCGTCAGAGAACTTCTGCAGGTGACATGACTCAGAGTTGTACTTAAAGTCGGTGGTGTATAAGGTGAAGAGGAAGGGAGAAAGCACAGTCCCCTGTGGAGCTCCTGTATCACTGACCACCACATCAGACAGCCCACTGCCCAGACGGACAAACTGTGGCCGGCCTGTCAAGTAGTCAGTAATCCAGGAGATCACTGCGTCGTCAACACCCATCACCCGCAGCTTCTCACCCAGTAGCAGAGGCTGAATGGTGTTGAAAGCACTGGAGAAATCAAAGAATGTGATCCTCACAGTGCCTCCCCCACCATCCAGATGCATATGGGCTCGTTGTAGCAGGTAAATGACGGCGTCATCGACTCCTAAATGGGGCTGATAGGCAAACTGCAGGGGGTCCAGAAACGTCCTCACCTGTGGCCTCAG
Organism: Collichthys lucidus; assembly: GCA_004119915.2. Classification (NCBI taxonomy): domain Eukaryota; kingdom Metazoa; phylum Chordata; class Actinopteri; family Sciaenidae; genus Collichthys; species Collichthys lucidus. Next base: position 34,645,604 of record CM014089.1, on the reverse strand, counting down.
CTGGGCTAGGACCAGTCTCTCCAGGACTTTCATCACATGGGATGTGAGGGCGATTGGTCTGTAGTCCGCTGGTTCGGATGGCCTCGGCTTCTTGGGGACTGGAACCAGGCATGACGTCTTCCACAGCTTTGGGATCTTCTCCTGACTCAGGCTCAGATTGAACAGATGTCTCAGTACAGGAGACAGCTGGCTAGCACAGGTCTTCAGGATCCTAGGAGTGATGCCATCAGGGCCTGCTGCCTTTCGCTGGTTCAGTCTTTCCAGCTGCCTGTTTACCTGGCCTGTAGTCACCGTTGTAGCAGGTAAGACAGACAACGAGCTACAACCTAATGTTCATCACAACGAGCTACAACCTAATGTTCATCACAACGAGCTACAACCTATTGTTCATCACAACAAGCCATCCTCGGAGCCACACCAACAAAATTAGTGTTTACTAGGACGTTTCATAATTTCCGGGAATTTTTATTAGGAATATTAATCAATAACTTTAATATGATACAGTACTGCGGTAACGTTATCTACACAAAATCTAGTGCCTGACTACATCAGTTTGGTCATCGTACAAACCGACACCTGATCTAATAAATGAGATCAGGTGTCTAATTTATTTTTTTCAAGTGAATGCAATACGCCTATGTACTTCTTCTTCTTCTCGCTCACATAAAAAACTACAGGTGCACCGGCAATAATAGTCCCCGGTAATTCACTTCCGTTGTGAAGTTTCTTTTATTTGCAGCGCTGTTTCTCTTATTTGCAGCGCTGTTTCTTTTTGTTTGCAGCGTTTCTTTTATTTGCAGCGCTGTTTCTTTTTGTTTGCAGCGTTTCTTTTATTTGCAGCACTGTTTCTTTTTGTTTGCAGCGTTTCTTTTATTTGCAGCATTGAGGGTTCCATCATTGATGGCAGCTTTGCACACTCTTGGCATTCTGCTGAAAGAGGCCATCAGAGAATACGGTTTTCATGAAAGGGTGTACATTGTCTGCAACAATGTAGGTAGGTGGTACATGTCAAAGTAACATCCACATGGCAGAACACAAGGTTTCACCAGCAGAACATTGCTCAAAGTGTTACACTGCCTCTGCCAACCTGCCTTCTTCCCATAGTGCAACCCGGTGTTCCCCAGATAAGGAACGGACATGCACCCGGTCATCCATGGGAAAACATGACTAGACCAGGCCATCTTCCCATTGTTCTGTGGTCCAGTTCTGATGTTCACATGCCCATTGTTGTCACTTTCAGTAGTGGACAGGGGTCAGCATGAAGACCCTGACTGGTCTGTGGCTATGCAGCCTCACACGCAACAAACTGTGATACACTGTGTGTTCTGACCCTTTTCTATCTGAACCATTTTTAGCAATCTGAGCTCCAGTAGCTTGTCAGTTGGATCAGACTAAAAAGGCCAGTCTTCACTCCCCATGTGCATCAATTAGCCTTGGTTGCCCATATGACTTTGTCACTGCTTCTCCTTCCTTGAATCACTTCTTGATCTGACCATTGCAGACCTAGAAGAGCTGCAGATTTGGAGATGCTCTGACTGATACATGAAGCCATCACAGTTTGGTTCTTGTCAAAGTTGCTCAAATCCTGACGCATGACCATTTTTCCTGCTTGTAACACTGAATCTTGATTTGGGTGGGTGGTCACTGAGGCCAGATCACCTGATGCAGAATTTTAATGGAAAGTTGGTCCCACAAATAAAGGTCCCACTAAGCTCAAAACAGATGGGATGGTATGCTGCTGCAGAATGCTGTGGTAGCCTACACAAGCAAAGCACCTTCACACCATCATAGCTCCTTCTCTTTATGCTTCACGGTGGGAATCTCACAGTCTCCTCTGAGCAGTTCACACAGAGATGTGTCTGATACTTGAACTCTGTGAACTTACAGGTCATTGAAAAAGTATTCATGCACCTTGAACTTTTTCACATTTTGTGCCTTACAATCACAAACTTGAATGTGTTTAGTTGAGATTTTATATGATATACCATCAAAAAGTAGCACAAAATTGTGAAGTAGAACAAAAATTATATATGGTTTTAATTTTTTTTAACAAATATAAATCTGAAAGGTGTGGTGTGCATTTGTATTCAGCCCCTTGTACTCTGATACCCCTAAATACAATATAGTGCAATCAATCGCCTTCAAAAGTCACCTTATTAGTAAACTGACTCCACCTGTGTGCAATTTACTCATAGTATAAATACACCTGTTCTGTGAAGGCCTCAGTGGTTTGTTAGAGAACACTAGTGAACAACAGTATCATGAAGAACAAGGACCTCGGCAGACAGGTCAGGGATAAAGTTTTGGAGAAGTGTAAAGCAGGGTTAGGTTATAAAAAAAAATATCCCAAACTTTGAACATCTCAAGGACCACTGTTCCATCCATCATCCAAAAATGGACAAAGTAAGGCACAACTGCAAAGCTACAAGACATGGCCGCCCACCTAAACTGACAGAGTGAGCGAGGAGAGCACTGGTCAGAGAAGCAGCCAAGAGGCCCATGGTCACTTTGGAGGAGCTGCAGAAATCCACAACTCAGGTGGAAGAATCTGTACACAGGACAACTAGAAGTTGTGCACTCCACAAATCTGGCCTTTATGGAAGAGTGGCAAGAAGAAAGCAATTATTGAAAGAAAGGCATAAGAAGTCCTGTTTGCAGGTTGCCACAAGCCATGTAGGGGACACCACAAACATGTGGAAGAAGGTGCTTTGGTCAGATGAGACCAAAATTGAACTTTTTGGCCAAAATACAAAGTGCTATGTGTGGCGGACAACTAACACTGCTTATCACCCTGAACACACCATCCCCACTGGTGTGATGGTGTGTATCCTGCTGTAGGATACTTTTCCTCAGCAGGGACAGGGAAGCTGGTCAGAGTTGATGGGAAGATGGATGCAGCTAAATTAGGGGTGGGCGATATGTCGAATATACTCGATATATCGCGGCTTGTTCTCTGTGAGATGTATAAAATGACTATATCGCAACCATCGAGTACTTGTCACGTAAAAGGCACGAGCATTTCTATTTTTGCCGCGAGCTGCTGCTAAACCTCGTAAATTTCAACAGAGCACTGCGCACCAGACAGGAAATCCGACACAGAATCAACATAATAAACTTCTGCCCCTTTCAAAATAAAATAAATACACAGTTCATGGAGCTTATCACAACTTCACACCAACGTTACGTCATGAACGGTGGCACCAGGTGAGCAGTCAATCTAAAAATCCCCCCCTACTGCTCGCTGGGCGCTTCTCATGGGGGCTACCCATCACTCCACTACCTCTCTCCAAAAATTTCATGTCTATGCCTTGTACTGCATGTGTGTGTATCTGGGTTAAAATGCATGTTAAAAAAAAAAAAAAAAAAAATAGAGTGTAAAAAGAATTTCCCCGTCTGTGGGATTAAGAAAGTATAAAAAACAAAACAAAAAAACCCCCACAATCATTTATGACACAACAGATGCTTTTAATAATCTCTTTCATGTCGGAGAAGCAAAGTCAGCTGTTTGTTGTTGTTTTTTTAATACACAGTTTATTGCGGGTCTCTTGTACGTAATTAATTTGATTGTGATTTTCCACTTTTTGCATGCAAATGAACACAAACTCTAATAGAAGGGTCTCCTTGAATCATCATACTGATGTTTTTTTTTGCATCAAAGGGTTGAATTTAACATTCATTGTGATTTACAGCAGAAATAAAAATATCGAGATATATATCATGCATCGCGATATAGCCTAAAAATATCGAGATATTGGTTATAGGCTATATCGTGCAGCCCTAAGCTAAATACAGGGCAACCCTGGAAGAAGGAGGAGGCTGCAAAAGACTTGAGACTGGGGAGGAGATTCATCTTCCAACAAGACAATGACCCTAAATATAAAGCCAGAGCTACAATGGAACGGTTTAGATCAAAGAATATGTGTTAGATGGCCCAGTCAAGTCCAGACCTAAATCCCATTGAGCATCAGTGGCATGACTTGAAAATTGCTGTTCACAAACGCTCTCCATCCAACCTGGCTGAGCTTGAGCTATTTTGCAAAAAAGAATGGGCAAAAATTTCAGTGTCTAGGTGTGCAAAGCTGGTAGAGACATACCTCAAAAGATATGCAGCTGTAATTGCAGCGAAAGGGGGCTTTACAAAGTATTGATGCAGGGGGCTGAATACAAATGCACACCACATTTTTCATAATTTTTATTAGCTTAAAATTTTGAAAACTTTGTACAATTATGTGCTACTTTATGTTGATCGATCACATAAAATCTCACATAAGTTTGTGGTTCTAAGGTGGCAAAATGTGAAAAGCTTCAAGGGGTATGAATACTTTTTGAAAGCACTGTATGTAGGCTCTAAACTGAGGTGCTGTTCACTGCTGGTTTCTGAGTCTGCTATCCGTTATGAAGTTGAAATGTTCTGTATAAACTGACCTTCATGTCTTAAAGTAATGATGTACTGTTGTTTCTCTTTACTAATTTGACTATTAACTGTATACCAACACTACCTCTGAACACCTGATGGTCTCAAATGCATTAAGAATTCAAATTTTTACAAGGCACACCTGTTAACTAAAATCATTTCAGGTAACAACCCCATGAAGCTGAAGAGTTTTCAAAGCTGTCATCAAAATTCTAAAACAAATCCATGTGTGATTTCATAGTTTTCAGTGTTCAGTCTTCTCAGTCTTCAGTGTCAATATAAATAAATAAATAAACGTTTGACTAGTAAGGTAAAGTGTCTGCTGTTAATTATAAAACCGTTAACTAAAGACTGTTTGCTGATATTTTATGAGAGCGATCAACAATAACCCAAGCTGCTTACCTGCTGTCAAACACTCAGCTGTTGGGGTTTTGTTCTCTTTCCCAGCAGGAGTGATGGCGGTGGGAGTTTTACTGCTGAAAAAGGTCTTTTTAACAGGACCGGGTGACGGAGTGGGGCTTGCACTTGGGCTCTGAGATGGAGACTGGTTGGGTGTTGTGCCTTTCCGGTAGAAATGAGGGCTTCCAGATGGAGATTTCTCCTTTTTATCCTCAGGAACCTCCTTCACCTCTACTGGTTCATTATACTTCTGCCGTATGTAGTCAGGGCCTGAAATAAGAAAAAACTTATGCCTACAGAAAACTGACTGAAGCAAGTTCGATTCGAGGTAAACAATCCAGCTGATGGTAAACACACTGAAACATGCTGAAATTTCAGAATATAAAAATATAATACAATACAATAATCCCACGTTGCACATGAAAATGAAGTGAACACAACTGCAGTAAGTACAAGCTGAATTTGGAAGTCTGTAAAGTGACACAAACAGCTCAGGTGATCATTTTACTTCAGTACTTCAGTTTTTTCTCTTCCAAATAGGTTTGGGTAACCTGAAGTGCCCATTTTTTAATAAACAGGAATTATGCACAAACAGGTTTTTATAATAATACTATTATGATGAGTGCAGAGACAATAATCACTGGGTCCTCTTGCAGAGTATTGACTGTTCAAGTGGAAACTTGGGGGGGAAAAGTGGGGGAAGTGAAAAGAAAGATCTGTCATTGGCTTCCACTTTAAACATCACCAGCAATGTGTTTCACAAACTAGTTAGCAAAGTACTGAAGACTCTGCTCAGCTATGATTTGTGTTCTGCTAACACTTTGTGTTAGCAGAACACATTGGAGAACAAATTGCACTATTGTAGTGACAGCCCACAAATGCTGCTTATTTCAGTTTGAATCAAATCAGACCAGTTGAGACTTGTACACTAAGACTGGACTGGCAAAACCGGAAATGTAACCAACCCTTGTGACCAGTCACACCTGTGTCAGGGATATGTGTGATATTATCCTGCGACTCCCTTGGTGGTTTCAATCCCCAGGTTGAGAACCACTGGTTTAAATTTAGCCCTCCTCCAGATGCCATAAATCACAATCACACAATACTGTGTGTTTAGCAGCATTAGATAGCAGACTCTGTCCCTTTCTAAAAGAGATTTATTGTTTACTTCACTGCTCACTGCGATGTATTGGTGGATGTTAAAGCATTGTTTTAGATATTAACATAAAAAACAGGTGTCCTGAAATGCAGAGCAGATGCTAGTACTGCACTCCAAAAAGTGGAAACACAAAGTCATTTCTATAGTTTAATACTGATGTGAAAATAAAAACAGGGTTAGACATTGTGCTTTCTGTAGGTCAGTGGAAAAATAAATAAAGATTTTAGCATCTGATTCATCTCACTCTTCTGTTTTACACTCATCTGCTCTACTGTGTGTTGTCCTGCTGCTGCTGTTGTTACCTGGCTGATGGAAGCATGGGGAGAGCTCTCTAGCCACAGCTCTGGCAATATCTGAATCCTGACTGGCTGACTGTGCTGCCTGGTCTGCAGCGTCCGCTTTGGCTCGGGCATGGGATGTCCTGCAAAAAGACAGACTCAGTGAGTTTAGCATCCAGCAAACAAGTAACTTGCACAGTGCAGTCAGCCTCATTCAGCTGTATGTGGTTTCTTTGGTAGTGCCTTTCACAGAATCCAGACACTACTGAGCAGTGATTCATGAAATCTTAGAAGATGATTAATCTCACTACATTACTACAGTAATGTAGTGAGATTAATTACATCCAATCATAACTCCAAGAGTGGTCATCCTGCTGACACCCTCTCCGCCTGTTACTGCTGCAATCACCACAAAACTCCTACTAATATGAAGCCTTTTGGTACAGAATGATTAGAATTGATCTACTTTCAAATCATCCCATGGTGCAATTTAAAAGTGAGGAGTCGTGCACATGTTGAAAACTGAGACAGTACATGCATGTTTAAGACCTGACCTGACCTGACTAACCCTGGCTAAGGCAGCTGTGTTTGAGATCATGTGAACACAATATTTTGGTTTTATTTAATCCATTACTAACTTTTAGCTTGCTAGAATTATGAAATCCTGTTAAATCTAGAATAGAATTTAAAATTATCCTCCTTACTTACAAAGCTCTTCATGGTCAGGCACAATCATATCTAAAAGAGCTTATAGTACCTGACTATCCCTCTAGAACAGTGTTTCTCAAACTTTTTCAGACCAAGGACCACTTTGTCAAAAAAAAAAATTTCAGGGACCACCTGACCCCGTCTTCAGCCACCTATCCATCATTGTTTCCCATCCTCTCCGTGCCTTGTTTTAGTTAAAGTTCACAGCTTTTGCTGCTCTTTTCCTTGCTTTCTTTTCCTTACTTACTGACGTGACAGCGGAATGATTTTGTCTATAGGAGACGCCGTGGTTGCTTAGGCAACAATTTGGGCACTGCTAATTCAGATTTATCTTCATATATCCATTATACATATTTAAAAAAAAATATTTGTCTGCATTTTTGTTCAGTGAACAAATTCGCTTTACACTTCAAATAATGTTAGGTAGGACTAGGGCTGATATGGCCTGTAACCAATATCTCGATATTTTTAAGCTATATCGCGATACACAATATATATTTCGATATTTTTGTTGTTGTTATTTTGTATTGTTTATTTCTAATAAATATTGTCATTATTTCCATGATAGCATTGTAATTGCTCAGAATCAACGTAGAACAGTAGATTTACACTTGCTGTGAGACACACCTCTTTTATAGCATTTTAACACTTGTCATATTTTTTATGAATTTTTAATACATTTCATGATGTAAATATGAGCTTTAAAGCTCAATAGCTTCCAGGTCCTGTGACCTATTGGCTCAAAATCAGTGTAGAACAGTCGAGCTACACCTGCTATATGACACACACTCTTTTTTATAGCATTTTAACACTTATTTTTTATGAATTTTTCATATATTTCATAATGTACATATGAGCATTGAAGCAGTGCAGAATCATACTTGGCATATGAGACACTTTTTTAAATCAAATTTTAACCATTCTTCATATTTTATAAAGAAACGTTTAATACATTTAACACCCACGTTTTATTTTGAAAACCGAAAGTGTCCACACGCTGCAGTAAGCTAGCGCTGACTTTCCAGTTTTTTAAAAGTGTTTTCAATAAAGTCGGCAATAAGGGCGCACTTGAAAATATTGGAGCAGCTGACGTGACCACGCGAAACGAGAGACGGCGTGACCGCAGCTGTTTTTCTTCAGAACCAAGTCGTCCGTCTCCATCTTCAATTACCTCACTTGGACTCTTGGCTTCACCTCTCCTCACTTGATACAGAAAGTACGCATGCGCGCAGGGGATGTTTCTGGGTGGGCGGGGCAGTGTGCTGCGTGCTGTGAGCAGCAGGAGTGAGTGACAGGAGAAACTCCGGAGAATTAAATGCCGACGGCTTAAAACATTTACGTGACAAGTACTCGATGGTCGCGATATAGTCATTTCATACATCTCACGTAGAACAAGCCGCGATATATCGAGTATCCCTAGGTAGGACTCCACAAACTTGTGTGGGAAATTCGGATATTTTAAGAGATCCTCTCACGGACCACTTGAGGTCGCTCGCGGACCACTAGTGGTCCGCGGACCACACTTTGAGTAACACTGCTCTAGAACACTGCGCTCTCAGGACGCTGGGTTCCTTTTGGTTCCTATAGTCTCCAAAAGTAGATTGGGAGCCAGAGCTTTCAGCTATCAGGCTCCTCTTCTGTGGAACAAACTACCAATCTGGGTTCAGGAGGCAGACACAGTCAACACTTTTAAGAGTAGACTTAAAACTTTCTTTTTTGATAAAGCTTATAGTTAGGGCTGGCTCAGGCCATCCCTTAGTTATGCTGCTATAGGATTAGACTGCCGGGGGACTCCCCAGGGTTATGCCTAGCCAGGCACGGTATTGGTTAAAGATGTAGTCACATCTCCCTTACCGAAAACCGTCCGTCAGTCAGTCAGTCAGTCAGCCAGCCAGCCAGCCAGCCTGCCTGCCTGTCTCTGGACATGTCTCATTAATGCATGTTACTAACCAAACTTCCCCGGAGTTTCTGTGCTCTGTCGTCCAGCAGGTTTTCGTGGATCGTGGCTGCTGCTGTGATCCTGCACGACGCCCACTACACATATTACTACTGTCATTATTACTACCATATCTGCTACTGTGGTCACTTTATCATTCATTGTCATTCTGTCAGTCATTGTAACTGTACAAAATGTTTATGTTGATTGTCCTGTACACGTGACATCCATTGCACGTCTGTCTGTCCTGGGAGAGGGATCCCTCCTCTGTGGCTCTTCCTGAGGTTTCTTCCACATTTTTTCCCTGTTAAAAGGGTTTTTGTGGGCAAGTTTTTCCTCACTCGAACCCAGGGTCTAAGGACAGAGGGTGTCATTCCCTGTACAGATTGTAAAGCCCTCCGAGGCAAATGTACTTTGGGCTATACAAATAAAATTGAATTGAATTGAAATAAAGTGGCCAGCCCTGTCACTACCCTTTGGGAATAGCATAGGCACTTGCAACATGACACCAAGGGCATTTCGACTGGGCATGGGGGAAATTCTATCTACAGTACAGTCCAAAGGTCTGAGACTACTAGTCAAAGTTCACAAAGCTGGAGTGACGCTCCAAAAGAGCAGAGCATGGCAGAGGAGAAGAGACCAAAGAGGACAATGGAAGAAGCCAAGAGGGGAAAAAAGTGACAAAGGAAGTCCCCGACAGGAGTAAATCTGGGACTGACTTTTAGTTGCTGGTGACAGTCATCAATTGGAGACAGCATAAATTATTAACGTCTATATATATATATATATATACATATACTGCCAATTCATAATTTTGAGTTAATCACATTCCTGTGTGTTCCTTTATGTGTTGTTTTAATGCCAGGTCAAAGCCACTTATAAATAACATGACAGTTCCACTAAAACGATCACTCTCCACAAGTACAAGTAAAAAAAAAACACAGCTGCAGGTAGTTGCAACTAAGTTGGAAAAGTGTACTTTGGCTACATCATGACCATGAATACATCGTTCTGTACAGTGCCGTTAGCAGTTAGCCTTTTCCACATGCTTCTCTAGAATCTTCGAGCATTTAATGCTGCTCCACTGCTGTATAATAATTCAAGGATGAACATAAGTTTAAAAGCGGAGAACTTTAAAGTCTGACTTTCAGTCAATCTCAGCTTCACCTCTACACCAAATAGCCCAGTCTCTCTCTCTCTCTCTCTCTCTCTCTCTCTCTCTCTCTCTCTCTCTATCTCTCTCTCTCTCTCTCTCTCTCTCTCTCTCTCTCTCTCTCTCCTCTCTCTCTCTCTCTCTCTCTTCTCCTCTCTCTTCTCTTCTCTCTCTATCTCTCTCTCTCTCTCTCTCTCTCTCTCTCTCTCTCTCTCTCTCTCTCTCTCTCTCTCTCTCTCTCTCTCTCTCTCTCTCTCTCTCTCTCCAGCAGACAGGAGTGGGTGAGGAGTAGTGATGCTCCGATCACCATTTTTTGGGCCGATCACTGAAAATTTCAATAATTAACAATAAAAAAAAAACAGTCAAAATCTTCAAATGTACAGAATGCCTTTATTTTACTGTAGCCTTTGAGAACAATATCCATGTCACCAATATCAACAATATCCATGTTTCAAAATAAAAATATGAATCTTTCCATTCAAAATGTAAATAAAAGACCATTACAAAAGCCAAGCAGACGGCTACTAACTCACATTAGAAAAACTGGCTTGGTTAAAGATAAAATAAACAATTGGCCACAAAACCAAAAAGTGCAAGGCCTACTATCACAAAGGACAAAATCTTTCACTCCCCAATAACATATGGCAAGTTTCTTTTGATCATTATGAGCATCTCTGCATTTTTGGGGGTGAGACGGTTTCTTTTGTCATCAATGATGTTTGCAGCTGTGCTTAACAGCCGCTCACTATCCACACTTGTGCATGGTGAACAAAGATATGCTCTTGCTGCCTGTGCAAGTGCAGGGAAGCGGCCTTTGTTCACCTGCCAATAGGCAAGTGGGTTTGAACTGCGCTGCAATACAGACTCTGCCATGTACTGGCTGACCTGGGTGATAATGGTAATTTCCTGCTCACTGTGCCCTGCTACCTCATCGACAAACTCTGCAAACATTGCCTGCAAAGAGCAGGCAGGTGGGGTCTTGTCAGTTGACTTGCTGGAACTGGGTTGCTCCACAGTGCTTGTAGTAATGGGTACAGGGTGGCTGGTTTCAAGTGTGTTCTGAAGCAGTTCATGGAGATGGTTTGAGTGCCTCTGAGAAATATCTGTCTTTATACCTAAGACAGACATAACAAAAATGAAAACGGGAAATTGATTAGGTTATAGTGATAACATTCATTTCAGTTAGGTAGCCTAGCAAAAATACATCCCTTGCCAGCTGATATTTGACATTTATATCACATTAATTGGGACAGGATGTGTCGCTTACCTTGGGTCTAGCATTGTAGAAATTGTGTACAACTTCTGTGCATCAATGTCAGCGAATCGTCGTCGGACAGCCTCCAGTAGCACTGATTTCGCCGTCTTCACGCCATGGTCCGTCTCAGCTGTTTTCTCTAGTAGACGATTGAGCGCTCGGACGCATGGGACTACGTCCACAGTGGATGTGCTGATTTCTTTGGTTAGCTCTTCAAACGGGGCCAGGATGGTTATTGTGTTTTCGATCAATTTCCATTGGTGGACTGTGAAGTTGCATGGCAATTCGTTTTCTGCTGCATATGAGGCCAGGGTCAGTTTCTGCTCCAAGAGGCTCTGGAGCATATAGAATGAACTATTCCAGCGCGTTGGTACATCTTGGCGTAGTGGCTTGGCTGGCCGAGTTGCTTTTGACAAAACTCCAATCGACTGTATGCTAACGGAGAGTGTTTAAAGTGTCCAACAATGCGTCTTCCGGATGCTACAATATCCGAGATGGAGCGCTGGGACAGTATTCCCTCGTGTACCGCCAACTGTAGCGTGTGAGCCATACATGGCAGCCCAGGGAAATCTGCGTCTCGCATGGCTTTTTGCATGTTTTTTGCATTGTCGGTTAGAATGGCGTGGATTCGCTCTGTTTGGATCCCCCATGACTGAAACATGCCACGATAAGCCTCAACCAAAGCCTCCGCGGAGTGAGACCCCGTGAACTCCTGGCAGTGTAGCACAATGTTGTGTCTTACAAAATTAGCATCAATAAAGCGTGCTGTTAAGCTAAGTAGAGACATCGGGCAGGCGTCTGCGCTCCAAATATCGCTGGTAAAACTAACGGATACGTTATCCTTCAGAAGGGTTTCAATGTGTGCGTACACAGTTTGGTACAATTGAGGGAGACATACATCAGTTAGATATTTCCTGCCTGGGGCGTCGTAACAGGGATCAAGGAATGATATCATGCGACAGAATGATTTCTCCTCCACAACAGATAGCGGCTGCTCACCAAGGCAAATGAACTCCATAATCTTAGACGTGATGTCTTTCCACCTCTTACTTTCCCTGCTGTATGGTGCACGTCGATGTAAACTTTCGCTTAAAGTCGGCTGGCTGAGGGATGGGGATGAACCGGTTGCCTTCGGCTTGACAAGTTTCTCGTACTCGGCATATTCTGTTGAATGGCGAATTCTTAGATGCCTAATGAGGTTAGTGGTGTTGAACTGTCGAGGGTTACTCCCACCTCGAGGTATTTCGTCATTGCATACATTGCATACAGCAAGTTTCACATCTGCCTCACTCAATTTAAAAAAAGTCCAGACAGGAGAAGTCATTGTGCTGTCGATATTAAGGGTCGACCGATATATCGGCCGGCCGATATATCGGGCCGATATTAGCGTTGTTTAGGTGTATCGGCATCGGCCGATACACATGGCCGATACGGCCGATACGCATCCAGCGTCATTTACAGACAGGCGTTCAAGGGCAGCTCTGTGAAGACCCGCTATGCACGCTGCTGCAGCCCCCGCAGCATAGTATGCACATGGCATTGCACTGCATACAGTAGCATGCGTGTGCCTGAAAGTCATTAAGTGAGTCGAAAAAAACGGGAATGCTGTTTAAGTGCGTCGCATTTAAACTGCCAACCTAAACTAGGGAGCTGTAACACTAAGAGTAGGCTATGATGCAATCACCCGCAGTTTAAAGTTCAAATGAAGTCGGTGTTGTTATCAGTCACTGTCAATTCGGCGTTTGCAGGAGTTAAACCGGCGAACACCGGTGAAGCAGCCCAGTGTGTGTGTGTGTGTGTGTGTGAGTGAGTGTGCACGCACGTGAGGGAGAGACAGATGGAGCGAGAAAAAGTGATCAGCGCGGAGCGGAACAGTTGCTGTAATCAGATAACTGCACAACGAACCCAACAGTCCAGGACCTAATGAAACGTTTTGGGGTTTCGAGAAGAGGCTTGCTAAGCCATAGACTACTTTAGCTTACGTACGGGAATATTTTTGAACACATGGGGTAGCGCCGTGTCAGTGCATGTCGACACCGCGGGAGCAATAATGGCATGCGAGTGATTATCACTGAATAAACTTCTAAATCCCTCCTAAACGTAACTCGCCACGCATATTGTGTGCAATATAAGGGTACACTTCGTTAGAGTTAGAGGTGGCGTGGGATTTGATATTAACTAAGACAATGTCGAAATGGATAAAGTTTGATGCGTCAAACCTAAAGGGAGATTGTTGTGATTTGTCCCGCCCCTCTCCCCTCTTCCTGAAACAAAGCAGGGGGCAAGCAGCGAGGTTTTGTTTCTCCACAACTAAAACAAATTATGGTGTGCCCATTTTTTATTTTTTTAAAAAGTGACAAATCTACAATTCATTCACTCACTTTGCAATGCGGATGATGATCAAGTCAGGCTATTTACTGTCACTGCCTGCTTCAAAGGCAATGGTATATCAAGTACAATATAGGCCTACAGTTGTAAAATAGGCCTAAACATTTACTCTAAATAATCTTTGTGTCATCCCCAACATTTCTCAAATGTGCAGTCAAGCTCTGTTGCCACTGTCAAGCCACAGTCCTTTGAATGTGTCAAGCCAAACTAATATATATTTTTTAAATAAATAAAAATGAATAAAAGCACCGAAGTATGTGGGCTATTCCTTTTTAAGTGGATATAATACTGTATAAGCATTAAGCAGACACTAAAAAAAAAAAAAATGCTCAATGGGCTTCAGACATGATTGTCATTTTCCTGTTATTCATGTTATTATAAATAAATGGCTATTTATTTTTAACTTGAGACCTGGAATATTTGTCATTTTTTAAACTTTTTTTTAACTCATATCGGTATCGGAAATCGGGTATCGGAAATCGGGTATCGGCCATGGGCCATGGGGAAAAAAATCGGTATCGCATCGGCCATCAAAAAACCCGTATCGGTCGATCCCTAGTCGATATGCACCTGTTGGCCCACTGTTCCACATGTTTGCCAGTTAGAAACGTCACTAATAATGTACGTCACGTGATCGGCTTCCTGATCGGCATATTTTTCCGATCGCCGATCAGGCTATTTTTAGACAATATCGGCCGATCATGATCGGCAGCCGATCGATCGGAGCAACACTAGTGAGGAGTGAGATAGTTTGTGTTACGGTTAGTATATCAGGGCAGGTAACAGAATCTGATAGTAACCACACACAGTGTAACACCGATTTATGGAACTGGGCACTGCTGATTAAATATGAATCCAGATTCTGTTACTGCAATAACCTTTTAACGTCTCATATGTTTTCAGAAATACATTTTAGTTACCGCTTAGCTGGATTATGAGAAACTCTGAACATGCACAACATTTTGAAAACTAAATATCACTCAAATGCCTAACGTGTTTAGTGATCCAGAGCCAGCTCACTACATTCCAGCTGTTATAGATTTTCTACTTTTTAAACAAAAGTGAACACCCCAGTCCATTTGTCATGAAACACCAAAAACATGCATCTTTCTGCTGCACAGAGATGTTTGGAAACAGCAGTGAGCACTGGTATAGGAAAAAACAATCATCAATCATCCCTTCAATCTGCGATATAGTCTCATCGCGAATTGTATGGTATATGGACAGTGATCCAATATATGGTTAGGGATGTAACGATACATCGTGACACGATTAAAATCGGTGACGACTCGCATCGGTTGACAGAAAAAATGAATCGCGATTTTTGGTGAATGCGAGAGAAGTAGGATGTTCTTTTTCGTCTTTTTTAAAAATTAGAAATAGGTTACGTTGTGGCTGCAGCTTCCACTGCCGCGTCTGTGTCACACACACACACACACACACACACAGTAGTGGTAATCGGCGTCAGGCCTGACTGTACCGTAAATGATACCATAACACAGACCCTCTAGGAATTCACGATGTTGCGATTTCCTCCAAGGCGGTGCGCCACGACCGGCTCTGCGTTTACAGTGCCCGGACCTCGCCGTTACCCGGGGCCGTGGACTCTCATTAAAGGGTTAATGAGCTACCATCTTAATTGTTTTTATTTTCAGTTAGCTCATACTTCAAGTTGAAAGGTAATGGTCAGATCAGCTGCTTGCTGGCAGCCCTAATAAGAACACAAACTGTTTGAGAGTTTCTGTAAAGTAAGATTTTTTTCCTACAAATAAAAAGATAATTTTATTTGCTCATTTTGATTTTAAAAAATCGTGGAAAAATCGTATCGTGAACAAAAAAGCGCGACTCCAATCGAGTCGTGAGTGTATCGTTACATCCCTATATATGGCTGTTCTATTTTTCAATCAGCACAGAGCAGATCAAGCTGGCTGTAAGTCAGACACATAAACAGCATAGAGATTTTCATTTTCAAAATAAACAGCATGTGCAGACTTCCAATTGTAAAAACAGCCAAAAGGGAAACAATTTAATGACATAGCATAGCACTGACGATAAAATCACATACACAAGAAAAGGTATATAATTAAGTTAACAAAAGTGTGGTGGGCAAAATGCTTCTGAAACTTCTGGTGGATATGAAGCCGTGGAAAACAAACCATGACGTGACAGAGACCGCACTGTATCAGTGTGGTGCTGGTGTTAGACTTAGTCCAACATGTCCGTATGTATTTTGCATGTGAGGATGTGCTTATTGTTCTTATGCATAGTGTGGCTGTTCAGTATCACATAATAATCCACATAATTGAGTGTGCCTGAAAGCGCACACTATATGTTATCCACCGCGCTTATTATTGGTGTGGGTGCCTGAAGGGCTCCCACACTATTGTTATCCTACATCTTTATTATTGGTGTGGGTGCCTGAAGGGCTCCCACACTATTGTTATCCTACATCTTTATTATTATTATTATTATTATTATTGGTGTGGGTGCCTGAAGGGCTCCCACACTATTGTTATCCTACATCTTTATTATTATTATTATTTTTCTTCTTCCGTACGTTTTTTGGCCTCTAACTACTCCTACAAATTTTGTCCCACAAAAATAAAAATTATACCACTAGATTCAGCTCATTCATGCCACAGCGGCTATTACTTTTCTACATTCTACTATTAATATTCTACAAATTATTCAACTTTTTCTGCAAATAATTTCCTATTTAAAATGCATTACACAAACTTCAAATCATTCTACAAAACTTCTACAAACATTCTACAATTTCAACAACTTGTACTACTACTACTACTACTACAGACTTCATTCAAATTTCAAATTCTACACAAACTCTTCAACTATTAAACTCGTATTTAACTTTTTTCAAAATCTTTTACCGTTTTTAAACTATCAAGGTTCAAAGTTCAGCAGGTTTTAGTCAAATATCTGGGTTTATAATGGGTGTGTATGTGGTTTCCTAGAGTGATGACATCATCAGCTAGAGTGAGGAGCAGGGAGAAAAATCTGTGAAAAAATAAAACGTATTTTACTACCGTGGGCTCAAATGCTCCACTACAGACACGATGTATACATAAAACGTAGGAAAATTCGAGGTAATCGCACTGATACCACTGTTGTAGCTGTCGCTCGTATAGTTTTGGGTCCCTACACGTTGATTGATCGACTACTCCCATCCACAGCCTCATTCACTCCCATGGTTTTTGAAGCAGAGAATTTACCGGAAGGAGCAGGGCGCACCTGTGCTTGCTCTGACTCTTGAGGGCCAAAGTTTATACAATTTTCACCTGAAACTTGGCACAGACATTATACACACGATGAGCATTCTTCTGGTCATTTAGATTTTGGTTTCGAGGCATACCTTGAGGGTTTTTTTGGCCCTCTTTGAGGGGGATCATTCAGACATATACTGTGCATTTCAGTGAGACATACATGCTGCATGGAACACCTGTGTCTAATTAATGAGACCTGCAGCTCACCCAGGTTGCTTGGCAACCTCACCCTGCTTGAGGAGGAGGGGGGAGGGGTCAGCAGACAAGCCGAGCGACAGCCATTTTTGTAGTTCTTGGCACTTCATTTGAACTTGTCTGTGTAAAATGTGCGCGCACACACACACACACACACACACACACACACACACACACACACACACACACAGACAGTAACACACACACATACACACACACAGATATTGTACTATTATTTTACTCAATTCTACTATTAATATTCTACAAATTATTCAACTTTTTCTACAAATATTTTACCATTTCAAATGCATCATACAAACTTCAAATCTTTATACAGACCTACAATTTAAATGACTTCTACTTTACTACAGACTTAATTCAAACTACACATTTTAACAGGATCTTGTACTATTACACTTTTAATCTTATTTTTTTTAGATTCAACTCATTTAGAACATTTCTACAGACACAAGCACACACACAGACACACACACATACAGACACTGAACAGACGCTCAGTAAACAGATCGACATCATTGTGTTCAAACAATAAAAATCTGCTGATCTACGATCAATACAGGCTGAGCTGCACACCTGGACAGGTGTGCTCACCCTGGTTGCTTGGTAACCTCAAGCATGCCTTTGACTAACTTTATTGAAGTCTGTATATGATATCAGACTATCAAGACTACATTTTTAATGTCGGCCATTTTATCCTTGTCTCTCACAAACACAAACACATAGATAGAGAGACAGACACACCACACACAGGCAGACAGACAGGCAGATGCACACACACACACAAACAGAACAAGCACACACACAGTTTTTCAAAATAAGAGTCCCTTAAAAATAAGAGCCCAGTAAGAAGGCAATGATGACACAGCTTGTTGTATTAATACAGGATTTTCTCTTCGAGGGACTTCATTTGAAACTTTTGTGTCAGAGGGTCAGAGGGAGAGGGACTGAGCATGCACAGCATGCACACACACACTATTATTTTACTAAATTCTACTATTAATATTCTACAAATTATTCAACTTTTTCTACAAATATTTTCCATTTCAAATCCATTATACAAACTTCAAATCTTTATACAGACCTACAATTTAAACTACCTCTTCTTCTACTACAGAGTTCAGTCAAACTACACAGTTCACCAAGATCTTGTACTATAACTATTACTCTCTACAATTCTACCTTTTCATCTAAATTTCTACAGTGTTACACAACATTGTATCACTTCATACTATTCTACTCTTTTCAACCAATTTCAACATTTTTAAGATATATCTCTTATGGCCTTTTTAAACTTTATAGTATAGAGACAGCTGAAGAGTGACAGGAATGTGAGGGGGAGAGAGAGTGTAAGAGACAGGGAAAAGACATGCAGAAAAAGGGCAGCAGGTGCGCCGCTGGGGCCAGCGGCGGCAGAGGGCACCCACACCGCACTTTCCGCAGGAAATGCAGTTTTCTAGTTATTATTATTATTATGTACGTTTTTTGGCCTCTAACTACTCCTACAAATTTTGTGCCCACAAAAATAAAAATTATACCACTAGATTCAGCTCATTCATGCCACAGCTGCTATTACTTTTCTACATTCTACTATTAATATTCTACAAATTATTCAACTTTTTCTGCAAATAATTTCCTATTTAAAATGCATTACACAAACTTCAAATCATTCTACAAAACTTCTACAAACATTCTACAATTTCAACAACTTGTACTACTACTACAGACTTCATTCAAATTCTACACAAACTCTTCAACTATTAAACTCGTATTTAACATTTTTTAAAAATCTTTTACCGTTTTTAAACTATCAAGGCTCAAAGTTCAGCAGGTTTTAGTCAAATTTCTGGGTTTATAATGGGTGTGTATGTGGTTTCCTAAAGTGATGACATCATCAGCTAGAGTGAGGAGCAGGGAGAAAAATCACTAAAAAAATAAAACGTATTTCACTACCGTGCCCTCTCTTTTATAGTTTTCGGTGCCCACACGTTAATTGATCGACTACTCCCCTCCACAGCCTCATTCACTCCCATGGTTTTTGAGGCAGAGAATTTACCGGAAGGAGCAGGGCGCACCTGTGCTTGCTCTGACTCTTGAGGCCAAAGTTTATACAATTTTCACCTGAAACTTGGCACAGACATTATACACAAGACGAGCATTCTTCTGGTCATTTCAGATTTTGGTTTTGAGGCATACCTTATAGGTTTTTTTTTGGCCCTCTTCGAGGGGGATCATTCAGACATATACTGTGCATTTCAGTAAGACAGACAGGCTGCATGGAGCACCTGTGTCTAATTAATGAGACCTGCAGCTCACCCTGGTTGCTTGGCAACCTCTAGCATGCCTTTGACTAACTTTATTTAAGTTTGTGTATAATGTCAGACTATCAAGACTACATTTTAAATGTCGGCCATTTTATCCTTGTCTCTCACAAACACAAACACATAGATAGAGAGACAGACACGCACACACACACAGACAGTAACACACACACACACGCAGACACACACACGCAGACACACATACACACACACACACACACACAGACACACTGAACAGACGCTCAGTAAACAGATCGACATCACCGTGTTGAAACAATAAAAATCTGCTGATCTACGATCAATACAGGCTGAGCTGCACACCTGGACAGGTGAGTCTCAGGACAGTCTCAGGACAGTCTCTACAATCCTTTTACACTTTAAACTTCTCCCTTCTACTTTGCAACCTCAGCCTGCTTGAGGAAGAGAGGGGGGAGGGGCCAGCAGACAAGCCGAGCGGCAGCCATTTTTGTAGTTTTTGGCACTTCATTAGCGACCAATGCTAAAATTTGTGCTAATTAACATTAGCCACTAGGAATTAAATACATGTTGATTATTAACATGGTGATGCTAACATGTTAATGCTAACTGCTAGCACATCAGTGTTAACATGCTAATGCTAACATGTTAATGCTAACATGCTAATGCTAACATGCTAATGCTAACATGCTAATGTTAACTGCTAGCCGTCAGTGTTAACATGCGCATGCTAACATGCTAATGCTAACATGCTAATGCTAACTGCTAGCGCATCAATGTTAACATTCGCATGGTAACATGCTAATGCTAACTGCTAGCGCATCAATGTTAAAATGCGCATGTTAACATGCTAATGCTAACTGCTAGCGCATCAGTGTTAACATGCGCATGCTAACATGCTAATGCTAACAGAACCCCAGCAACAGCCCACTCGTCACTCTCAACATTTCTTTTCTAGTACTGAATTTGCTGAGCAGTGTCAGTAATAATGCATGGGGGCGACAGGGCCAGAGTCAGGCACACTCAAAATTTCTTTAGAAATTTTCTAGTTATTATTATTATTGCTGCCGTGTCTCTCTAAGCTCAACCAGCTAATGAAAAGCTATACAAATCAAATAAAACTTAATTAAAGAAGGTTTTCATGCAGACAGGACCTAGACAAGCTTCCTCCATCCATCAGTGCACCACCTCTTCTACAGACTGATGTATGTTCTGCTGCACACTTGTACTTACATCACATGCACAACCTGTTCCACTGTTTTAGTAATCCTCACTTCTCATACAGCGCAGCAGAGCTATCTAGTTATGCCTTTGTGAGCCAACAGCAGCCAGTTATCATGAACAAAATGTGACATTTGGTGTGCATGGCTCAGTTCTGGAAAGCGTCCAGCACCAATGGGCACTTGATTCCTTAATGTCTCATGCACAGAGTTAAGGCAACAAAATAATATAATAAAATGGAACTACACATATCTGTATGAGGACAGAGACTGAGAGAGTCTAATTTGTGTCTTCATTTAAAACAACATTAAGTATTTTTTTTTAGCTTAAAATAATTCCATCAATGCAATAATAATAACTAAAGTCACACACTACTAACTACTTTCATTATTTTGGGGAAACTGGGTCATATTTTATGGAGAAAATATTTTCTGGGTGTTTTCTCTGATTTCCTGGTGGACAGATGACTTTGTTGTTATGTGTTGCTAAAGTAACCACTGACTGCTGTTATCTGTAGTCTGGACTGAAAGCTTGGAGCACTGGGAGTGTATTGGTGTTCACATCACTAGTACAGGGGGAGGTTAGGACCACCAAGAGAAGGAGATCTTTAAGCCTGTCAAACATGTATTGTAATCTGAACATCTCTGCTTCACTTGAGGACCCTTGCATCATATTTCATCTCCTGGCCTTGCTTTCTGTCAGCTCTCAACTGCAGCTTATTTAATAAAGAATGACTGTCACTGCCACCAAGTGCTTGTTCATGGTGAGAATTGTTTGGTCTCTGTATAATATAATAAAGACTGCAGTCTAGAGTATAAATAACATTGAATTGAATTTACCTGGAGATGGCAATCTCCACCTTGGTTCTGGCAATAGCTGCTGCTCTCACTGCTCCCTCGATGGCTCGATCCACCTTCTGTTTGGTCTTGGTGTTCTTCAGTGGGATCAGTTGTTTCCTGATGCCCCGGGCCAGCACGTTGTTCTTGTACTTCCCTTCTTCCTTTGTGCCATCAGGAAAAATGGTGCAGCCATAGCCATGACGCTTATTGTTTAACCACTCGCCTTCGTACTTCATGCCGTTGGAGCGCTCTGAGACACCAAAGCCACTGCGCTTGTCATTCTTCCACTCACCCATGTAGGACTCGGTGGTGGTGGCATCCACATTGTCCTCCAGAGGCAGGTAGTCATCGCCTGGGTCTCCGTCTCCAAAGCTGATTGTGGAGTTGGCGTCACTTGAACTAATGCGGCTCATTGTGGTGTCACTTTGAGCTGAGCTACGTTTACTAGAAATGGATGAGCGTGAGTCTGATTTACGCAGTCGTTGAAGGCTACCAAAGAGGGAGCCACGGCGAAAAAGACCCTTCTTCTTCTCTGAGCATTCTCCATCTGAGTGGAAGTTGAGTACGAAGCCGCCACGTGTGCCAGCAGGGCTGTCAGACATGCTGTCACGTAGTACCGTACCGTTACTCTGCTCACTGCGGAGAGAAGCCAGTGAGGTTCGTAGTGGTGAACGTATAACAGAAGCCATACCGTATGGAACACTTTGACGTACGCCGTAGCCATGACGCATTCCACCAGTCCACTGACCCTGGTATGTACCTAGGACAGAAACAGAGAGAGACAGATTAGATGCAATTAATGGTAATTGCTAACGCTATTGTTATATCATACTTTGATTGAATTGATAACATGCTAATGTTAATTAGCACTAGCTACTAAGAATTCAATACATGCTAAAGTTAGCATTTAATGTTAACATGCTAGTGTTAATTGCTAGCGTGTCAATGCATCAGCGGTAAAATGTTAATGTGTAACATGTTAATGTTAATTGCTAGCGCGTCAGCGCATCAGCACTTACATGTTAATGCTTACATGCTAATGCTGACATGCTAATGTTAATTGTTAATGTTAACGTGCTAATGTTAATTACTAGCACATCAGCGCTAACGTGCTAATGTTAAAATGCTAATGTTAACATGCTAATTTTAACATGCTAATTTTAACATGTTAATGTTACTTAACATTAGCCACAATTAAATACATGCTAATGTTAAAATGCTAATGTTAACATGCCAATGGTAACATGCTAATGGTAACATGCTAATGGTAACTGCCAGCGCATCAGCGCTAACATGCTAATGTTAACATGTTAATGTTAATTGCGAGCGTGTCAGCTAACATGCTAATGGTAAAATGCTAATAATAACATGAGAATAGGGGTGGGCGATACATCGAATATACTCGATATAATGCGGCTTATCGAGTACTTGTCACGTAAATGTTTCATCATTTAATTCTCCGGAGTTTCGCCTGTCACTCACTCCTCCTGCTCCTCACCGCACGCAGCACACTGCCCCGCCCACCCAGAAAAATCCCTTGCGCGCATGCGTACTAGGGGTGGAGCGATTCGTCGACGTCATGGATTACGTCGATTACATAAATACGTCGACTCGTAAAACGTGCGCCGATGCATCGCAGTCGCATGGCAGCGGGCGTATATGCAGAAGTAAGATGGCTGCTCGCGGTAAAAACAATGGAGGTAGGAGTGGGCGATATATCGAGTATACTCTGTTCATGTAAATGTTTTAAGCCGTCTGCATTTAATTCTCCGGAGTTTCGCCTGTCACTCACTCCTGGTGCTGCTCACAGGACGCAGCACACTGCCCCGCCCACCCAGAAAAATCCCCTGCGCGCATGCATACTTTCTGTATCAAGTGAGGAGAGACGAGCGAGTTAATTGAAGATGGAGACGGACAACTTGGTTCCGAAGAAAAACAGCTGCGGTCACGCCAGCCGTCTCTCGTTTTCGCGTGGCTACGTCAGCTGCTCCAATACTTTCAAGTGCGCCCTTATTGCCGACTTTATGGCAAATACAGAGAAACTGGGAAAGTCAGCGGTAGCTTACTGCAGTGTGTGGACACTTCCGGTTTTCAAAATAAGACGTGGGTGTTAAATGTATTAAACGTTTATTTATAAAATATAAAGAATGGTAAAAATTTGATTTTAAAAAGTGTCTCATAAGCCAAGTATGATCCTGCACTGCTTCAGTGCTCATATGTACATTATGAAATATATTAAAAATTCATAAAAAAAAAATATGACAAGTGTTAAAATGCTATAAAGAGTGTGTGTTGTGAAGGCAGCTATTTTTGGTGCATACATTTCATCTTGTTACTTTTGAAACAAAGGTTTTGTTTTTCAAGAGATGTGTTTGAATAAAATCTTGAAATATTAAGAAGACATGCTTTAGCTTTTTATTTAGGTAAATTCATTGTCATTAATCAAGTAATTAAAAATCATTGTTACAATAATTGATAAAAAATAGTCGTTAGATTAATCGATAGAAAAATAATCGTAAGATGCAGCCCTAATGCATACTTTCTGTATCAAGTGATGAGAGACATCGGAGGCGTACGCGCCATGTTACGGCTGCGCCGCGGTCACCGAAGCAGATTGCTGCCAGTCTAGTCAATGAGAGCACTCACACAGAGCACGAGCATTTCTATTTTTGACGTGAGCCGCTGCAAAACCTCGTAAATTTCAACAGAGCACTGTGCACCACACAGGAAATCCGACACAGAATCAAGATAATAAACTTCCGCCCCCTTTCAAAATAAAACACAATACGCAGTTCATGTAGCTTATCACAACTTCACATCAACGTTACGTCATGACAGGTGGCACCAGGTGAGCAGTCAATCAAAAATCCCCCCCTACTGCTCGCTGGGCGCTTCTCATGGGGGCTACCCATCACTTCACTATCTCTCTCCAAAAATTGCATGTCTATGTGTGTGTATCTGGGTTAAAATGCATTAAAAAAAAAAAGTCTAAAAAGAATCTCCCCGTTCGTGGGATTAATAAAGTATAAAGAAAAAAACCCACTCATTTATGACACAACAGATGCTTTTTATAATCTCTCTCATTTGTTGTTGTTTTCTTTATACACAGTTATCGCGGGTCTCGCGTACTTAATTATTTGATTGTGATTTTCCTCCACTTTTTGCATGCAAATGAACAAACAACAACAAACTCTAATAGAAGGGTCTACTTGAATCATCATACTGATGTTATTTTTTGCATCAAAGGGTTGAATTTAACATTCATTGTGATTTACAGGAGAAATAAAAATATCGAGATATATATCGTGTATCGCGATATAGCGTAAAAATATCGAGATATTGGTTATAGGCCATATCGTGTAGCCCTACATGAGAATGTTAATTGCTAGCACGTCAGCTAATGTTACCATGCTAATGTTAATTGCTAGCGCATCAGCGCTAAAATGGTAATGCTAAGAATGCTTATTCCTAACATGCTAATGCTAAAATGATAATGCAAACAATGCTAATGTTAATTGCTAGCGCATCAGCGCTTCACCGCTAACATGGTAATGCTAACATGCTAATGTTAATTGCTAGTGCTTCAGCGCATCAACGCTAACATGGTAATGGTAACATGTTAATGGTAAAATGTTAATGTTAATTGCTAGCGCATCAACGCTAACATGCTAATGCTAACATTCTAATACTAATTGCTAATATGGTAATGTTAATTGCTAGAGCATCTGCGCTAACATGGTAATGTTAACATGCTAATGGTAATTGCTAGCGTGTGAGCGCTAGCTGCTCCTGTGTCTAAATAAACATGTTAAAAATGACTATTTGAGGTGTGCTTTTTGAATACAGACCCCCGGCAACAGCCCACTCGTCAGTCTCAAAATTTCTGTGGGAATTTTCTAGTACTGAATTTGCTGAGCAGTGTCAGTAATAATGTATGGGGGTGACGGGGCCAGAGTCAGGCACACTGAAAATTTCTTTAAAATTTTCTAGTTTCTAGTGTGCCTGAAAGAGCACACTATTTAAAACCTCTCGGGCTTCTTCTTATTAAGTGTGCGTGTAAGGGGCACACTATATGTTATCCACCACGCATATTCTTCTTACACTATATGTTATCGACCGCGCTTATTGAGTGTCGCTACTCCTCCCAGAGTTTTTGTCGCACGTACACAAAACAGGTATCAAAACGTGCGGCTCGACCAGGACATGTGTGCTATGACTTTTCTAAGAGTTTCGGCAAATGGTTTTGTCAAAAATCGCCATAAAACACGCCAAAAAAAAAATGAACGGGTGTGTATTGTGAGAACTTTCCAGAACTAGAGTACTTGATGTTATCACTACAGTGGAGAGGCCGAGAAAAAGTCGTCGAAAAATAAATTTGTAAACTGCGACTGTGGCCGCAAATGTGAAGCTAAAGAAATCATTTATAGCTAGAAAGGTAGGAAAAATTTGAGGCGGCCGCAGTGACAACATTGTTGAAGCTGTCAGCTTTATAGTTTTGGCATGACGGAGAGAGGAGAGAAGTGAAGAGCGAGTTAATTGAAGATGGAGACGGGCGACTTGGTTCCGAAGAAAAACAGCTGCGGTCACGCCAGCCGTCTCTCGTTTTCAAGTGGTCACGTCAGCTGCTCCAATATTTTCAAGTGCGCCCTTATTGCCGACTTTTTGGCAAATACTTTGAGAAAAACGGGAAAGTCAGCGCTAGCTTACTGCAGCACGTGGACACTTCCGGTTTTCAAAATAAGACGTGGGTGTTAAATGTATTATACGTTTATTTATAAAATATGAAGAATGGTTAAAATTTCATTCAAAAAAGTGTGTCTCATAAGCCAAGTATGATCCTGCACTGCTTCAATGCTCATATGTACATTATGAAATATATTAAAAATTCATAAAAAATATGACAAGTGCTATAAAGAGTGTGTGTTGTGAAGGCAGCTATTTTCGGTGCATATTTAGGTGCATACATTTTATCTTGTTACTTTTGAAACAAAGGTTTTGTTTTTCAAGAGATGTGTTTGAATAAAATCTTGAAATATTAAGAAGACATGCTTTTGCTTTTTATTTGGGTAAATTTATTGTCATTAACCAAGTAATCAAAAATCATTGTTAGAATAATTGATAAAAAAAATTGTCGTTCACGTGTAATGTACACGTTAGTGCTCTTTATTCAGAAACCCTCATGTCACATCTACATTTCAGGATCTGGTTATCTGGACACAGATTAAATGTTAAATATTCAATATTTATCATCACAGTAACAGTGTCACACACATTAGTAGCTGTAAACACTCAGCATTAGAAAATTATACATGTTGTTTTAGGTGCCTGTTTGTTTCCAGATATGGGTGTATAAGAGACATTAACCTAAAGCACTTTGTAGAAAGGCGCTTTGTAAAGTTCAGTCCATTTCCTTCTATTAGTTTACGGGCAGATCTGCCTTATCCAATATGGCGGACCCGTTGACGTATCGCGACCAACGACCAACCTGCTCAATGCGGCGTCTATGTATGTCTATGCTGCTGATTAGGTCCTGGTTGCTTGGCAACCTCAGCCTGCTTGAAGGAGGAGGGGGGGGGCAGCAGGCAGAAGCCTAATGGCGGCCATTTTAGTAGTTCTTGGCACTTAATTTGAACTTGTCTGTCTAAAATGGCAGACAGAGACAGCAGAGCAGCTGTAAAGACATGCTATTTGTCAACATTAGCGACCAATGCTAAAATGAATGCTAATTAACATTAGCCACTAGGAATTAAATACATGTTAATTGCTAACATGCTAATGTTAATTAACATTAGCCACTAGGAATTAAATACATGTTAATAATGCTAATGCTAATTGCTGGCGCATCAGCGTTAACATGCTAGTGTTAACATGTTAATGTTGACATACTAATGTTACCATGCTAATGTTAATTGCTAGCGCATCAGTGCTAACATGCTAATGTTAACATGTTAATGCTATCATGCTAATGTTAATTGCGAGTGCATCAGGGCTAACACGCTAATGCTAACATGTTAACATGCTAATGTTAATAGCTAGCGCATCAGTGCTAACATGCTAATGTTAACATGTTAATGCTATCATGCTAATGTTAATTGCGAGTGCATCAGGGCTAACACGCTAATGCTAACATGTTAACATGCTAATGTTAATAGCTAGCGCATCAGCGTTAACATGCTAATGGTAATACGCTAATGCTAACTGCTAGCGCATCAGTGCTAACATGCCAATGTTAACACGCTAATGTTAACTGTTAGCGCATCAACGTTAACATGCTAATGTTAATTGCTAATGTTAACATGCTAATGCTAATTGCTAGCGCATCAACGCTAACATGCTAATGTTAACATGCTAATGTTGACATGCCAATGTTGACATGCTAATGTTAACATACTAATGTTAATTGGTAGCGCATCAGCGCCAACATGCTAATGGTAACATGTTAATGCTAACATGCTAATGTTAATTGCTAGCGCATCAGTGCTAACATGCTAAGGATAACATGCTAATGACAACAAGCTAATTTTAACATGCTAATGTCATTTGCTAGAACGAATCACTTGGAATGGAATCACTTCATCTTAAACCTTTTCTTTTAGCCCTGCAAGAGCTGTTCAGTAATCCGTGTGCCAATCAGCTGTTTCTAAGTCTTGCCGTTTCACAACTTCATAAAGCTACACCCCACCTCCTACTCTAGATGTCTGACCAAGATGTCTGACCCGTTGGAACTGTATGCCTCTGAGCGGAAAATTACTTTTATTGAATCGCTGTCTGTAAATTTCAGGTAATGGTAGGTACACCAGCAATATGCTGAAACATCTTTCTACGCAACGTGGACTTCAATTCCAGGAAAGTCACAAGTATCTGACTCTGTTTCTACACTGTGTTCAGGCTCAAACATAATTAAATATTTACAGCGACTGAAAAAAGTAGAACTGACGATGTCATTGGTGTCAATAGATCAGTTACTTTGCATCCCTACCCACTGATCTAGAACAGTCTAAATCTATAGATTACAGCTTGATACTAAGGTTCTCCACAGGAATTGGTAACTTTGAAACAGAAACAATTCTAGTGTTAAAGCCCTGTTGTCTAACTTTTCTACACTTACTTGTAATTAGGTGACTGGTGCCTCTGTCTGCCTGTAATGATTTCACTCACTTTGGAGAGACTGAGAAACCAAACAAATGTAATGGGACTGACTTGTTATTGCTGAGAGCTTTGTGAAATAAATTGGCTACTCCTAGATCAGCAATTGGTGAGCCTGCTGCTGTAGTCCTGCTTGATGTGCAGCACAAATATTATTATTGTTATCATTATTATTAGTATATTTTATTAGTCCTTTCTCCATTAAAGTTTATAGTCATAGTTATTTTTATTGCTGCTTTGCTAGTGTATTTGCAGTACGGTGATCTGATCTTTGATCTGCACACATTTATATTAGTGCATGTTACTAACTTCTCTAAGGTTTTCATTGATTCTGGTCTTCTGGACTTTCACACTTTTACTGCATATATACTATACTACTTTATTTTTTTCTTGCCACTGTCTCCAGGTGCTTACTCATGGTGGGAGTTGTTGGGTCTCTTTAAGTCATATTTCCATATAGACCATAGACCAGAAATTCCATTACAATTTGTTACTACATGAATAAAATTTTATTTAATGATTTTGTAAATTGTAAAGGTATTTTTATGTAAAAGATTTGTCTATAGTAGCAAACCAACAGAAAACAATCCCAAACTCTGTAATCTGTCTCAGCTCTACTGATCCTAATAGTAACGTTCTTCTCATAAATTTCAATAGATTTTTGTTTTAGTCTCACTGCTCTTATGAGCCTGGTTTCCAGAAGGCAGCTGTAATAAAGACTGTACATTGGACGCTGCCTGTCCAGCAGCTAACTAGACAAAAACAGACTGACTATGTCAGTGACTCGCTGCTGAACATAGTGGAGGAATACATTTTTTTAGGAGTTGGTGGAGACTAAACCAGAGGTAAACAGAGTTTAAATATTGGACTGTAAAGCATAAGATATATTAATGGTTGTGTATTAATTACAGTAATTCATTAATTAACAGTATAGGTGATCAAATAACTAAATGTTTGCTGTGAAATTATAAAAAAGTAGTCATTTACAATGACCATGAAAGTCAAATCTTGCCTTGAAAACTAAACCAACAACAATACTGCACACTGTACGTTGACACAACTCTACATTTGTGTGTGTGCTTAAGCCTGAAAGTTACTTTCACAGTGCGGACATTAAAGAGTAGCGTAGAGTTGTCACGATACTAAAATGAGTAACCACGATACTATACCAGACAAAGTATCGCGGTTCCGGGTATTATCGCGATACTACGGCCTTTTTTAATTAATATTATCTTTATAAACTGCAATCTATTTGTACAAGTTCGTTTGAAACAACAACGTTTGTTTTTTAAGCTAAATTAGTATTGCCACTGACAAAGACGCCACGGCAGACTCGCTGCTCGGGCCCGGTGCTTCTGCCATGGTGAGTGTGTTGTCTCGTGTCTGGGCGAGACAGAACTTTAGCTTGTTGTTTGTTTTGAAGCGAGTTTCTATCGAAGCGCAGCTGTCTTCATGGAGTTCATACTTGCCAGCAGAAACACACGAACAGCCAATCAGCTAACAGATGGGCGGACCCAGCGTGCGGAAACAGCTTATCATATCCCTGGACGTCAACAGTAACAGGCAAACAGCCAATCATTCAACAGCTGTGTAGTTCGGTTGCGGTTCCATGTTGGTTTGTTTACGAGTGAGTAGCATGCAGTGAGAAGCCGGGAGGAGAGCAGAGGCGGCCGCTATGTAGCGGAGACTGGCACCGGTAGTATAGTAATCCACGGTAGTACCGTCGTGTAAAATGTCTGGTATAGTAGCAACTGTTATGATTTGGCACCGCAGGGTACCGTGTATACCGTGGGTATCGTGCAACTCTAGAGTAGCGTTTCTAAAACCACCAGCGTTGAGCCTCATTAGGTGATAAAACAGTTAGCTTTTCAGTCAGTCTGTCCAGCGCCCCCTCTACCTCGTCAACCCCCGCTCCCGGGGGCGCCCGCTCCGCTGACTTGATGAGCGGTATCGGAAATTCGCGAGGTTTTTTTCATTTTCGGACGCTCGTGCGCCCCCCACGGAGACGGCGCCCTGGGCGGCCGCCCACATTGCCCATAGCTAGGACCGGCCCTGCTTTGTGGCCTAGTTAGGAGAGCTCAGGCTCTGGCCCTGATGGCTTCAGCTGGAGAATGTAAGAATGTGCTATTTTAAAAGATGGAAGTAACTTGAGACACTAGGAAGTCTGTTGGCTGGCCAAACATAACTCCAAGCAGCTATCTTTCTATGTGGAATAAGCCTTCTTCACGGTGGAAGACTTAAGACACAAGAAGAAAGATGAGGTGGCTGATATTCTAGAATTTTCTCAAATGATTTACCAATGAGTCAAACTGTCTGGGAAATATGTTACCCTCATTGTGTAACTCTACTATCTATTTGTGAGCAGGAGAAACAAATACAGTCAATCTTTTGTTTCTCCAAGCATGACTAAAAGATTCACAAGAAAAAATGAAAGCTGAGAACTACAGAAAAAAAAAATCATGTGTTTTTGTGTTCTTGTAGTGGTCACAACTCTGAACCGCTGATCCACAGTAGCATCTAGGTTCTGTTCTAGTTATACTGCTGTAGTGAACCACCGTGTTTCTACAGTAGCCTAGAATCCCACAGCCTTCTCACTAGTCTCTGCGAATTCAACACCAGCCAACACTGGTGTATATGTGTAGAAGCCGTCATGTGCACCTTTATATTGACTAATCAACTGTGCATACTCGCCTGTGTTACACCAAATGTTACTGAAAATCAGTTAGAGAATGTTTTACTCACATGATTTTTTATCTTAAGCTTTTAACAACATTTTAAGGTCTTCATCTGCTAATGAATAAAAAGCTTTCATTTCAATTAATAAAACAGTTTTATGGTTTATAATCACTTCAGTGTGGATATCATTAACAAGGCAAGATTGACTAAACTAGACTCTTAATAGATTTTTCAACATTTTTAGCTAAATACGCCAACAAAAAGAACGAATAAAGGAAAGAAAAAAGAAAAGGTCAGTGAAATAATTAATTATTACCTTTTAAAGCATGCTTTTATTTCATAATGTTACTTTTCATGACATCTGTGTTGCTTCTGTCACGTGCCTCCTCTAAAGCTCACAAGCTGCTACCATAATTAGACAGTTAGCATCTAAAATCTCAAGCTAAATCAGCTCATCAGCTAAAGACCCACAGACACTCAAACAGTCATTTACCCGATTGGCTCACTGGCTGGGTAACGGTGGGCCTGTGAGCTTGGTGTATGACTCGGTGTCAAAGTGAAGCGACAGTGCTGAGAGCGACGGCTAACATTAGCTTGTTAATTTGGTCACCTTGCATATTGATTGATAAAAAACTGTTCGACTGTTTTCATGAAGCCAACAGAAG
This sequence comes from Collichthys lucidus, assembly GCA_004119915.2. Taxonomy (NCBI): domain Eukaryota; kingdom Metazoa; phylum Chordata; class Actinopteri; family Sciaenidae; genus Collichthys; species Collichthys lucidus. The sequence goes on along the minus strand of CM014089.1, from coordinate 34,613,576 downwards.
CAAACTAATAATATAATAATGATGTTAACCTGAAATAAACATGACATGATGATCGTTATGAATGGTTATGAATAGAAATGATGACACTTTACTGAGATAGGTTTGAATCATTTCTTCATTTCACAAACAGCTGACACTGTTGATCTCTTTGTATCTTCCTAATGTTGTTTGATTGATCTCATATTGAACATTTAGAATCTATAGATAAGCATGAAGCACAGCAGTGTTTGCACTGCACTCACTCATTCACAGAACATCATGCTAATTCTTTGACAGGCAGACAACCAATAACAATATTACACCCAGAGGACAGGCTGGCTGTCTAAACTAGCTACTTGACCAGAATTACTACAGCCTATAAAAAACTCTAAATACCACAATGCATTGTAAAAAAATAAAAATAGAGGAAGAACGAGAAAAAGAAGCTACACAGCCTATTGTTAGTCAGTGAGAACTACCCAGCATCATGTGTTGTCTACATCACATATCAGATGAGGTTTTTCCATAAAGCCTCCTCAATGCAATTAACCATTTGATGAAAGTCAAACATTAAACTACAGCCTGGAGCTGTGTGAAGCAGTGAGTGTGACAGTTCTGACGCTCTACCCCTGACCTCTGACCTCTGCACCCATTTTGGACTAAATCTGAGCAACAAGTCTGAAACTCTGAAACTGAGTGTGAACTGAGACACCACAACAAAAACAATGAGATCATACCGTGATTACAAATCAAATAAACACTCTCACTTTAATTATTAATCTGATCAATCATCTGATCTCGAGTCTCTGATGGTGTAAACAGAAGTACATGAGCGCGCGCTGAGGTGTGTTCACGATACAAAATGTTTCTAAAAATAGATTTATGAACGGACTCCAGCTCTGACAAACATTCACTTGCATCAGCATCCATCACCCCCCATGCTGTGTCTCACCTCCATCACCGTACGTCTCCACGCCATATCCATCCTGCAGTCCGTTACACCAGGTGCCCTCGTACCTGGCCGGTGTGTTTTGGCTCTGTCGGACTCCGTACCGGCCCTTGAATCCGTGAGTCCACTCTCCCCGGTAAATCCACCGCCCCTTGGTTTCTACACCGAGTCCGTGGCGTTTCCCCTGTGCCCAGTAACCCTGGTACAAGTTCCCGCTTGGCCAGGTGTAGACACCGACCACTTCGAAACCGTTGGACCACGAGCCTGAGTACTCGCCCTGGCCCTTGGGTCCGGTGCACACACCGTGGCCGTGGGCTTTGCCGTCCTCCCAGCCTCCACAGTACGTGCCACCATCGTCAAAGTCGAACCGTCCGCCCGTCATTCAGACACGGAGGAGAAAAGTACTACCTGGTGGTTCGTGAACAAGTCCAGAGTGTGCCGCTTATTTCAGACGCGGGGTAACGTTGACATGGAAGCCCGGGGGAGGATACGAGCTCTCGGTGGAGGTGTGAGGGAACGGGGAGTGATGGCGGCTGGGTGCATCAGCAGTGCTATGCCGGTTACTGGAAGCGGGACGTGGGAGGTTGAGAGGCGGCCGCCACGGCTGCTAGAGTCGCTCCACTCACTGCTAACGCTGGAACACTCTCGCACCCAGCCCACTCTGTGGAGTGAACACTTTTACGGCGGGCCGTGAGCAAACAGCACGGTGCTTCCGGTTTGACTTTTCATAAGAAAAGACAGCTGAAGTCTGACCGCAGGAGAGGAAACAGCAGCAGGTGGTTGGGTTTAGGATTGATTTATAAATGTGAATGCCATTTTATATCATGATATATCACCACAATAGTGGCATTATGATTACACATTACACATTAAGAAATTCAACTGAGCAACAATTTATGGGCCCACATAAACACAGATGATCAAAAATGATCCAGCCAGGTAAGTGTCCAGGACAGTACAATAATATATAGCAGTAATGGTAGGTCATTATAGCCTGTTCATCTCCACTTGCTGACCTGCTCAAACAGAACACACACACTGCACACTGATTAAATATATTCTGTATTTTGCCTACACAACCCAGATTATAACCCTTTGTTGAAATTTCAATTTTTGTTGAATTCAAATTTTCAGATCTGCAGTGTGTCGATGGCTTTAAAGTCGTTATTTCTGTGTCACTATGTGAGACATTATTAGTAGATGGAGAGGTGCCAGTTCACCTCCTGGGCACTGTCGAGGTGCCCTTCAGCAAGGCACCAAAGGTATCTACCAAACACTCCCAGGGCACCGTTCTGTGTGGCTGCCGTTCACTCCACCATCTCTTCCTTTATGTATGTGGTAATATTTTGGGTAAAATGCATGTAAAATACCCTTGAGGGGTGAATAAAGTATGTATTCTATTCTACAATTCTAATAAATGTGTAACTTTAAAAATTACATTATCTTCCTGTTCCAGCTAATAAAAACATTTATTATTAACATAATATGTTAAATTAAATTGGGGAACATTACATTATAGCAGTCACTTATTAGACCTACGAGGGATGTACATCCTAGGATGACCTTCATTTTTTTAAAACCTCTGAAATATGGCAAATGTCTGTCTGCAACCAGCTTAAAATGTGCCTTGGTTTCCCCACTGCAGACATTAAAAAAAAAAAACTCATGGCTGATTTCTAAATTTAGAAATTACACCAGCTGTTCTCACTGTTGCTCAGGCAAATGTAGTATAGGCACCAAAAGAGACAATTTTGTTGATTTATTCAAACAGTCCTTTTAGCAGTAGGCATGAAGCACAGCAATGCTTTTCAAAGAAACACGCCTTTATTTTGAAAGCAGAAACCCTTTCAGATTGTACGTTTCGGTCTAACTATTGGCAGCTTCATATGCTGTCTGTGTGGGAGTCTACAGGCCTGACCTGCACACACCAGGGTTATGGACAGTTTTCATGTACATCAGCTACATCATCAGCATACAGCAGCATACACAACTCAGGGATAGAGTATACCAATCCTCACAGGATTTATACTGACTGGACTACACACACACACACACACATACACCTGCTTCTGTATAAATGATTCTAGTGTTTCTGTTAAAAACATTGCACAAACTGATGAATTGCAACTTTACAAGAAGGGCTAAAAGTACAGATGCCAAAAAAAAGATTGTTGTTACACGCTTGAGAAGAAAAGCTTATAAATGAGTCAACACATCCACATGTTTACAAGCACACCCACATCGCAAAGTGCTGCAGTTTCAGTGGATTGTAAAACACTGCCATCCTCTGGAAAATCGAGTTTTCACAGCTTAGATTACTGCTGACTTTTTAAGTTTCCAGGGCCCAGTATTTCAAAACTTCTTCTTCTGGATTATTCTGATACTTCGTCTGAGTATTTCGCGGCCTATGGTTTAACTTAAAAGGAAACTAATCAGACGTACATCATATCATAACTCTTTAAACTAACACCAACCTGTTCAGAGTTTATTAGCGTTACGTCATAGGCTCCATGTGTACAGACCAGGCTGCTGCAGTACTGTTACACGTTACGAGTATTAAGTATACGGTTCATTCAGAAGTGTCAGAATGCTGCAGTAATGCTAGTGATGATGTCATGCTTTTTGTGTACATAAACAAAGATAAACTCATACACCTTCTATGGCTTCTACTTTCAGAGTCTACTCACAGCCATGGACTGCTCAGTTATTAAGGACAACCGGGTTCGTATGAGTGCTGGAAATCCTTGGAAATGCTTATATTGTAAGGTTTTCAAGTTATTGGATTTTGAATAAAGTGCTTTAATCTGCTTAAAATTTTAACTGAATTGCTTTCATGGTATATAGCTTGGTCAGTGGCACTATTAAAACATATAATCTAATTTCTCCCTTATATAGAAGGCTCTCACTGAACATAATTATGGTAATTTATAGCAAAATATCATCTTATTTGATGACATAAAATAATCAGTTTGTACACAAACACTGAAATACATTGATGCATGTTTCAAAATCACATTTAAGCTATTTCCAAACATTTTTAAATTGCATTTTTAAGCTTCTGACTGAAGTCAAATGTGTCTTCATTTAATCAGAAGGATCTAAATATTTCTTAAATGCATGTAAAGTGCTTCAATATGCAGCATTATATAAACACACTGAAAAAATGCAAGTGCACACATCTCATGGGTCTGTAATTGCTACTCGTATTTACAGTACTTTTAGAAAGTTTGTTAAAAAATACATTACTATGCTTTAAATTTCTTATAATGAGGCTACTTTAATTATTTGTTAATAGTAAAACACTAACACTTAGTAGATTATTAGATTAAGTGTAATGAACATCTTGAGTAACAATATCCAGGAGAAGTGGAGCTGAGACTTTGTCAAGTGAAATCCACCTCTAAGGTGGGGTCCAAATGATCCTGAAATTTTGGTATCAAGTCGATCCAGATATCTGCCTTAACTTTTGAAATACCCAAATCCACCCTTTTATCTGGATTCAAGGGAGGATTGGATTACCAGAGCAAAATCCTGATCTTCAGGATTCTCTGGATCTGTGTTAAAATACCCAGTTTTCAGATCAGATCTACAATAAATCCAATCCGACCAGGATAATCCTGTCAGATCAGTTTTGAGTGCTGACCAGCAGCTCAGGTACCTGTGGCTGCAGCCAGCAGAAATAGGTGGGGTTCAACAGTACTGAATTTGATTAATTTACTTTTTATCAGAGCACAAATAAGAACAGAACTGGGCTGAAAAAGGCAGTATTTTTCTGTTTCGGTTAGTTGGCCAGTCTGTCCACACATCTCCCCACATTTGGACACTACAGTTTTTGCCCTGGGAGACATTCATGAGAAATTCACCATAAAGGTCAAGTGTTTGTGAGACTGTGTGAATGCATGATACTTATGTGAGGAACTTTTATGTGTCCCATAAAAGAAAAGAGACCATGCCATAGTGACTCCAAACGAAAAGCGGAGTCACTGAGAGGGCGACAAAGCCATTTCCATATTTTCCGACTATGTCCGTATTTATTTCCATACAAAACAGACAAATCAAGGCAAGGCAAGGCAAGATGTTCAAAACTCAGTCTGCAGTTAAATTAAGCGGTCAATGAAAAATACGCTCTCCCTACTCACCCCCTCTCCATGCAGCCGCCGTGGTGAACAGGTGAATATATGCCTTCATTCAATCACTCAATCACTGCTCCCTAACCACACCCCCGTGACATGCATGAAAGGTGTCAAACTGACAGCTGAGACCAACACAAACATAAACATCAACATCTCAACATATAGCACTTACAACCAACCCCTAATTATTATCACTGTAATAATTATAACACATTATAACAAATAAACATGAAATCACATCAATCAATTGTCCCTTTATAGTCCATCAGTATAGTTCATCAATGTGCTCTTCTACCTGGAACAAAAGTCAAGTCTAGTCGAGTCCAAGAGGTGCACAGCCTCATGAAGTAATCTTGACCATGTCACATTGTCGGTCAGTAAAGTGAGTCTAATTGTCCCAGCAAAATCATCCTCTCAGAAGATGAGGGGTCAGGCTTTCACTTCCCGCAGAAGACAGACTTTGGTTATGGACTTTGGTTAGCTTGTCTTAATCTTGATCAGCAGCCGTTGCACAAATCCCTTTCTGTCGGCAAAGGTTTGACTGACTCTACCCATGACTACCCATGTGTAACCCACACAGGTTACTGGAGTGCAGTCCTCTACTCCACCAGAGGGTGGCGCATACGCCCCTGTGAATCAATTAAGAGACACACGCTTTCTTTCTTCCCTGGAGACATTGCCAAAGACTGGTTGAAAAGCTGTGAGAAAGAGAGAGTTGAGCTGCACAAATCTGCGCACTCACCATGATAGTTCCGATTGTTTTTTTAGAGAGAGATCTGAACCTGACCCTGACGGTCAGTGGCGAGCCAACCATAGGGCAGCAGTGACCGGACAGAGAGCCTGGTGTGGCCAGCCGTGGCATCTTTCGCCCCATCACCATCCCATTTCCCTGTTTAAACCTACCCGGGTAATGAAGAGAACATACATACTTTAACATACACACACATCACCAACTTTCATGGACTCAAGGAAGCAGCTTTTATTTATTTAAATTCTGCTGAGGGACAATTTGAAAATTATTTATTTGGGGCCCATTATCATGCGCCTGTGCACTCAGGAAGCCGGCTTAGATAGGCAGGTAGAGTAAATGTTTGTTTATGATTTTGTACAATATATATGTAACATGTACACCACCCTATTAAAAGTACTGTTTGGCTATCAGTCGGTAGCTAGACAGTTATCATTTCTAGGCTAGGTTTAGAAGACTAGGTTAAACTCTAGGAGTGAAGAGTGAGACACTCAACGCAGATAAGTTTTAGCACCACCATATATTGTGCACCATATACATATTACAATTTATTCACAGTGAATAAAGACACAGTACAAATACAAATGGCCATTCATAGAAAAAATAACGGTGCAGACCAAGGTACTTTTTATCATTCTGTTTCTGGACATAATGGAGAGAAGCTTAAACCAGAAACAAGTGTTTTTTTCGGCTCAATTTCTCGTTTTCTGTTCCAATCACCAAAAACAAAATTTCCACTACCATATTCTGTTTTAGTGGTGGGCGGGGCTCGTACGCTTCTTTGCCCGGTACTCTTCAAAATAAAAGTTCTTCCGTTTGACAAAGTTATTTCTTTATTAAAGAGTGACCAAACGTCCTCTTTTGGCCGGACATTTTTACGTCCTGTCTGGGGCTCCTGAGGATTTTTTTCTTTATAGGTTCATGAAAATGTCCGGTTTTCAATTGACTGACGCTTTGCACAGACTGTCCTGTGTGTGGACCTGCGACGTGCACACTGGCTCAATTCGTGGCATCGGCATCTAGTAGTGGCATTTCCCGGAAATGCCACTACTAAATGCCAATACTAATTTCCCTGTGCTATTGAATTTCAGATCTTCCAATACACCTCCTGTCAAAACAGAGCCGCGAATACACCAAAGACCAGAGGGAGTTTGCCATCACTCTTCACTTGGCCCGAAGGCATACAGATATCTGAGGGGGACTTTTAATATCAACCTCCCACATCCACAAACAAGGTATTGTTCATATTATTTGAAACCTTTTTTTCCATGTTAGCTGTGCACATTATTTATGTCACACCGCGGTGAGGTCAAGCTGGGTTTTTGTCTTGTCACTTCCTGTTTTATTTTGAAAGATAACTCTCCTCTCGTTTCAGGTCACTTGCCCTTCCTCATGTGTCACCGGTCTGATTGTCTTCCCCGCCCTGATTGTTTCCACCTGTTCCCCATTACCTGGTGTATATATTGTCTGCGTCTCCCTTTGTCCCGTGCCGAAGTGTTTTTTCTCATGTAGCGTTTACCAAAGCCTTATTTCCTTAGCCCACAGCCATAGCTTTTGCTCAAGTGATCTTTTGTTTCTTCCTTGCAAGAGTGATTTTTCATTGTAATTTCATAGCTTCAGCCATAGCTTCATAGCTCCAGAGTTCTTTTGTTTTCTTGATTTTTTTGTTGTATCATCTTAGTCTAGCCCTTTTGGTTTCCTAGTGTTTAGCCTAGTGTTTTGTCAGCCTCGTAGGAGCGTCCTTAGTTAGTGTTTTCATAGCCTTTTGTTTTCTCCTCGTTGTGAGTGATTTTGTTTTTGTTAATCTTTTGTTAATCAGAGTTTTTTCCTCCTCTGAGTGATTTTTTGTTTCTCTTAGTTTAGGTCTATTTTTATAGCCTCACTCTTTTGAGGGTTATTGAAGACCTGAATAAAGCTACTCTCAGCCTAACTCTGCATCTGAGTCCTCATTGGGTCCCGGCCTGACAATTTCATCCTGTTATGACTGAACAGATTGAAAAGCGGACATACCTACACATAGCATTATTAACATCTGCCAATACTGCTTCCATTGATTATTGATCAGCCAAAAAAATAAATAAAAAAATCCTGATCAGGGCACCCATATTAAATGACTGCTTTTCCAAGGTGGATGAGCTCTGTAGATGCCAAGCCTGGCCTTAACATAATGATGCTGGACATGTTGAAGAGAAGACAAGAGGAAGACCCAGCTAAATATGGTTGTGTGTGTCTCATGTTGGATGCCATGGCCATTAGAAAACATGTCCAGTACAACCCCCATACCCAGAAAATGTCTGGATTTGTCGATATGGGGGATGGTTTGAATGAGACAGATGTTGCCACTGAGGCTGTTGTTTTTATGGCGGTAGGCCTTCAAGTGGCCTTGCCTACTATCTGACCAAGTGCCTGTCACCAGAGACTCAGGAGGTTCTGCTTGTTCATGCGTTAAAGGAACTGCATAAGTGCGGCATAAGAGTGGTATGTGTCACAATGGATGGGCATGCCTCCAATGTCCGCATGTGCAACCTATTTGGGTGCCAGCTAAAGGGAAACCCTGTTGAGCCCTTAAAAACATTCTTTCAACATCCAGTGACTGGTGAGAAGGTTTTTGTGATGATGGATGCTTGCCACATGTTGAAGTTGGCACGGAATATGCTGCAGGCATACAGTCTATTAACCAGCACCAGTGGCCAGATCAACTGGAGATACATCATTCATCTGAATCATGTCCAAACAAAAGATAGATTGCACACTGCCAACAGAGTAACGGACAAGCATGTGGATTTTGATTCACAGAAGATGAAGGTGTCCCTGGCTGCACAGACACTGAGTCGCTCTGTCACAGTGGCTCTGCGCACACTGAGGGACCTTGGCTGTTCACAGTTTTAACACTGTGAAGCAACAGCTGAATTCATTGAGGTGATACTAACATAATACTACTACTAACATACACACAAACCAGGACTGCAAAATAGTTTGGGTATCACAACATTTGCTTTTAGGTAATTGACAGGCTCTTTGATATTATGAACAGCCGCAATCCCCATGCCAAAGGGTTCAAAGCTCCCCTAGGTTCTTTGAATTGGGCAGAGTGTTGAGTTCTTGGTGAGAGGCAGGGACTACTTGATGAGTTTGGTGATGAAAGATGGCACACCCTTCACCGATCAAAGAGGTTTTAGGAAATACTGAAGCTTTTGTTTGCATGAAGAGTTCATAAGTTTATGACATCAAGTTCATATGATGTTCTGTTCTAGGCTAGACAATAAATTCAAATGTTAATTTTGATCAAATACCTCTACTGATATAGAGAGAATATTGAAGGGATGACTATTGGTGCCTGACATGATATTGATAGATTATGGATATATTGCCCAGTCCTATTCTGTTCTCTTGTTCCATATGCTGCATCATAAGTTCATATGATGCTTTGTTCTCTGGTTTCAATGTTTTTGCAGTCTCCTGTTTTGTTTCTGTTAGGCTTCTACCTTCAGTGTTTTTCATTTCTTAGTGGTGTTATAATGGTACGTATGGCAGTGTTGATGTTCTCAAGCTTTCCCATTTCTGTGTTATAATACTGTTTCTCGTTGCTTTAACATCTATAAATGAACAAAATCACATAGTGCTGTCTTGATGTATTTTGGTTTGCCATGATTATACTGCCAAAACATTTCCTTTTGAAGGTACCTATCTGTCATGGGATTCATCATCAACATTAACGCCCTGATGTTAATGATTCCAGAACAGCTTCAGCGTCAGCGGTACGTCTGCACCTACCGCTTTAGCCAGGATCACTTGGAGTTCCTATTTAATTCAATCCGGGCATCAGGTAGGGATTTCAGATTTTTTTTGCTTTGTGGTTTGTTCCTATGTATGCATATTATCTGGGTAACCGTATATGTAAATACAGTGTTTGTATGTGTTTTAGGGGGCTGGAATAACAATCCCTCCAGCCAGTTTCAGGCCATCTTCCGACATCTGATTGTGTGGTGTGGTGTGTCTGCAAGCACATCAGGAAATGTGGCAGCACAGGATGAGACCGTGACCCTGTCTGCTTTTGTGGTGTCCTCTTCTCCAGCAGCAGAAGAAACTGAAGAGCTTCCATCCCCTTTTGCCAACGTTCCTGCTTTAGTGTGTGACCATAGCTATCTACCAACCCACTTTGGTGGTCTTGTGGACAATGCACTGGTGTACATCTCAGGGTTTGTTGTTCGCCAAATTTTAACAAAGCTGTCATGTGATGTGTGCCGTGGTAGTTTGGTGACTGATGCTGTACCCGCATCATTTGATCAGAGCTACCACTTGCTCACACTAAAAAAAAAAGGAGGGCTGATGATTCCTTTTGAGGGCACTGTAAAGGTGGTCAGGTCAGCTGAGCATTTTATTCGCCAGTCAATGTCAGAGCAAGCTGTCAAAGTGGCCTTGATCTGTCAGTTTGTCCGGGCTGAGATTGGTTCTGAGGATGTGTTTTTTCTGGGGGGGCACATTCAAGAAACACAGTTTGGAATTGACAACCACCATTTTGTGATGATGTCATTAGTTGTGTCTGTCTTTCACAAACTGAGGCTGCATCACATTGCCAAACTGAACACCCTTGGGTTGCAGAGTGGCAACACACGGAAAAGGGTGTGCAAAAGTGTTTTTTTATCCAATATTGCAGCGCCGTTTATGTATCGAGACCAACGACCAACCCGCTCAATGCGCGGTCTATGTATATATGTCTATGGAGCTGACTCCTTACTGGGTCCTCAGGCTTTGTGCCCAGGCTAGGCTTAGCTCGCCATCAACCTGGCCTGTATAGAAAACAGGACTAATTCAATATTTAGTATGCACACAACATTCAAAAATACCACAACCAATAACACAGATTGTATTAAATAACTGGCAGTATCTAAACTTCACTATTCAATATTGTACAATACAATCAAGTCAATGTATAAATATATATGGATCAATGTGAACAGAAAACTTCTAAAAACCTTTCTGTTTCGAGAATGCTTCCCTGCCTAACAAAACTAACAAAACTAACAAACTACTCTGTGCTCCTTTACACCTTTTCAGCTTATGTCCTCCTCTGTAAGTCGCTTTGGATAAAAGCGTCTGCTAAATGCAATGTAATGTAATGTAATGTAATGAATAAATAGCATAATATTTGTTATATTAAAATATTCATCACAGTAAAATGCATAGCAGTTCTAATAACTGCCTGGACTGCAGGTAAAGTGCATTAAATACAAAATACCATAAACCATTAAGACTGGCTTTAAAATTCATATTCAAAATTCATATGGCAGAACACATTCAGAGAACTAGGCATATTCACCGCACCAAACAACCGCAAACAGGTAGCGGGGTAGCATTAGCACGCCTCACCAATTCAGTGATTCAAGTGGCACACAGTTCAGATTCAGGCAATTAGCGGCTTTGGTAGTCGGCTCCTATGGTTTGACAGTTGTTGCATTTAGTTTCAGTGTGTATGATGTTATATGAATGAACAATGACGCAACGTACCTGCAGCAACTAGCGTGCAACTAACTGTGCTGTACTTATCCGGACTCTATCATGTGACGGTGCGACAGCGGAACAGCGTGACGTTGTGACGCAATGACGTATGTAATATTTTAGACACGAGGGAGGCAAATTAATCTATCTTGATTAATTAATAAAAGGTTTTTCCACCCGGGTTACATCTATATACATGTTAACCTTACCTGTTTTGTGTTCTCTGTTCTCTGCTGACCTTTTATTACTCCAGGCTCCGTAGTTGACCTAGAATTCTAATATTGCCCAGTTTTAAGTAATTGACTAAATTATTTATCGGTCCCACTTACCTGGAGACACTGGTTACAAGTGGCGAGCTAGCCAGGAGCCTAGTTATGTGTTAGCAGTGAACCGTATTACAAGTGTGTACACCACTAAAGTTGGTTGCAATGTTACCAAAACCTACCTTGATGAGATAAAGAAGTTAGCAAAACTAAGTGGAAGAGACTTCGAAGAAGTGTTGAAAGATGTCATGATGTCAGAGATCAGTGAGGCAATTGAGACTGATGGCAGTGGGGATAATGAGTTTGGAACCAAACCACTCGACACATCTCTGGATGCAAATGAAACCACCCACCCCCAGCCGCTCCCAGGTTCTTCTGAGGTGAGTTTTGGTCATAGTGGTGCTGAGCCATGTCCACCCGCTGATGTGAAGCGAAGTCTGTCCGTTGTGGAGAGCGACCTAAATCCGTCTGAAATTCAAAAGATCATTGTTGAGCACATAGTGAGGAATAATGAACTAAACACACATTCACACTTTCCCATCAAGCTTCGCTCATTCTCAGGTAACGTTCCCAGACCCAATAATGAGACAGACTACGAGACATGGCATTCGCATGTGGAGCTTCTCAGGAAAGAAACCACCATGTCTAGTCTTCAAAAATCACGAAAAATCTTTGAAAGTCTGCTCTCTCCTGCCGCAGATATTGTCAAAAGACTAAGTCCTGAAGCTGCTCCTGAAACTTACCTTCAACTGCTTGATGCAGCCTTTGGGACTGTTGAGGATGGCGAAGAACTTTTCGCACAGTTTATGAATACTCCTCAGGATCCTGGTGAAAAGGCTTCTACTTACCTCTGCCGCCTTCAAGGTGCCCTGAATCTTGCTGTTAAAAGAGGAGGAGCTGCTGCTGGAGAAGCAGATAGACACATCCTCAAGCAGTTTTGTCGTGGGTGTTGGGACAACACCTTGCTTTCTGACCTCAACCTCGAAGTAAAGAAAAGTCACCCTTCAGAATTTTCAGAGCTCCTGTTATTAATCCGCACTGAAGAGGATAGGCAGGCAGTTAAAGCTACACGTATGAAGAAGCACCTTGTTTCACACTGGCAGCGGGCTATGGCAAGCTCTCAAAGTGCATGCGTTTGCAGTCAACACACAGCCTTCCAGCTTCCACCAGCTTTGGAGCGGCCTTATAGATGTAGCAACTTAAAAGTTCCCGTGTTTCCGTGACAGGACCGTGACAGAGCCGTGACTGGTCCTTCACAGGTACGTTGCACGCCCCCGCGATGACGTAGTCAGTGAGGGCCTGACTGGAAACACCCCTAAGCAGTCTGTGTGAAAACCAGCTGCAATGCCTCATTTGTCCACAGGGAGGAGCATTGATGTTCCGCTCTCATCGTAGACTGTCTAAACTAAGACACATCTGAACAGATACGCTGGGGTAAGCGGGTGACCCGATCAGCTGATCAGTTGATAGGAAAAAAAAAAGTTGTGATATGATAACACTGATAGCTGCAGCCGCTCGTATCTGCAACTCTATGTCACGCACAACAACAACATGCCAACATAAACATTTTATTAAAGAAAACTCCGCTCGTAACGTCAGTTTTTAAGTATATGTTTGGGCCTTTTATGGATATGACAGCTGAAGAGGGACAGGAAGGAGGGGGGAGAGAGACGGGGAATGACACGCAGTAAAGGGCAGTACAGACGTTTTGGCAAACGAGAGTCACCGTGGACTTTTGCAACAGACTTATCTCTGAACTTTCAAAAGCTGTGCGGTGTATTATTATAATGGAGGGGGGTATAGTGGAAAATAAACAGTGGTGTCCATGTAGAATAAAAACATAACATATATACTGCAAAATTTATTAAAACCAAACATACTTGACTTATTTCATACATATTCTTTCCATTTACGCTTTACACCATTTAGCCTATGGAATGAACAAATATGAAAAGGAGTCATTCATGTTCATGAGCACACTCAAATCACAAGGCTACTGTATACAGTACTCAAACCAGCTGCATTCTCCGCTCTGTGATCTGTGTGACACTGGGAGACCAAAAAGCCCATCAAGTACAAACAATGAGAATGCTAATGAGGGGTTTGTATGGTTTACCTGGCCTAAAGCATGCACAACAGTAAATACCTGCATAACAAAGGCTTCCAAAACGCTCGTCTCTGCAGCTCTATGTCGCGCACAACAACAACGAGCCCTCCCCTCCAAATAAACTGTTAATTAAAAAAAACTCAGAACTGTTTTTTGTAACTTTTTTTAAGGGTTAGTTTGTTGTTTACATGCAGATGAGCGAGAGAGAGGCGCGAGAATAAGAGAAGAGACGCTCCTATAAGTGTTGGGGAAAGAATGTGAATGTGGGGGGGACATCAAGTGCAAACAAAAGGTTGATACCTACAGTACATAACAAAGGGCTTCCAAAGGGCTGTTAATCACCAGGTATTCTCCCTCTTTAAATGGTGTTTCACAACGATCAAACTGTGATCAAATATTCAACCGGAGGTATTATGTTATTCTTCAATTCTTTTGCAAATGAGGGCACCGCTGCAGCGGAATACACCGACTTTTAGAGAAAAACGCTCGTTTCTGCAGCTCTTTTTCACACACAACAACAACAACACCAAGCCTTCCCCTTCAAATAAACTGTTAAATAAAAAAGTAAACCCTCGCTTGTACCTGCAGGTCTGACACAGGCCTGGCAGCCCCGAGACGTTGTTGTAACTTTTTTAAGGGCTAGTTTGTCGTTTACATGCAGATGAGCGAGAGAGAGGTGCGAGGACAAGAGAAGAGAGGCTTCAGTAATTATGTAAAGACTAGTGGTGGCCATAGATACTGTAGATACTGTAATTAATCGATCAGCTGTTCCCGGAGTAAACAAAGGATGCTGTCTAGTTGGAAGCGGCATTTAAAAAACACGAGAAAAACTCAAAAACTCAAAAACAACATTGCTATAGAGATCAGGGCTCCACAGAGTTACAGCGAAGAAAACAGAAACGAACAAAAGAGAAAAATGTCAAAAAGCAACCTCAAAGGCTGGAACAGTTTTGAGAATAGATTAATGGTGATATTTTTTTATCGCCCGATAAGAGTCTCACGTTAACGCAGCACGTTAACGCCGATAACGGCTCACCACTAGTGAAGACAGAACAGCCTAGATGTTGTTGATTTGGTGAATGGTGACACGTTAGATATAAACACCTTAAATTTAATTTTAAATTCATGAACATGCTCAAATCATACGGCTACTGTATAGTGTGCAGTACTCAAACCAGCTGCATTTTCCGCTCTGTGATCTGTGACACTGGGAGACCAAAAAGCCCATTACTGTAAGCGCAAACGAAAGGTTGAGCAACAAGAATGCTAATGAGGTGTGTAAGCCATAGACATATATACATAGACTCCGCATTGAGCGGGTTGGTCGTTGGTCGCGATACGTAAACGGCGCCGCCATATTGGACCTGGAAGGTCTGCCGGTAAACTAATACACGGAAATGGACTGAACTTCATAAAGCGCCTTTCTACAAAGTGCTTTAAGTTAATGTCTCTTATACACCCATTCACACACACACTAATATATCTGGGAAATAAACAGGCACCAAAAAAACAACGTATGTAACTTTTAAAGTGATGATTATAAATGTTTACTCCTTATGTAAGCACCAAACCAACGTATGTATTTTTCTAATGCTGAATATTTACAGCTACTAATGTGTGTAACACTGTTACTGTGATGATAAATATTGAAATATTTATATTTAACATTTAATCTGTGTCTATAATAACCAGATCCTGAAATGTAGATGTGACATGAGGGTTTCTGAATAAAGAGCACTAACGTTTAGATTTAACTGATTTTGATTAATCGTTTTATTTCACATTGATGAACATATATATTGATGAACACACACATACATACACACACACATTATATACGCACATATTATATATGTATACACACACATACACACACATATGAGAGAAGGATTTTTTTAGACAATTTTTTATTACTTCTCTCATTATTCTGGCATTTAGCGAATAGAAATAATTTTGGTAATCGTAACGGAGCTAAAACAGGAAAAGTTTTTGTCTGATTTCATGTCAGACAGTGAGGGAAAAAACATTTTTTATACAGTGTATGTAAACTTTTGGTTTCAACTGTATGTATCCCATAGTCATATTTATATCTGCACTATATATATATCCTGTTCATTTGTACACACTCTGCACTTCTGGTTAGATGCTAAACTGTATTTTGTTGTCTATGTACTTTGTGCAATGAGAATAAAGTTGAATCTAATCTAAAATAAAATAAAGTGCAGCCTAGTACAGCATAGTGATCACCTACCCTATGGAGATGAGCTGGGAAACAGAAGACTGAAGGAACAGCTCCAGCTCTAAACCTGACTGTCTGACCTGTCCTCTCAAAATCCTCCGGTCTGAAATGCTCACTGCAGAGCACGGATGATGGACTGGCAGAAAAGCCTTCCCTTCTGACAGCTGTTTCCCATTTCTTTCTCAGCTCTTTATCTTTGGAAAACCTACATAGAATCAGATCAATCGATCAGAGTAGTTACTTCGGCCCAATTTAGTTAAATAGGAAAGAGTTCTTGCTTGTTTGGTTTCACCGCGGGACAATATTATGCGCATGACTTCATAGTATCAGACACAAAGTCAGAAAATTCTGTTCGTAAAATGACGTTATAATGGCCAAATACAATCAAAAGTAATCTTTCATTCTTACCTGTGAAAGGTAATACCAAGAGATCTGTTTTGTGATGTTAACCGCTTGGTACAATTCCACGCAGCACATGAAATAGGCATCTTCTCCGTTTGCTCCTATTCTCCGACCGCTCGACTCAGCCAGGTCCAATATGGCGGCGCCGTTTACGTACCATTCAGCGCTCAATGCGGCGTCTATGTATATATGTCTATGGTGTAAGCTATGTCATCTCCAGGTAGAACAACTTTAGAGAACTCTGTGAGAGAAGCGCCATCTCCTGGTCATACCCTGTAATCACATGAATGGGTGGAGTTACAGTAAAAAATAGACACGCCCAGGAGAATTAGAGTGTCACACCGTGGTGATGTCAAGCTGGGTTTTTGTTATGTCTTGTCATTTCCTGTTTTATTTTGAAAGTTAACTCTCCTCTCGTTTCAGGTCACTTGCCCTTCCTCATGTGCCACCAGTCTGATTGTCTTCCCCGCCCTGATTGTTTCCACCTGTTCCCCATTTCCCTCATGTGTGTATAGATAGTCTGTGTTTCCCCTTGTCCTGTGCCGAAGTGTCTTCGTTCTTGTTTCGTCGCACCCAAGCCCTTCATTGCCTCCAAGCCTGTTCCTTGTATCTTTGTCTTGTAAGTTTCATAGCCCTTTAGTTCAAGATTAGAAAGAGTTTTTTGTAGCCTGTTTTCATCCTTCGGGATCGTTTTCTGTTTGTTGGTTTCTTTCCTTTTGGTAAAGTTTTTTCATCCTCCGGGATTTTTGTTCTCAGCCAGTTTAGGTGGTTAGGCCATAAGATATAGATAGTTCTGTTTCCTCCTCAAGCGTTTTTCTTTCTAGTTCAGTGTTTTCGTGTTTTCCAAGAGAGTGTAGCAGAGGTTTGAGTTAGAGTAGCCATTTTTTGTTATAAATTTTGTAGACTCTGTTTAGCTGCTCGGAACTAATAAAGCTTCTTTGAAACCTGCCTATTCCGCGACTGAGTCTGCCGCTTTGTTCTGGGCCTGACAGAGAGGGGTCTCTCTTTTCACGGTACTTGGCAGACACCTGGCTGGATATCAGCTGGAAGACGGCTGCCATTCAGCTGACGGCAGCCATACTTACCTCAGCAACACCTACAACACCATCTGTCGAAACCAGATAACATTGAGGCTGTGGATCAGGAAGTCATTAGTGCCATTTGTGAAAGACAACTTGTCTATTGTACCAATGATGTAATGGGCAGTGATGAAAGTATTTCCCTCGTCGAAAGTCTTGCAATCTCTGGAGATGCTGTACATGACAGCTTTGAGCAGGAAGATGAGCTTGGAGGGATTCCCATTGTCCCGCACCTATCAGAGGCAGATATCAGAGACAAACAGAGCACTGACCAATGCATCAGACATGTCATCCCCAGATTTAGTGTGGCGAGAATCCACCGCCCGCTGTGAGAACTCAGCTTCCAGATCTACCTCTATTATTGAGAGAGTTGAACAGGCTTGAACTGCGAAACGACATTCTCTATAGAATACGCCAAGAAAACGGTAACACACAGTTCCAGTTAGTCCTACCTGAAGAACTTCGTGAGACGGTCTTAACTAGCCTGCATGACGATATGGGTCATATGGGGAAAGACCTGGACCTGGACATGGTCAGAGACAGATTTTACTGGCCGACGATGGCCTCTGACATTGAGAAGAAAGTCAAGATGTGCCACAGGTGTGTGTGCAGGAAAACCCTACCTGAGAGGGCTGCACCATTAGTGAACATGTCAATGTCAACACGACCGCTTGAACTGGTTTGCATGGACTTTTTGTCCATTGAACCGGACAAAAGCAACACAAAGGAAATTCTTGTGATCAAAGATCACTTCACAAAATACACAGTGGCTATCCCAGCACCAAACCAAAAGGCTCGAATGGTTTCAAGGTGCTTATGGGACAAATTTATCATCTATTATGGCATTCCAGAGAAACTGCACAGCGACCAAGGTCGTGATTTTGAGTTGCGGCTAATCAAAGAACTGTGTGAAGTTGCAGGCATACAGAAAATTCAAACAACTCCTGAGCTACAAAATAGCTACAAGAAGTGCTGCAAGGGTAGCTAAAAAGAACAAAACAAGGTTCGTCAAGCATGTGACTCTGCACGATGGAGACAGAGTACTTGTTAGGAACGTACGTATTCGTGGAAAGCACAAGCTCGCTGGCAAATAGTCCAGAGTCCACTGTCCATGTGGTAGTGAGAAGAGCTGGAGATCTTCCTGTCTACACAGTCAAACCAAAGACTGGAGAAGGTCCTAGGCGCACGCTGCATCGAGACCTCTTACTCCCATGTGGGTTCCTCTCTGTAACAAAGGAAAAGTGTGCACAAACCCAACCAATTGAGCGCCGAAAGACACGCCAGAACACTCGCAGTGACCCAAGAGAAGTTGATCAATCCTCAGACGAGGATGATATCATTTCTGTTACCTGGTTCCGAAAAGAATCAGTTCCAGAGATAACCAGGTGTATTGTCTCGCGAGATGTTCCAGAACACCATGGCCCAAGCAACAAGAGAATCTGACAACAGACCTCAACAAGGTGACTGATGAAGCTCCAGCTAGTGCAAATAGCCTAGAATTTGCACACTCACCAAGATAGCTCCGATAGTTTTTTTAGAGAGAGATCTTCTGAACCTGACCCTGACAGTCAGTGGCGAGCTAACCATAGAGTCAGCAGTGACCAGACGGAAAGCCTGGTGTGGCCAGCCGTGGCATCTTTTGCCCCATCACCATCCCATTTCCCTGTTTAAAATCCAGAAAAGATCACACATAAACCTACCTGGGTAGTAAAGAGAACATACATACTTTAACATACACACACATCACCAACTTTCATGGACTCAAGGAAGCAGCTTTATTTTCTTTAAATTCTGCTGAGGGACAATTTGAAAATTTTTATTTTGGGCTCATTATCGTGCGCCTGTGCACTCAGTAAGCCAGCTTGGGTGGCAGTTAGTGTAAATGATTGTTTATGATTTTGTACAATATATATATATATACACATGTTAAACTTACCTGTTTTGTGTTCTCTGTTCTCTGCTGACCTTTTATTACTCCAGGCTTCGTAGTCGTACCTAGAATTCTGATATTTCCTAGTTTTAAGTAATTGACTAAATTATTTATCGGTCCCACTTACCTTGAGACACCGGTTATACATGAGTTACGCGGTGCTGTCTCATCCACAATAAGCAAGATGTCCCCTACCATAAAGTTGCGCTTGATACCAGTCCACTTCTGACATTCCTGCAACTGTGGTAAATATTCCTTGGTCCATCACTACCAATATAAATTAGACATATACTGGACTTGCTTCCAGCGTTGATAAGCATAGATGTAATTTCTTTGAAATTCCCCTGGTGGCAGGGAAGAGGAGGTTTTCAACAGCAAAAGATGATTAGGCGTTAAAGCTTCCAGATCATTAGGGTTGATCCAGGCCTTAGTGATTGGACCATTAAAAATGGCTTCTACCTCACAAAGGATGGTGTGCAGTCCCGCCTCATCCAAATTCTGCACTTTAAGGATGGCATTAAAGACCTTCCGTACAGATCTGATCAACCTTTCCCAGGTGCGACTATGGTGCGATCCAGCTTTATTTCATTCTGAAGAAGAACGCCATTCATCATGCCTTGTTCCTAAAACTGATGAGCACTTGGCACCTTGCATGGTAGCCTTTGATGCACCTTGCATGGTAGCCAATGCCATCAGTGTATGAATAAGTTATAAGATATGTAGTGTAAAGCGCTTTGAGTGGTCAGAAGTCAGAAGACTAGAAAGGCGCTATATAAATACAGTCCAGCTTGTATTGCCAAACAGGTGAATATGACTACATATCCTTTTACTATGCTCCTCTGGCTCTTGACCTCAAAAATAGTCTACACCGACTCTAGTGAATGGAGCTTTGTCTAGACTGATCCTGTCAACTGGGAGATCTGCCATCAGTTGGCACCCTTGAGCAGCTTGCAGCCTGCGGCAGACAACACACTTTGACAGAATCCTCCTTGTGGCTGTGCCAACCCCTGGAATTCAGTACCTCTGACGCAATTTAAAAAAGAAAAAAAAAAAAAATTGCATGTCTATGCCCTTGTACCTTGTACTGCATGTGTGTGTCTGGGTTAAAATGCATGTAAAAAAAAAAAAAGAATTTCCCCATGAGGGATTAATAAAGTATATCTTCTTCTTTAATTTAGACAACACATACTGTAGTTGCATCCTCCATGAGCCTTAAGAGAATGTCTGAAATGTTGAAGCTTTTTGGCCAAAATAGCAGGGTGTTTAGCATCTCCAGGTAGAGCCGCCCTACTTAATCATCTACCAAGGATACCATCCTCCAGCACAGGAGAGAGCTTGAAGATGCAACTATTCTTTTTCACATTTCTGCCACTCTATAGACTGAAGAGTTCATCAGGAACCCTTTTTTCTGGCAAAATCTAATCATTTCCCTTTCAGCATCCAGCAATTCATCAACCGTGAGCAAACCTCTCATTCTCGGGTTTGATGTGTATTTGTCTTTAACCATTCCATTTCCTGCTCTAAGGAGGATCTCTGTTGTTCCTGTGAGTCAGACTGGGCGGAGGCTGTGTCAGACCATTTTCTCTTCTGGCTGTGACAGCGCAGCAACTGATACAGATGATACAGATTTCAAAGGAGACACCCTAGATTTTCCCATGACAAAGCTGCTGTGCACCTGTGAGTGTGAATTCTGCAGAAGTAGGTAGATTACTGCACCAAAACCATTTTCGCTTGTGTCTGCAAAGTGGTGCAATTGTGCTGCAGCGACCACTCCAAAATCTGGGGCCTTTAGGCACCAGGCAACCTGGAAGTGTTCAAGCGGTAGCTCCGTTAACCAGTTTGTCCATTCCTGTGTAGCTGATGGTGGTATAGGGTCATCCCAGCTGAGTCGCTGCCTGCACAACTCCTGCAAGGTGATCTTAGCAGAGAGAACAATGGGACTCCTAGGGGATCGTATGTTGAATGGATAACAAAGAGGATTCTATTTCTTGTCAAAGGCCTGTATTCACCATGATCTTAAACCTGATGGCATCGGCTTGAATGCACCATTGCACCAAGCACTCTCTCCACAGCTAGTAGATGTATCAAGCGTGAAATGATTGTAGAAATGTGTGTGCCCCACACCAACTTCATAGCTGTCGTACGCAGGTTTCTACAGCTATTGTTCCTTTGGTGACACTTAGAGGTGACGCTGGGAAACTGTTATTAATGTGAAAACAAGTAGTCATCAGAGTGATGTGCACATCAGAGACACACTTATGAACAGTTAACACACCCACGTGTTTGCAATTATATAAGTGGATATATAAGCATGTACAATGTGATGAAGAAAATGGTATTAACAATGGCAGCGTTAGCGTTGTTAGAGGACCTTGCAAATGGTGCTATCTGTGTGCGAGTATTTAAGGAGCGCAAGGATTTACTTGCAAACCATGATAATTGGCTCATAAGCCAATTTCGGTTACCAAGGTCAGTGTTACTGGAGTTGTGTGCAGAGCTGCAGCCGGCCCTAGAGCGCAACACGGCGAGGAGCCAGGGGTTGTCTGTGTCCACACAAGTGCTGACCACACTGGGGTTGCTGGCAACAGGGGCATTCCAGCGGGAGCTGGCCAATCGGTCAGGAGTGTGCCAGTCAACCCAGAACCGAGCCATGCCAGCTGTGTGGGATGGAATCATCCAAATGTCATCCAGGTACATCAAATTCCCATACAATGCTGTTGAACAGGCCGCAAGTGCAATTTGCAGCGAGAGCCAGTTTCCCTAATGTAATCGGAGCTATTGACTGCACACACATTGCTATAAAACAGCCATCACAGGATGAATTTGTTTATGTTAATAGGAAACATTTTCATCCCATCAATGTTCAAATCATATGTGATGTGCAAATGCAGCTAACTAACATTGTGGCAAGGTGGCCTGGTTCAACGCATGCTTCATTCATTATGACAAACAGCATGGTTGTAAACAGGCTGGAGGCTGGAACGGTGCGCGATGGGTGGCTTCTGGCTGAGTAAATAGTTTATTGAGTGTGCGTGCAAGGGGCACACTATACAATATGTTATCCACCGTGCTTATTAAGTGTGCGTGCAAGGCGCACACTATATGTTATCCACCGCGCTTATTATTGAGTGTGCGTGCAAGGCGCACACTATATGTTATCCACCGCGCTTATTGAGTGTGCGTGCAAAGAGCACACTATATGTTATCCACCGGGCTTATTATTATTATGATTATTGAGTGTGCGTGCAAGGCGCACACTATATGTTATCCACCGCACGTATTGAGTGTGCGTGCAAGGCGCACACTATATATTATCCACCACACTTACTATTATTATTGGTAATAATAGCTAGCAAGCTCTGTGAGTAGTTGACAAGCATTAGCGCTAGCTGTAAAGACATGATATTTGCCAACATTAGCAACCAATGCTAAAATTAATGCTATTTAACATTAGCCACTAGGAATTAAATACATGTTAATTGCTAACATGCTAATGTCAACATGCTAATGTTAACTGCTAACATGTCAGCGCATCAGCAATAACATGCTAATGTTAACATGCTCATGTTAATTCTAACAGGTGCAGATTAGCTGCTGCTGATTAGGTCCTGGTTGCTTGGCAACCTCAGTCTGCTTGAAGGAGGAGAGGGGGGAGGGGCCAGCAGAAGCCGAGTGGCAGCCATTTTAGTATTTCTTGGCAATTAATTTGAACCTGTCTGAGTTAAATGGCAGACAGCAAAGCAGCTAGCGTGTTAACATGCTAATGATAATTAGCATTAGCCATTAAGAACTAAATACATGCTAATGTTAACATGGTGATACCAACATGCTAATGTTAATTGCTAGTGCATCAGCGTTAACATGGTAATGCTAACATGCTAATGTTAATTTGTTAATGTTAACATGCTAATTCTAACATGCTAATGCTAACTGCTAGCGCATCAGCGTTAACATGCTAATGTTAACATGTTAATGCTAACATGCTAATGTTAACATGCTAATGCTAACATGCTAAGTGTTACGTGCCTGGCCACAAGAGTCGTGTTTTGTGTTTCTCCTCCCCCTTCCCTGTGTGTTTTTTACTAGATGATTGCAGAAACACTTCTCACCTGTGAAGGCAGGCTGCCACTGCTGCTATTGGCTCCCCACATTTCCAGCTGGCCAATGGTGAAGGAGAAGGCTTCTTAAAATGGAGGATGTCAGCGGTCTTCGCTCTCTCTCTCTCTTTTTGCTCCCTTTTTCCACTTGTGTTGAGCTTGTTTAACATTGTTAACTTTATAGAGTTGTTAGAGGTGGTGGGGGGGGGGGGTTGTTTTTGCTTGGGAATAGGTAAGTTGGGGTACCCTTTACATTTCCACACACGTAGGTGTTGTCTTTGTTAACCCACAAGGATTATTGGTTGTGCCACCTTTGTACTGTTTTGAGAAGTCTTTTGTTAGTTAGTCAGTTAGGCATTTTGTTTGTGTTTCTTTTCTGTAGCTCCAGGGAAGACAGTCCTACTTTTGTTATTAATTTCACTTTCTTTGGCACAATCACTTTGTCCCATCCTACCCCACCTGAGTATCCTTTTGTTTGTTATAAATAAACCTTTTTCTTCACTTCCACTGAGACTTTCATTGTTATGATTGTCGTGGTATTGTCTGACTAGGTTAGTCCTAGTGGACATAACACTAATGTTAACATGCTAATGTTAACTGGTAGCGCATCAGAGTTAACATGCTAATGCTAACATGCTAATGTTAATTGCTAGCACGTAAGCGCTAGCTGCTCCTGTGTCTAAATAAACATGTTAAAAATGACTATTTGAGGTGTGCTTTTTGGATACAGACCCCCAGCAACAGCCCACTCGTCACTCTCAAAATTTCTTTCTTAGTACTGAATTTTTTGACCAGTGTCAGTAATAATGCATGGGGACGACGGGGCCAGAGTCACGCACACTCAAAATTTCTTTAGAAATGTTTCTAGTTGAGTGTGCCTGAAAGCGCACACTATATGTTATCCACCGCGCTTATTGTTATCCTACATCTTTATTATTATTGGTGTGGGTGCCTGAAGGGCTCCCACACTATTGTTATCCTACATCTTTATTATTGGTGTGGGTGCCTGAAGGGCTCCCACACTATTGTTATCCTACATCTTTATTGGTGTGGGTGCCTGAAGGGCTCCCACACTATTGTTATCCTACATCTTTATTATTATTGGTGTGGGTGCCTACAAAACTTCTACAAACATTCTACAATTTCAACAACTTGTACTACTACTACAGACTTCATTCAAATTTCAAATTTTACACAAACTCTTCAACCATTAAACTCGTATTTAACTTATTTCAAAATCTTTTACCGTTTTTAAACTATCAAGGCTCAAAGTTCAGCAGGTTTTAGTCAAATTTCTGGGTTTATAATGGGTGTGTATGTGGTTTTCTAGAGTGATGACATCATCAGCTAGAGTGAGGAGCAGGGAGAAAAATCTGTGAAAAAATAAAACGTATTTCACTACCGTGGGCTCAAATGCCCCACTACAGACACGATGTATACATAAAACGTAGGAAAATTCGAGATAATCGCACTGATACCACTGTTGTAGCTGTCGCTTGTATAGTTTTGGGTCCCTACACGTTGATTGATCGACTACTCCCATCCACAGCCTCATTCACTCCCATGGTTTTTGAAGCAGAGAATTTACCGGGAGGAGCAGGGCGCACCTGTGCTTGCTCTGACTCTCGAGGCCAAAGTTTATACAATTTTCGCCTGAAACTTGGCACAGACATTATACACACGATGAGCATTCTTCTGGTCATTTCAGATTTTGGTTTAAGGCATACCATATAGGGTTTTTTTGGCCCTCTTTGAGGGGGATCATTCAGACATATACTGTGCATTTCAGTGAGACAGACAGTCTGCATGGAGCACCTGTGTCTAATTAATGAGACCTGCAGCTCACCCAGGTTGCTTGGCAACCTCACCCTGCTTGAGGAGGAGGAGGGGGGGGGGGGGGGGGGGGGCAGCAGACAAGCCGAGTAGCAGCCATTTTTGTAGTTCTTGGCACTTCATTTGAACTTGTCTGTGTAAAATGTGCGCACGCACACACACACACACACACACACACACACACACACACACACACACACACACACACACACAGTAACACACACACACACACAGATATTGTACTATTATTTTACTCAATTCTACTATTAATATTCTACAACTTATTCAACTTTTTCTACAAAAAATTTTCCACTTCAAATCCATCATACAAACTTCAAATCTTTATACAGACCTACAATTTAAATGACTTCTACTTTATTACAGACTTAATTCAAACTACACATTTTAACAGGATCTTGTACTATTACACTTTTATTTTTATTTTTTTTTAGATTCAACTCATTTAGAACATTTCTACAGACACAAGCATGCACACACACACACACACACACACACACACACACACACACACACAGACACACACACACACACACACACAGACAGACAGACAGACAGACAGACAGACAGACAGACAGACAGACAGACAGACAGACAGACAGACACACAGACACACGCACACACACACACAGACACTCAACACACGCTCAGTAAACAGATCGACATCATTGTGTTCAAACAATAAAAATCTGCTGATCTACGATCAATACAGACCTGGACAGGTGAGCTCACCCTGGTTGCTTGGCAACCTCAAGCATGCCTTTGACTAACTTTATTGAAGTCTGTGTATGATATCAGACTATCAAGACTACATTTTTAATGTCGGCCATTTTATCCTTGTCTCTCACAAACACATAGATAAAGAGACAGACACACCACACACAGGCAGACAGACAGGCAGATGCATACACACACACAAACAGAACAAGCACACACACAGTTTTTCAAAATAAGAGTCCCTTAAAAATAAGAGCCCAGTAAGAAGGCAATGATGACACAGCTTGTTGTATTAATACAGGATTTTCTCTTCGAGGGACTTCATTTGAAACTTTTGTGTCAGAGGGTCAGAGGGAGAGGGACTGAGCATGCACAGCTGTCACAAGCATGCACACACACACTAATATTTTACTAAATTCTACTATTAATATTCTACAAATTATTCAACTTTTTCTACAAATATTTTCCATTTCAAATCCATTATACAAACTCCAAATCTTTATACAGACCTACAATTTAAACTACCTCTTCTTCTACTACAGAGTTCAGTCAAACTACACAGTTCACCAAGATCTTGTACTATAACTATTACTCTCTACAATTCTACCTTTTCATCTAAATTTCTACAGTGTTACACAGCATTGTATCACTTCATACTATTCTACTCTTTTCAACCAATTTCAACATTTTTAAGATATATCTCTTATGGCCTTTTTAAACTTTATAGTATAGAGACAGCTGAAGAGTAACAGGAATGTGAGGGGGAGAGAGAGTGTAAGAGACAGGGAAAAGACATGCAGAAAAAGGGCAGCAGGTGCGCCGCTGGGGCCGGCGGCGGCAGAGGGCACCCACACCGCACTTTCCGCAGGAAATGCAGTTTTCTAGTTATTATTATTTTTCTTCTTCCGTACGTTTTTTGGCCTCTAACTACTCCTACAAATGTTGTCTCACAAAAATAAAAATTATACCACTAGATTCAGCTCATTCATGCCACAGCTGCTATTACTTTTCTACATTCTACTATTAATATTCTACAAATTTTTTAACTTTTTCTGCAAATAATTTCCTTTTTAAAATGCATTACACAAACTTCAAATCATTCTACAAAACTTCTACAAACATTCTACAATTTCAACAACTTGTACTACTACTACAGACTTCATTCAAATTTCAAATTCTACACAAACTCTTCAACTATTAAACTCGTATTTAACTTTTTTCAAAATCTTTTACCGTTTTTAAACTATCAAGGCTCAAAGTTCAGCAGGTTTTAGTCAAATTTCTGGGTTTATAATGGGTGTGTATGTGGTTTCCTAGAGTGATGACATCATCAGCTAGAGTGAGGAGCAGGGAGAAAAATCTGTGAAAAAATAAAACGGATTTCACTACCGTGGGCTCAAATGCCCCACTACAGACACGATGTATACATAAAACGTAGGAAAATTCGAGATAATCACACTGATACCACTGTTGTAGCTGTCGCTTGTATAGTTTTGGGTCCCTACACGTTGATTGATCGACTACTCCCATCCACAGCCTCATTCACTCCCATGGTTTTTGAAGCAGAGAATTTCCTGGGAGGAGCAGGGCGCACCTGTGCTTGCTCTGACTCTCGAGGCCAAAGTTTATACAATTTTCGCCTGAAACTTGGCACAGACATTATACACACGATAAGCATTCTTCTGGTCATTTCAGATTTTGGTTTGAGGCATACCATATAGGGTTTTTTTTGGCCCTCTTTGAGGGGGATCATTCAGACATATACTGTGCATTTCAGTGAGACAGACAGTCTGCATGGAGCACCTGTGTCTAATTAATGAGACCTGCAGCTCACCCAGGTTGCTTGGCAACCTCACCCTGCTTGAGGAGGAGGGGGGGGGGCAGCAGACAAGCCGAGTGGCAGCCATATTTGTAGTTCTTGGCACTTCATTTGAACTTGTCTGTGTAAAATGTGCACACACACACACACACACACACACACACACACACACACACACAGTAACACACACACACAGTTTTTCAAAATAAGAGTCCCTTAAAAATAAGAGCCCAGTAAGAAGGCAATGATGACACAGCTTTTTGTATTAATACAGGATTTTCTCTTCGAGGGACTTCATTTGAAACTTTTGTGTCAGAGGGTCAGAGGGAGAGGGACTGAGCATGCACAGCTGTCACAAGCATGCACACAAACACTATTATTTTACTAAATTCTACTATTAATATTCTACAAATTATTCAACTTTTTCTACAAATATTTTCCATTTCAAATCCATTATACAAACTTCAAATCTTTATACAGACCTACAATTTAAACTACCTCTTCTTCTACTACAGAGTTCAGTCAAAGTACACAGTTCACCAAGATCTTGTACTATAACTATTACTCTCTACAATTCTACCTTTTCATCTAAATTTCTACAGTGTTACACAACATTGTATCACTTCATACTATTCTACTCTTTTCAACCAATTTCAACAATTTTAAGATATATCTCTTATGGCCTTTTTAAACTTTATAGTATAGAGACAGCTGAAGAGTGACAGGAATGTGAGGGGGAGAGAGAGTGTAAGAGACAGGGAAAAGACATGCAGAAAAAGGGCAGCAGGTGCGCCGCTGGGGCCGGCGGCAGCAGAGGGCACCCACACCGCACTTTCCGCAGGAAATGCAGTTTTCTAGTTGAGTGTGCCTGAAAGTGCACACTATATGTTATCCACCGCGCTTATTCTTCTTATTATTGAGTGTGCCTGAAAGTGCACACTATATGTTATCCACCGCGCTTATTATTATTATTCTTCCACCCTTTTTTTGGCTCGCTTCTCCTCCCAGAGTTTTTGTCACACACACACAAAACGGGTATCAAAACGACCGGCTTGGCCTGGACATGTGTGCTATGTCTTTTCTAAGAGATTCGCGTGTTTTTCGCGAAAAACTGAGAATAATTTCCCATAAAGAAGGAATGGGGAGGCCCGAAGAAAAATAAATTTCAACAGACATTTTCAACAATGAACAGCTCTGGCATACTTTCACCGAGAGACTTCATTTAAAATTTAAAACGGAGGTATGCTTGCCTTCTCTTCATGGATTCACTACACTCATCAACAGCTTTTACCGTTTTTAAACTATCGAGGGTCAAAGTTCAGCAGGTTTTTAGTCAAATTTCTGGGTTTATAATGGGTGTGTATGTGGCGGAATGTTTTTACTAGAGTGGATGACATCATCAGCTAGAGTGAGGAGCAGGGAGAAAAATCTGTGAAAAAATAAAACGTATTTCACTACCGTGGGCTCAAATGCCCCACTACAGACACGATGTATACATAAAACGTAGGAAAATTCGAGGTAATCGCACTGATACCACTGTTGTAGCTGTCGCTCGTATAGTTTTGGGTCCCTACACGTTGATTGATCGACTACTCCCATCCACAGCCTCATTCACTCCCATGGTTTTTGAAGCAGAGAATTTACCGGAAGGAGCAGGGCGCACCTGTGCTTGCTCTGACTCTCGAGGCCAAAGTTTATACAATTTTCACCTGAAACTTGGCACAGACATTATACACACGATGAGCATTCTTCTGGTCATTTAGATTTTGGTTTCGAGGCATACCTTGAGGGTTTTTTTGGCCCTCTTTGAGGGGGATCATTCAGACATATACTGTGCATTTCAGTGAGACATACATGCTGCATTGAACACCTGTGTCTAATTAATGAGACCTGCAGCTCACCCAGGTTGCTTGGCAACCTCACCCTGCTTGAGGAGGAGGGGGGGAGGGGTCAGCAGACAAGCCGAGCGACAGCTTGAACTTGTCTGTGTTAAATGTGCGCACACAGACAGACACACACACACACACACACACACACACACACACACACACACACACACACACACACACAGACAGTAACACACACACAGACAGTAACACACACACACACATATATGTATATATATATATGTATGTATGTACATGTTAGTGCTCTTTATTCAGAAAACCCTCATGCGTCGCGTCATTACTGTTAGCCACTAATATATGCCTGTTAGTTCTGCCTGTTAGTGGCGCCACCATTATTGTTAGCCACTAAGAATGAAATACATTATAATTGCTAACTTGGTAATGCTAACATGCGCTGGTGCAGGATTAACAGGATCTTGTACTATTACACTTTTATTCTTTTTTTTTGAGATTCAACTCATTTAGAACATTTCTACAGACACAAGCATGCACACACACACACACACACAGACAGACAGACAGACACACGCACACACAGACAGACAGACACACGCACACATACACACACAGACAGACAGACAGACACACACACACAGACAGACAGACACACGCACACAGACACAGACAGACAGACAGACACACGCACACACACACACACAGACAGTAGGAATTAAATACATGTTGATTATTAACATGGTAATGCTAACATGCTAGTGCTAACTGCTAGCGCATCAGTGTTAACATGCTAATGCTAACATGCTAATGCTAACTGCTAGCGCATCAGTGTTAACATGTTAATGCTAACATGCTAATGCTATCATGCTAATGTTAACTGCTAGCGCATCAATGTTAACATGCGCATGTTAACATGCTAATGCTAACATGCTAATGATAACATGCTAATCTTAACTGCTAGCGCATCAGTGTTAACATGCTAATATTAACATGTTAATGCTAACATGCTAATGCTAACAGAACCCCATCAACAGCCCACTCGTCACTCTCAAAATTTCTTTTCTAGTACTGAATTTGCTGAGCAGTGTCAGTAATAATGCATGGGGGCGACAGGGCCAGAGTCAGGCACACTCAAAATTTCTTTAGAAATTTTCTAGTTATTCTTACGCCCTTTTTTTGCCTCGCTTCTCCTCCCAGAGTTTTTGTCACACACACACAAAACGGGTATCAAAACGACCGGCTTGGCCTGGACATGTGTGCTATGTCTTTTCTAAGAGATTCGCGTGAGAATAATTTCCCATAAAGAATGAATGGGGAGGCCCGAAGAAAAATAAATTTCAACAGACATTTTCAACAATGAACAGCTCTGGCATACTTTCACCGAGAGACTTCATTTAAAATTTTAAACGGAGGTATGCTTGCCTTCTCTTCATGGATTCACTACACTCATCGACAGCTTTTACCGTTTTTAAACTATCAAGGCTCAAAGTTGAGCAGGTTTTTAGTAAAATTTCTGGGTTTATAATGGGTGTGTATGTGGCGGAATGTTTTTGCTAGAGTGGATGACATCATCAGCTAGAGTGAGGAGCAGGGAGAAAAATCTGTGAAAAAATAAAACGTATTTCACTACCGTGGGCTCAAATGCCCCACTACAGACACGATGTATACATAAAACGTAGAAAAATTCGAGGTAATCGCACTGATACCACTGTTGTAGCTGTCGCTCGTATAGTTTTGGGTCCCTACACGTTGATTGATCGACTACTCCCATCCACAGCCTCATTCACTCCCATGGTTTTTGAAGCAGAGAATTTACCGGAAGGAGCAGGGCGCACCTGTGCTTGCTCTGACTCTCGAGGCCAAAGTTTATACAATTTTTACCTGAAACTTGGCACAGACATTATACACACGATGAGCATTCTTCTGGTCATTTAGATTTTGGTTTCGAGGCATACCTTGAGGGTTTTTTGGACCCTCTTCCAGGGGGATCATTCAGACATATACTGTGCATTTCAGTGAGACATACTGCTGCATGGAACACCTGTGTCTAATTAATGAGACCTGCAGCTCACCCAGGTTGCTTGGCAACCTCACCCTGCTTGAGGAGGGGGGGGGGGGGGGGGGGGGTCAGCAGACAAGCCGAGCGACAGCTTGAACTTGTCTGTGTTAAATGTGCGCACACACACACACACACACACACACACACACACACACACAGACAGTAACACACACACACACACACACACATATATGTATACATATATGTATGTATGTACATGTTAGTGCTCTTTATTCAGAAAACCCTCATGCGTCGCGTCATTACTCTTAGCCACTAATATATGCCTGTTAGTTCTGCCTGTTAGTGGAGCCACCATTATTGTTAGGCACTAAGAATGAAATACATTATAATTGCTAACTTGGTAATGCTAACATGCGCTGGTGCAGGATTAACAGGATCTTGTACTATTACACTTTTATTCTTTTTTTTTTAGATTCAACTCATTTAGAACATTTCTACAGACACAAGCATGCACACACACACACACAGACAGACACACACACAGACACACGCACACACAGACACTGAACAGACTCTCAGTAAACAGATCGACATCATTGTGTTCAAACAATAAAAATCTGCTGATCTACGATCAATACAGGCTGAGCTGCACACCTGGACAGGTGAACTCAGCCTTGTTGCTTGGCAACCTCAAGCATGCCTTTGACTAACTTTATTGAAATCTGTGTATGATATCAGACTATCAAGACTACATTTTTAATGTCGGCCATTTTATCCTTGTCTCTCACAAACACATAGATAGAGAGACAGACACGCACACACACAGACACGCACACACAAACACACACACACACACACACACACACACACACACACACACACACAGACACACTGTACAGACGCTCAGTAAACAGATCGACATCATCGTGTTGAAACAATAAAACAGGCGGAACTGCACACCGGGACAGGTGAGTCTCAGGACAGTCTCTACAATCCTTTTACACTTTAAACTTCTCCCTTCTACTTGGCAACCTCAGCCTGCTTGAGGAGGAGAGGGGGGAGGGGCCAGCAGACAAGCCGAGCGGCAGCCATTTTTGTAGTTTTTGGCACTTCATTTGAACTTGTCTGTGTAAAATGTGCGCGCACACACACACACACACACACACACACAGACACACTTTTAGGCTATAAAGACATGCTATTTGCAAACATTAGCGACCAATGCTAAAATTAGTGCTAATTAACATTAGCCACTAGGAATTAAATACATGTTGATTATTAACATGGTAATGCTAACATGCTAGTGCTAACTGCTAGCGCATTAGTGTTAACATGCTAATGCTAACATGCTAATGCTAACTGCTAGCGCATCAGTGTTAACATGCTAATGCTAACATGTTAATGCTAACATGCTAATGCTAACATGCTAATGTTAACTGCTAGCGCATCAATGTTAACATGCGCATGTTAACATGCTAATGCTAACATGCTAATGTTAACATGCTAATGTTAACTGCTAGCGCATCTGTGTTAACATGTGCATGCTAACATGCTAATGTTAACATGCTAATGTTAACATGCTAATGCTAACATGCTAATGCTAACATGCTAATGTTAACATGCTAATGCTAACTGCTAGCGCATCAGTGTTAACATGCTAATGTTAACATGTTAATGCTAACATGCTAATGCTAACAGAACCCCAGCAACAGCCCACTCGTCACTCTCAAAATTTCTTTTCTAGTACTGAATTTGCTGAGCAGTGTCAGTAATAATGCATGGGGGCGACAGGGCCAGAGTCAGGCACACTCAAAATTTCTTTAGAAATTTTCTAGTTATTATTATTTTTCTTCTTCCGTACGTTTTTTGGCCTCTAACTACTCCTACAAATTTTGTCCTACAAAAATAAAAATTATACCACTAGATTCAGCTCATTCATGCCACAGCTGCTATTACTTTTCTACATTCTACTATTAATATTCTACAAATTATTCAACTTTTTCTGCAAATAATTTCCTATTTAAAATGCATTACACAAACTTCAAATCATTCTACAAAACTTCTACAAACATTCTACAATTTCAACAACTTGTACTACTACTACAGACTTCATTCAAATTTCAAATTCTACACAAACTCTTCAACCATTAAACTCGTATTTAACTTTTTTCAAAATCTTTTACCGTTTTTAAACTATCAAGGCTCAAAGTTCAGCAGGTTTTAGTCAAATTTCTGGGTTTATAATGGGTGTGTATGTGGTTTCCTAGAGTGATGACATCATCAGCTAGAGTGAGGAGCAGGGAGAAAAATCTGTGAAAAAATAAAACGTATTTCACTACCGTGGGCTCAAATGCTCCACTACAGACACCAAGTATACATAAAACGTAGGAAAATTCGAGGTAATCGCACTGATACCACTGTTGTAGCTGTCGCTCGTATAGTTTTAGGTCCCTACACGTTGATTGATCGACTACTCCCATCCACAGCCTCATTCACTCCCATGGTTTTTGAAGCAGAGAATTTACCGGAAGGAGCAGGGCGCACCTGTGCTTGCTCTGACTCTCGAGGCCAAAGTTTATACAATTTTCACCTGAAACTTGGCACAGACATTATACACACGATGAGCATTCTTCTGGTCATTTAGATTTTGGTTTCGAGGCATACCTTGAGGGTTTTTTTGGCCCTCTTTGAGGGGGATCATTCAGACATATACTGTGCATTTCAGTGACACATACATGCTGCATGGAACACCTGTGTCTAATTAATGAGACCTGCAGCTCACCCAGGTTGCTTGGCAACCTCATCCTGCTTGAGGAGGAGGGGGGAGGGGTCAGCAGACAAGCCGAGCGACAGCCATTGTTGTAGTTCTTGGCCAACCCGTTCTCATTCCCAACGCGTAAAATACCTACGCTTTGTCACGGCCCCTGGCGTGTGATACACACGCAAAAGGTACCCTTCCGAGTGTGTATCACACGCTCTGGGTTGTCCATTGACTCCAGTATAATCCGTTTGCACTGGTAAGAGACGCTCGGAGCAGAGCTCCAGCTGTCCATTCACTCCAATAATAACCCGACCACAGCGATACATGACGCTGCAAGCTACAATCTGATTGGACAACCGAGGACCCTCTGCCCGGAATTGTTTTTCTCACTATGTTAAAGATTTCTTTTATTGAAATCATCAACGTTTCTCAGCACAAACACGCCAAAGTGTCACTGATAATTCAACAATAAAATAGCTTCATGTTGTGGCCCTCGGTATGTTTTTTTCCTCCTTCTAGCCTGAGAAATAAACTTTTATTTCTATGTTTTGGATAGCGGAAAGGCCTACACTACCCAGAATGCTCGACCACTGACGATTTGCGAGCTACAATCTGATTGGACAACCGAGGACCCTCTGCCCGGAAGTGTTTTTCTCACTATGTCAGGGATTTCTTTTATTAAAATCATCAACGTTTCTCAGCACAAACACGCCAAAGTGTCACTCATAATTCAACAATAAAATAGCTTCATGTTGTGGCCCTCGGTATGTTTTTTTTTCTCCTTCTAGCCTGAGAA
This sequence comes from Collichthys lucidus, assembly GCA_004119915.2. Taxonomy (NCBI): domain Eukaryota; kingdom Metazoa; phylum Chordata; class Actinopteri; family Sciaenidae; genus Collichthys; species Collichthys lucidus. Next base: position 34,578,325 of record CM014089.1, on the reverse strand, counting down.
ATAAACTTTTATTCCTATGTTTTGGATAGCGGAAAGGCCTACACTAACCAGAATGCTCGACCACCGATGATTTGTCACGTCCCTTCACGTAATGCATCTTGGGAGTCGTAGTAAACCTATGTTTCAAGATTTTCTCATCGTGACACGAGCCAGATCCCAGCCAAGTAAGTTGTAATAAACTCTGCGGGTAATTTGCATGTTGACAGAACTATTAATCAGTTATAAAATATTTTCAGAGAGCAGTCTGTGTACCAAGAGAACTACCTCTGCAACAGTTTTTTTTTCTTTTATAATGTATTCGCATGTGAAAGACACTAGCTAACGTTAGTACTAGTTTATATTAGCATTGTAGTTTTAAAGCAGTCTTTAACAGGGGAGAGCATGGCCCGGCCACCTTAAAGCAATACAAATATTCAGATTTACTAAGCAGTAAATTTGTATTTTAATAAATAATAACTACTACTTTGTACATGAATTATTATCACCCATGCTGTCATTTTAACACACATAATTACCTGTTATATTTGTTATTTCTTTGCTCAGAAATCCTTCTTGTAATCATCTCACAAAAACAGACCTGAAATAATTCTTACATGTTTTATTTTCATTTGCAGAAATGACAAAGCCAAAAACCAAACTGTGCCCTTCCTGTCAGGCTTCAAACACACTCAACAGGAAGACCTGCATTGGATGCCTAGGCAGCCTTGTAACAAAGGCGAACTTAAAACAAAAACAAGAAGAGCTGAAAAATTGCAAATGGGCTGCATCTGTTAAAAAAAACAGAAATTCCAGCAAGATTCTTAATTCTGCCCAGCTGTCAGTAAGTTTCATAGTTCTGATTTAACAAGTGGTTGGCTTACCAGACAATTATATATTCATCACAGTTTTCAATGTTTTCTTGTACATCATGAAGTAAAAACTAACAAGACAGGTATATACACATAAAATATTTATTTATAAAAGAGCATAAATAAAAAAGGTATTCACATCAGAATAGCATCATCACACTAAAGCCATCAAACTAGAAAAAACTTTCTATTAACTATAACTTTCTATTTAACTTCAGCTACTTCTGATTTGTATTTTAATGACCATTAACTTAAAGAGACAACATTTCAAGAGGGATTGTGACCAGAAATTTACAGATTTGGTGATTTGTAAATTCCTGAGATACATTTCTGGCCATTCTTAACCTTGTATCAGATCAAAGCTAAGAAAAAACTGATTTTATTGTTATTTTTGTTGTTGCACCTCTGGAGTTGGTGTTAATCGGCCTGGCCTATACATGCCAACACTGTAAACCACTCCCCTGTAATGATAATCTGTCAAACCAAAATGGCTGCATAGATTTTTCTTTGTTGTTCTTGCAGGTTTCAAAACTGCATGCCCTGGGCTACCAGCCCATTCTCTTTATTGGAGAGTATGACCGTAAGGGCCACATTGTGGGGGATCTCATCAGCCACCTTGAGCCAGCTGGAGGCATCGCAAAGGAGATCCTCATGAAGATGAGGAAGCTGTATGAACACCTGCTGAGAAGTAAGATGTCCTTTGTCCATTATCTGTAACCATTAATCCTTATCAGGTAGCCTATCCCAGCTGACTTTGGGTGAGAGTCAGGGTACACCCTAGAGAACTCTGCAGTTCATCATGGGGCATACAACATAAAGACATAGACATAGAGACAAACAACCACTCACACCTATGGACAGTTTAGAGTCACCAGTTAACCTGTTCTATTCTTTTATTCAGCCAAGGTTCAAATGAAAATAATGTTTTATATACTGTACTATACTAAAAAATGTAATTGTAATAATTGTAATAACACCATACCTGATAATTCTCTCCAAGACTTTCTAGTATAATAAATACATATGTAAACATGTTATCAATATGAACAAGATTTTCATAAGAGCATACCTGATTACCTCCCTGAAGTGGTTAGCATCACCCTTGTACAAAACTATATGTCACAGTACTAGGTTGATGTGTCTTATGCTATGCGCTACAAAGTCAGGGAAGCAGTGTCATCAGAGGATTTAAGTTATTAGCTATCTGGAATTATACTCACACTCAATAATGTACAATGTAAAAAAAAAGCACTGAATCTCACACTACTTGTACTTATTGATTTGGGTCAGTGGGGGTGTCAGATGACTTATTTTATCCCAATATTTACAAGTTGTAACTTTGGTTAAAAAAAAACTTAAGACATGCAAAATATTTCTGATTTTATGTTTATGTGTACTGTACAACCCTTTTTAATGAATATTTCATATTTAAAATTTTGCAGAATTACAAGCACCACCTGAACAAGCAGCAAAAAATGGGACACCAGCAGCTGGACCATCCTCTGATGCTGGACCAGTCCCAGAGACTGGGGTTCTAAATGATGAATATGTTCTTCATTTAGAACCTGTACCAGCATCTTCCCTCTATCAGCCTCCTGCATCCTCCTCTCTGTCTCCGCTTCCTCCTGCATCCTCCTGTCTGTCTCCGCTTCCTCCTGCATCCTCCTCTCTGTCTCCGCTTCCTCCTGCATCCTTCTCTCTGTCTCCGCTTCCTCCTGCATCCTCCTCTCTGTCTCCGCTTCCTCCTGCATCCTCCTCTCTGTCTCCGCTTCCTCCTACATCCTCCTCTCTGTCTCCGCTTCCTCCTGCATCCTCCTCTCTGTCTCCGCTTCCTCCTGCATCCTCCTCTCTGTCTCCGCTTCCTCCTGCATCCTCCTCTCTGTCTCCGCTTCCTCCTGCATCCTCCTCTCTGTCTCCGCTTCCTCCTGCATCCTCCTCTCTGTCTATGCTTCCTCCTGCATCCTCCTCTCTGTCTATGCTTCCTCCTGCATCCTCCTCTCTGTCTCCGCTTCCTCCTGCATCCTCCTCTCTGTCTCTGCGTCCACCTGCATCCTCCTCTCCATCTCCACTTCCTGCACCTCCCTCAATTTCTACTGTGTACACCCGTACACACCCGCAGCCATCTTCAGGGTCAGATGTCCCACCCAAAAAACGGAAAATGAAAGGTTAGATTTACGTTATGGTACTTTAAATGTGCAAAACCCATGACAGGTTTGTTATGGTTTGATGAGATTTTTTTTCTTTTTTTTTTATTATTTTGTACAATTTTACAGACCTCATGTAATATTTAATTTGTCTTTTTTCAGAATGCAGAAAACACCGCACCCAGAAGGTTTTCCCGTATGAAGGGATTGTTGACAGGAGAGTCGTAAATGTAAGCAATTTCCTCCTTATTCCTGTATAAATATTATTGTTAAATAACATGTACACAGGTTAACATTTTAAAACAACAGACATGGGTACACATTTATCAAGTGTTATTTTTTATATTGAAGTCATTGATTTTTTTAAATACCATTATCACTTTTGTACACAGTGTATTCTGTATGCCAAAAATAAGGTGAAGAAATTGTCCTGTGACACTGCTTGAGTCAGGATTTTTTTTACATGTCCATTTAAAAAGCAATGATGGCAGGGCTCAACGATAACTTTAAATAGTGGTTGTAAGGCTGAGAACCAGGCATCAGCTTTTAGTTGCCAAAACAGAAAATATGGTTTACATTTTGATTGACCTTATATATTATATTTAATTAGAACACTGTTACAAGTTCAAGTTCAGTTTAATTGTCATATATAATACTGCTACATCCATAGTAAAATGTATTTATTTAAGCTCTAACAATTTGTTCAGTTAAAATAGTGTAAAAATGGATAGTTGTAAAGATTAGACAACATAATAAATAAGTATTAAGGAAGTAATTTAGGTAAGTACAACTAGAAGTAAATCATGATGCTAATAAGAAAAAAATAATTCAGTAAGAAAGGTAAAGATGCAATCTTTTCATTGTCTGTTCTGGTCTATTTAGTTTCACCTGTGTCTTGTTATTCTGCCTGACTTGTTTATTTAGTGTGTTCCTCGGTTTTTGTATCACTCCTTCTTAATTCCATATTTAAAGTTCCAGCCATTCCTCATATTTTTTTCCTGGTTTTGAATGCTACTTGGTGTTCTTGGACCTTGTCTGTTTAATTGACTTTGAATTTAGCCTGCCCCTATGTGGATTGCTTCTTTGGACTTCCCAGTTTTAACCTGTGCCTGCCTGACTATCCATGAGCCTTTGCACTTGATTGATCTACACTAATTCAGCCACTGAATCTGCATTTGGCTCCAATTCTTCATGTTCCTGGGAAATAGGAACATATTACCTGATACTACCTGGTCTTGCTGCCTTCCTGATGTTTACGTTCTTTAAAGTCCTCCTGACATCATGCTCAGAAAGAGTGATAGATGTGGAGGTGCTAAATAAATGTGGCTTAGCTCACTTGCACTTGATGCTGGCAGTAGTATTGTAGTGGTTGTTAGGTTTTTGGAAACTAATTGTATAATATATTGAGCTATTCAATAGTACAAAAATGTCTAACAGCTCCTTTATATATGCAACTTGCATTTCTTTTTTAATTAATTGTTTGTTTATATCATGTCTTTCAGGGAAAAGAGGAAGTTAAAGTGAAGTGGAAGCCCTGCGCAACATGGTAGATAGTAACCACTGTATTGGACTGGAAACAGACGTTTATATTGTTGAAAATAGTCAAACATCACATCAATTTGAATTCATGTATTTGGACTATATTGTGTGTGTGTGTGTGTTGATGTTGTTGTTTTCTTTTCCTGACAGTGGCAAAGTGTGGGATGACACATGGGAACCTGCACAAGTGTATCTATAAAGCAGCCCACCAGAGGTTGCAGAGTTGGCGGTTCCAGTTCAAAGTTTCCAGTTCAAAGTTAAACATGTTGAAGTTCACAACAGAAAAGTTAAAGTTCATCATAAAAGTTCAGAATAAAATGTTGAATACACATTTCAGTCAGTGTCAGTCTCTGTTTCACTCTATAACTGACTTTGTGATCTACTTCTCATTACACACATACACACACACATGGACAAAAAGTTGTAAAGATTAGACAACATAATAAATAAGTATTAAGGAAGTAATTTAGGTAAGTACAACTAGAAGTAAATCATGATGCTAATAAGAAAAAAATAATTCAGTAAGAAAGGTAAAGATGCAATCTTTTCATTGTCTGTTCTGGTCTATTTAGTTTCACCTGTGTCTTGTTATTCTGCCTGACTTGTTTATTTAGTCTGTGTGTTCCTCGGTTTTTGTATCACTCCTTCTTAATTCCATATTTAAAGTTCCAGCCATTCCTCATATTTTTTTCCTGGTTTTGAATGCTACTTGGTGTTCTTGGACCTTGTCTGTTTAATTGACTTTGAATTTAGCCTGCCCCTATGTGGATTGCTTCTTTGGACTTCCCAGTTTTAACCTGTGCCTGCCTGACTATCCATGAGCCTTTGCACTTGATTGATCTACACTAATTCAGCCACTGAATCTGCATTTGGCTCCAATTCTTCATGTTCCTGGGAAATAGGAACATATTACCTGATACTACCTGGTCTTGCTGCCTTCCTGATGTTTACGTTCTTTAAAGTCCTCCTGACATCATGCTCAGAAAGAGTGATAGATGTGGAGGTGCTAAATAAATGTGGCTTAGCTCACTTGCACTTGATGCTGGCAGTAGTATTGTAGTGGTTGTTAGGTTTTTGGAAACTAATTGTATAATATATTGAGCTATTCAATAGTACAAAAATGTCTAACAGCTCCTTTATATATGCAACTTGCATTTCTTTTTTAATTAATTGTTTGTTTATATCATGTCTTTCAGGGAAAAGAGGAAGTTAAAGTGAAGTGGAAGCCCTGCGCAACATGGTAGATAGTAACCACTGTATTGGACTGGAAACAGACGTTTATATTGTTGAAAATAGTCAAACATCACATCAATTTGAATTCATGTATTTGGACTAAAGTGGATTGGGAGCCAGAGCTTTCAGATATCAAGCTTCTTTTCTGTGGAACAAATTACCAATCAGGGTTCAGGAGGCAGACACGGTCAACACCTTTAAGAGTAGTAGTTATGCTGCTATAGGACTAGACTGCCTTCTTTCTTTCTTTCTTTCTTTCTTTCTTTCTTTCTTTCTTTCTTTCTTTCTTTCTTTCTTTCTTTCTTTCTTTCTTTCTCTCTCTCTATCACCATCTGTAAACATATATGTCTCATTAATGCATGTTACTAACTAAACTTCTTCCCCGGAGTTTCTGTGCTCTGTCGTCCAGCAGGTTCTCGTGGATCGTGGCTGCTGCTGTGATCCTGCACGACGCCCACTACACATATTACTACTGTCATTAATGCTACCATATCTCCATTACAGTTTACAGTTAGTTGGTGATTTGCTGCTGCTGTGCATCTGTGTCTCTCTGTCTCTATCACAGGTTCCACTGCTACTGTAATCATTTTATCATTCATTGTAATTCATTGTCATTTTATCAGTCGTTGTAAGTGTACAATATGTTTGTGTTAATTTGTTCTGTACACGTGACATCTATTGCACGTCTGTCCGTCCTGGGAGAGGGATCCCTCCTCTGTGGCTCTTCCTGAGGTTTCTTCCACCTTTTTTCCCTGTTAAAGGTTTTTTGTGTCACTCAAACCGAGGGTCTAAGGACAGAGGGTGTCACTCCCTATACAGATTGTAAAGCCCCCCGAGGCAAAATGTGTTTTGTGAATTTGGGCTATACAAATAAAATTTGATTTGATTTGACTAATTTGGATTAAAATGAAATTGTATAAAGCATGACATGAATATAGAAGATATTTCAACCGATATTCTTATATGTCACAATCTAACTTAGCATTTTAACCTATATTGTGTGTGTGTGTGTGTTGATGTTGTTGTTTTCTTTTCCTGACAGTGGCAAAGTGTGGGATGACACATGGGAACCTGCACAAGTGTATCTATAAAGCAGCCCACCAGAGGTTGCAGAGTTGGCGGTTCCAGTTCAAAGTTTCCAGTTCAAAGTTAAACATGTTGAAGTTCACAACAGAAAAGTTAAAGTTCATCATAAAAGTTCAGAATAAAATGTTGAATACACATTTCAGTCAGTGTCAGTCTCTGTTTCACTCTATAACTGACTTTGTGATCTACTTCTCATTACACACATACACACACACATGGACAAAAAAAAAATAGTATCAAAATAGGACAATTAAATATTTGGCTGTGTAAGTACACAGTATAAGTAGGGTAGTAAAACATCCAGTAGAGGAACATAGAGATAACATCATCTGAATAGTTTAACATCTTGTGTGCTGATGAATGATTGAATGGATTATTTATTTAACTTGATCAATAGTTTCATATTCATGAAAATAATTTGATAGGTTAAACAGGTTGGTTTAGGCCTGGCAATACAGCAAATATTTAAATAACCCTTTTTTTTTAAGAATGTTTATCTTTTTTGGGATGAAGCTATCTGGCAACCTGACACAGCCCTCTCAACCCCATCTTCATGCCCTTCATGTGCCTATGGTACAGGATTTAGATTTAATGTGCTTCATATGCAGGTTACAGTTAGCGAATGACAGTATGTTGTGGATTGATTTGGCATGTTCGACTACTGTTACCCCAAAGTCTCACATATAACATGATAAATCCCTCTTACCCAATGTTATGAAATTTTATATCCTTTGGGTATACAGGGCTGTGCATGGGCCTTGGGGTCAAAGGGAGCCACTGTCACAATTGGGCAAAGGCCCCCGGGCATGCCCCCATGTGTCCAGGACGGCTGACCTCTGACCTTTCCAAAGGGGGTAGGGGGTGAAAACGGGGGCCCTGATCAGACCCTGCATCCTGATACGCATACTCAAATTTCAGCCCCCTGCCTCAAAGCTTTGATGAGTTATCAGGAGATAGTGACTGGAAACGAAGAGGGTCAGATTTGGGAGACTCACTAAAAAATGTGTCTTTTTAGCCGCTGCGCGGTGACCTTTGACCCCAGGGGCCCCAGATTCGAAACAGAGGATCCCTCGGGGGCCCTAAACAATGAACCGATGAAAAAAAAAAACACAAGTCCAGTAGAATTTTTTTTTTGCCCCGTCTGGATTCCTGAGAATCAGGGTCCTGTCAGACTCATGCAGTCTTACACCCTCTGACCTGCGTGGAGGTTTTGGAGGACATGTGTTTCTACAAGTTGCACGGGTCTGAAATTTTAGTATGTTGTTCAGGGGCCTGAGACGAGCAGATAGACATCAGTCCGGTCCCCGTCGGCCCAGTACTTTTCGATGGGCGGGGCCGAGAAAGGGCGCCGTTACACGAATCTGCGCCCTCGCCGCCGCCATAAAAATGCACCAAACTGCATGAAACTCACTGTGCTATTCTAAATGGAGGTCTGGGTCAGGCTCCCAAAGTCCCAACTCTGTAGGCCTTCCAGAACGCTAACTAGCTCTACGGTGATGGGATTTTGACAGGTCCAAAAAATCCCAGCAGAAGGCTCCACGGCGTACGACATAGTCAGATTTCAGCCTCCTGCCTCAAAGCATTGTCGAGTTGTTCCCAAAAAGGTGTCCAGAACGGCTGACCTCTGACCTTTCCAAAAGGGGGTATGGGGTTGAAAAGGGGGGCCCTGATCAGACCCTGCGTCCTGATACACATACTGAAATTTCAGCCTCCTGCCTCGAAGCACTGATGAGTTATTCACAAAACCTGTTTTTAAACCTGAACTACTAGGCCTCGTTAGGTACAGAACGGCTGACCTCTGACCCTCCCGAAGGGCGCACGGGTCTGAAACTCGACACCGTGGTCGACCATGCTGTCCCAATGTGCAGGTGCAGATTATCTCAAAGCGTTGATGAGTTATCAGGGCCTTGACCTTGGGGTTTAGCTTGAGGTGGCTCAGATATGTTCTGTGACTGTCATTTTACCAGTGTGGCAGCATGCTTTCTAATAAAACACACCCTAGCTAATATGTCAATTCGACTTTGATGATTTCGACAAAACTCACATGGTGAGTGTGCCGCATGGTGCTTTTGTGATCCTTTGAGCAGCACAGAAAGCTTTCCATGAACAAAATTGTTACTGTGTGTGTGTGTGTGTGTACACACACACAAGCTCTGTCTAAAAACAGACACTACAAAAAGCACATTAAACAGAGAAGTGATTAACTTTTTATTTTCTCAGTCATGATATCAGTGACACACACTCTCAGCAGTCTTCATCAGAAGTGCTAAAGTCACTCTCAGCAGCATCATCTGAATTTTCCTCCTCCTCCTCGTCTGTTTCCAGGAGTGGTTGGTGGCTGAGGATTCTCTGGTAATAGTCCTTGACTTTTACCATTTCAGCTTTCAGTTTCGTTTGTTTTTTTAGGAGCAGGCAATGGAGTCCCTTCTTTGCATCCTCCGACATGCCAACAAGAGAGGCTGTAAAAAGAAAACCAGTACATATCAGTAATGTCAAAAAAAAGAGAAATAAAAGGGGGGGGCAGTGTTAGCCAGTAAGCTAGTTATAGGTTAAAGATCCAGTGAAACTTTACTGCTTACAGTCTGAGGAGATCATTCCCAACTCCAGAGCTCGTGCTTTCAGCGCTGTCCAGTGGCGGTGCATTTCCCTGCAAAGGATCATCTTCTCCTCTTTAAGGCGCCTCACAGCCATCACCTTCTCAAAGACCTCTCTTTTTGTCTTAAGGTCTGCAGCAACTACAGTTAAACATCAGAAGGGAAAACACATTTTGATTCAAGATCAGAACTTCCAACTACTGCTCAGATACTGGGTATTTGGTTCAACAGGATACATTTGAAATGTTTTAAAATGAAGAGCTTACGTTCACTTGTGGTCTGCCAGGGCCATAAGTCGGTCTCGATGAGGGCATCACTGGACAGAATTTGCCTCGACGGTTCAGCTAGCTTGTTGTAATCGTCGACAGCAGCCACCAAGCGTTTTTTCTCATCCAAGATGACCTTGCGAATTCTATGGCGCCTCTTGTTGCTATCTGTAAATAACATTAAAAAAAAAAAAAGTCACATAATGTTTAGACTAGAATCCACACTGTTCAGTTTGTTTGCAAGAACATGCATCACATCCAGCTTAAAACAAACGAGCCGATTTTTTTCGGGTTTACAAAGCTGCTGTACATGTACCATATACATTTACAAACTGTCAAGGGATCAAACTGTCTATTTCAAGGAAACTGACGTACCAGTTTGTCGGTAAAGATTTTGTTTTCGGACTCTGATGATTACAACAAGCTCTTCTATTCGTGCCTGCAGTGCTCCAAGGCTGCCATCAGTTTGATCCGTTTCTATGTGAGAGTACAGTATGAGTATAGTACGTAAAACGTATCACTCACTGACATTCAGCAATCAGTCTTTTAAGCAGAATTTCAAGGGATATAGTAAGTTATATTAAACAGTAATATTCACAGAAATGTTAGAAGTGTACTGTTCCATTTAAGTGGCTGAGACATAACTCCATGTCCCTTTCCAAGAACATTGTAGAAAAGCTGTACTATGTGTGCTAGAAAGGGTTTGAAATTAGCACCTACCAAATGCAAGAAATATAAACTATTGTCAAGTGTGATGCAGAGAGAGATGAGATTGCCATAAGAGAACATAACTTTCTTTGGTCATTAAGCTTAATGTTACTCTACAATTATTATTCTGTTGTTCAGTGAGGTGTATAAACTTACAGTGGAGTCTGATACCAGTGACTTGACAGATATTCGTTATAAGACTTCTTCCTAGTATGTTGGTGTTCAGGTTTATATTACACGCTGATCGGCCACTTCAATCCAGTTTTGATCAAATCCAATTTGATCAAATACAACAACTCTGCCCTAAATTCTGCTTTTATGAGGCTTATGTTTGTTTTTGTTGACACTGTCAAAGATATATTAATTCCACCTTAAGTTCATTAATGGGCCTGTAGTGGGTACTATTGTTGTATAGGAGTGCACAATAGAGACTCACCTTCAGCCCATTTCTGCACATCAGCCACCCATAGTTCCAGTGTGTCGTCATCCACACCGAGCCCATTTTTGGTCACATTCAGGCTCTCCTCTAGATCTTTAAGGGTCCTTGTGATCTAATAACACATTAATAAATGTCACTTATACATTTCTTTAGACAGACAGACAGACAGACAGAGAAATGTACCTTTACATATCTCTGGCTCAAAGTGCGGCCCAGGTGCGCCACTTTCCTCTTGTTCCACCCTAAAGCCAGGAGGGTCAGCATGTCTGCTCGCCCTACATTTCAGTTAGTATAAACAAATAATTATTAATAAGCAGGAGACTGAGTAGAATCTCACACGCACAGACCAAGACAGACACACCTGCTTTAGACATGTACTTTGTTGTCGTGGCCGCCCTAGACAGGAAACTGTTCACTTGTTCAACCTCTTCTCCAATTGTTGAACCAGCTCCATCCTGAAATGCACCTCCCCATTTGATCTATAGAAAGGAGGTTACAATACATGAGTGCTAAATGAATTCAACGTTATAACAAAACAACTTAAACTGCTCCAAAACTAAAAGCTGCAGTATACCTCGCATTTCCAAGTGTGAGCCTTTGCATGCATCACGGAGAGGAAAGGACGCATTGACAGGAGGTTCCTCATCTCAGGGCACTGCTGAGCCACCTTGGCCAAATAGGGGAAATATTTACAGGCCACATCAGAGCAGAGGAACTTAATATGTCCTGGGACACTAGCTGCCAACTTCCTCTGGAGAAACAGAGGGTACGCAAAGATCTCCCCTCGAAACATATTTAATGCAGCTAGGAGGACTCCATGGCGGCAAACTGCTATTTCCAGGCCCTCTTCATCCAATTTCCCAGTTGACTTTTTGGATGACTCCTTCGCCGCAGTCCAAGATGAAGAGCCGCACAACCCTTTTCCTGAGACCTATACATTCAAAGATTATAACATAAGACTTATTACATGATTAAGCCCTATCAGGGACAAACTTATTCAGCATAAATGCATATAGAATCAAGATCTCAAGTCACGTTCACACAAGACCTCATATCTCCCCAGGACAGCACTGATTACACTAAGGATCATGTTTGTATGCAATAGTGTCTGCATAGTGTTTTCATCCTTATTTAATGGTGACAAAATTATAGTATAAAAAAATAGACAGATAGACAGGCAACTTACATGAGTTGTCTGGCTGTGGACGTAGTTGACAAAGTCAGCAACCTCCTCATTTTTTACAATGAAGGCACCTTCAAAGTTCCCCTGCTCTGAAGTGCTGAAACAACACAGTGAGAGTTGTTTGAAAGGATAAAAATCATGATTCATGTTCACAATGCATAATGTACCTTGCATCATAACGTACCTTGCATTTGATTTAAAGCGATAAAGCTTGTGGTTTCCATCAACTGAGACCGCAAGCATGTCTGGAGTGCAGGCAGGGCAGCTAAAACCCGTCTCCTTGAATATCTTGCCCACCTCAAATTTGACAGCATTCCACTCCATGAAGCTTTTACTGAAGGCATCAGCTGATATTTTGCCAGTCTTTTAAGTAGAGGACAAACACAACAGAATATTCAAGGACAGTCATCAGACATTGATTCACACAATTTCCTTAAATTTCGCAAATTTTGAAACTCACTCTTCCGAAGTGGGCTGTTCTGTCATCTAGCATTTTGACAAATGCCTTAAGTGACATCCCTGGTGCAGCCTTCTTGATGTCATAGAAAGACTGGAACACATCAGTTGAGAACAGGGTGCAGAAATTTAAGGTGCCAGGCCAATAGCCACTACCCTGGATGTCCTTAACAGAGGGGGACCATGTTACGCCACAGCTGGTGCAGCTCACCACTGGCAGTGAGAGGTTAAAACGGCCTTTGGGAAAAATAAGTTCAAGTTAATAAATTAAGTAATAGGTTATGGTCAACAGCAAGCCACCAAGGAGCCCACAAGTATGTCTTTGACCAGTACTAACCAACATATTTTTATCATTTATAGACATTACAAGCCGAAAACAAATTACGAATTATGTCATGGCTCAACCGATCATTTTTTCCCCCACATTGCTTTCAAGCCTCCTGGTCAATTCAAATGACCCTTTGACAGGTGCCCACATATACCATCGGCCAAGGATAATCCCAAACAAGACAGCAATGCACAATATGCACATAAACATGTAAACACGACTATTGTGTATGTAGTGTGGCAAGAAGGGCACTTACCATTTATGGTTACAAGAGCCACAATTCTGCCAGGTGAAGCATCAATGTTACCCGCTGAGCAGCCACACACACGGTCTGGCCTTTGCACAGGTAACAGCCGCACTAACATTAAAACACATAATATTACAAAAAGGTTACAAGTCTGATACAAATACACAACAGCACCCACCCATAGTACATAGTAAGGAATGCATAGGACTTAAAAAAAAAGAAAAAAAGTACCTATTTGCTGGTGAAACCCTGATAAAGGCTGCAAAAACCCTCCGGTTACTGCCTCTCTGTTGTGCAGGACAAAACGTGTGTGAACTGCAATATCACAGTCCTCACAAAGGAATGGGAGAGGCAGGCAGTCCAGACACCTCACAACGACTGGTTTGCCACACTGACACACACGGTGTGGATGTGGATCCAGAGTAGATAACATGTTGTCAATAAGAGAAGGCCTGGCCTCTTTCCACTTTTGCGAGGACACAGTATTTCTGATCTCCCAATCAGTAGCAGCCAACTCAGACGTCTCACAGGTCACTGCTGCATCCTCTTCTCCATCCTCCAACAACTGAAGGAGCTCCTGGCGAAGCACTTCAGTTTCCGTTTCAGGCACTTGCGGAAAAAATAAAGAAATAAAAAAACTGCCACAAAATTAACCATATACTCTAGGTGGTTATGGTTTAGGACTGCACAGCCTATACAATTCTGCATAACTCAAAAACAACTATAAAAGGAAACATCACAACATATCCAAGTAGGTAACGTACCTGTTCTTGGGTCGACACTGGTGACATCACCAGGTGCTTCACATCTGGACCGTGCTGTGTTAAACAAGGAAATAATATTTTTAAAGCAACTATAGGTGGCAAGTAGCTGATTCAGACCAAATCAGGTGCTGTGGGGAGAACACTAGTCCAATCCACTCCAATTCATATGAAAGGATGAATACTGACCACGTGGCATCCCACTAGTACTTCGACTGGTTGATGACCTTTGAGGAATAACATCCCCCTGTCGGTCACGTTTTTTCCATCGCACTGGTTTTGGTTCAGGTTTCCCCTGTGCCTCATTCTATGCAATTAACAAGAGACAGATGCAACACCTAAAATACAGTCCATGATTAAAGCAAAGATTATCAAATGTTCATGGAGCCAATTTCACAGGAGTTCACCGGAAGTAATATATTCAGTAATAAAAATTAGGTTTGAGAAGCTGGACATGCTGTAGAAATGTACCAAAGTCAACTTTTACTCTCTACGATAAATTACACAAGAGTGTTTAACTACATCACTTTTAAAAATAATAATGTTACCTCCATATCCTGAAGGAGTTCGTCGGCACCCTAAAGCGCTTCCTCCAAATCAAGATCCTCCGAATCACTCATTATTCAAACTAAAGAGGAAAGAGATTTTGATAGAACTCAGTGACACAAAGAAATACATAAAACACACGAATAAAGCAATCCAAATGATTTTCAGTGTTTGCACTCCGTTTAACAATGTTAGCAATTAACGTTAGCATTATGGGTTTGTACAGAGCTAGCAGAAGTAGAAAACTGCTTTTTAACATTACACACCATGCGAGGCTATTTGCGCCAGGGCATGCAATATTAGCGAAGTGCAACTCCTTTAATGTTTGTAATAGATTAAATCCATCATCGGTGGATTAAAGAGCTAATGCTACAGTAGCTACGTACAGTCGTAAGCTTACTCTACCGAGCACACTGACGGTAGCCATTTTTAAATGCCTTAAACTGTTACTTTGCGAGACTAGTGAATTCAAGGTAATCTCTTTCTAAAACATACACTTTCACTTTCTCAAAGATTTTTTTTTTACATACCTGCGTTAGAATCTATTTCTTCTTTATCTTCTTTTTCTTCTTTGTCTTCTATGTCTTCTATGTCTTCTATGTCTTCTATGTCTTCTTTGTCTTCTTTGTCCTCACCTTCAACTTCACCTTAATCTTCTGCTTGCGCTCGTGCTCCGTTTTATACAGACCTGGGAAGATACCTTTTGCGTATCAGAGGTGGAAGGGACGTGACAAATCGTCGGTGGTCGAGCATTCTGGGTAGTGTAGGCCTTTCCGCTATCCAAAACATAGGAATAAAAGTTTATTTCTCAGGCTAGAAGGAGAAAAAAAACATACCGAGGGCCACAACATGAAGCTATTTTATTGTTGAATTATGAGTGACACTTTGGCGTGTTTGTGCTGAGAAACGTTGATGATTTTAATAAAAGAAATCCTTGACATAGTGAGAAAAACACTTCCGGGCAGAGGGTCCTCGGTTGTCCAATCAGATTGTAGCTCGCAAATCGTCAGTGGTTGAGCATTCTGGGTAGTGTAGGCCTTTCCGCTATCCAAAACATAGGAATAAAAGTTTATTTCTCAGGCTAGAAGGAGGAAAAAAACATACCGAGGGCCACAACATGAAGCTATTTTATTGTTGAATTATCAGTGACACTTTGGCGTGTTTGTGCTGAGAAACGTTGATGATTTCAATAAAAGAAATCTTTAACATAGTGAGAAAAACAATTCCGGGCAGAGGGTCCTCGGTTGTCCAATCAGATTGTAGCTTGCAGCGTCATGTATCGCTGTGGTCGGGTTATTATTGGAGTGAATGGATATGAAGGTAGATTAGTGCCATATATCTGAAGAAGAGCAGACTATGATTTGCACTTGTAAAACCCGTAATTCGCAACTTGTAAACGTGCATCTCAGAGTTTGTAAGTGTAACTTCAGATCCACACATCTGCAAAAAGCAAACTGCAAGCATATTTCACAACTTGTGAAAGCGCGTCTTCGAATTTGCACTTGTAACTTCAGATCTGCAAAGCTGCACAACATGATTTGCATGCGCAGGTTCCTATTTGCTCGCTCAGTTGCGTCATCCTTCTCACGTGAATTTTGGCACGATTCTCTCGGATGGATTTGAAGGAGACGATTTGCGAGCAGAGACCAGGAATGCCTGTTTTACCACTCTTGTCCAAGAGGTGGCAGTGTGGTTATTGGCCATGCAAAAGTCAGGGATTATCTCAATAAACGGCTGTCCATGAATCATGGTCTGCGACACACGGCGCCACGAGAACATGGAGAGAAGTGTTCAACAACGTGTAAACCATAATGTTACTTACATGTTTTTGAACACTTCTCTCCATGTTCACATGGCGCCGTGTCGTAGACCAAGAGTCATGGCCAGCCACCCACCACCACCACTGAGCCGTTTATTAAGTCCATTTTAAGATTCTCCACAAGATTTACCCTACAAATGTTAATATTTCAAAATATACTGACATAGACCTAGACTTACATTGCTCTTTTTGTAATAAGGAAGATGAAACACTTGTACATTTATTTTTTGAGTGCGATACTGTTAAGAAATTTCTAATAGACCTTAGTTTTCACCTTTTTGCACAACAGGGCCATTATGTCTTCACTCTCAAAGACATCTTCTTTTATTATGAGAACTCTACAGATTCATCATTTGAATTTTTAGTTAACTTTTATGTTCTACAAGCCAAATTTTTCATTCATAAACAGAAATGGCAAGAGAATCAACCTCTCTTTGATATTTTTATTTTAGAAATTTCCTCTCTTCTCAAATCTCTTAAACTTGTACATAATAAGAAAAACACAAAGCTTCTAAATGTTCTTTAAGATATATTCCTCTTGTATGTCTATGTATGTTTTTTATCTCTTGTTTTTTTTTTTACTGACTTTATCTTGATGTAATGATCAGCAATTTCTGTTCTACCTGTCACGTGTCATTGTAATACTCTGTCTTATTGCAATAATAAAATAAAAAATAAATAAAAAACGGAGCCGTTTATTGATATATTATCCAATAACCACACTGCCACCTCTTGGACAAGAGTGGTAAAACAGGCATTCCTGGTCTCTGCTCGCAAATCGTTTCCTTCAAATCCATCCGAGAGAATCGTGCCAAAATTCACGTGAGAAGGATGACGCAACTGAGCTAGCAAATAGGAACCTGCGCATGCAAATCATGTTGTGCAGCTTTGCAGATCTGAAGTTACAAGTGCAAATTCGAAGACGCGCTTTCACAAGTTGTGAAATATGCTTGCAGTTTGCTTTTTGCAGATGTGTGGATCTGAAGTTACACTTACAAACTCTGAGATGCACGTTTACAAGTTGCGAATTACGGGTTTTACAAGTGCAAATCATAGTCTGCTCTTCTTCAGATATATGGCACTAATCTACCTTCATAAATGGACAGCTGGAGCTCTGCTCCGAGCGTCTCTTACCAGCGCAAACGGATTATACTGGAGTCAATGGACAACCCAGAGCGTGTGATACACACTCGGAAGGGTACCTTTTGCGTGTGTATTACACGCCAGGGGGCGTGACAAAGCGTAGGTATTTTACGCGTTGGGAATGAGAACGGGTTGTCTTGGCACTTCATTTGAACTTGTCTGTGTAAAATGTGCGCACACACACACAAACACACACACACACAGTAACACACACACACACACACACACACACAGATATTGTACTATTATTTTACTCAATTCTACTATTAATATTCTACAAATTATTCAACTTTTTCTACAAATATTTTACCATTTCAAATCCATGATACAAACTTCAAATCTTTATACAGACCTACAATTTAAATGACTTCTACTTTACTACAGACTTAATTCAAACTACACATTTTAACAGGATCTTGTACTATTACACTTTTAATCTTATTTTTTTTAGATTCAACTCATTTAGAACATTTCTACAGACACAAGCATGCACACACACACACACACACACACACACACACACACAGACACACGCACACACACACAAAGACACTGAACAGACGCTCAGTAAACAGATCGACATCATTGTGTTCAAACAATAAAAATCTGCTGATCTACGATCAATACAGGCTATGCTGCACACCTTGACAGGTGAGCTCACCCTGGTTGCTTGGTAACCTCAAGCATGCCTTTGACTAACTTTATTGAAGTCTGTGTATGATATCAGACTATCAAGACTACATTTTTAATGTCGGCCATTTTATCCTTGTCTCTCACAAACACAAACACATAGATAGAGAGACAGACACACCACACACAGGCAGACAGACAGGCAGATGCAAACACACACACAAACAGAACAAGCACACACACAGTTTTTCAAAATAAGAGTCCCTTAAAAATAAGAGCCCAGTAAGAAGGCAATGATGACACAGCTTGTTGTATTAATACAGAATTTTCTCTTCGAGGGACTTCATTTGAAACTTTTGTGTCAGAGGGTCAGAGGGAGAGGGACTGAGCATGCACAGCTGTCACAAGCATGCACACACACACTAAAATTTTACTAAATTCTACTATTAATATTCTACAAATTATTCAACTTTTTCTACAAATATTTTCCATTTCAAATCCATTATACAAACTCCAAATCTTTATACAGACCTACAATTTAAACTACCTCTTCTTCTACTACAGAGTTCAGTCAAACTACACAGTTCACCAAGATCTTGTACTATAACTATTACTCTCTACAATTCTACCTTTTCATCTAAATTTCTACAGTGTTACACAGCATTGTATCACTTCATACTATTCTACTCTTTTCAACCAATTTCAACATTTTAAAGATATATCTCTTATGGCCTTTTTAAACTTTATAGTATAGAGACAGCTGAAGAGTAACAGGAATGTGAGGGGGAGAGAGAGTGTAAGAGACAGGGAAAAGACATGCAGAAAAAGGGCAGCAGGTGCGCCGCTGGGGCCGGCGGCGGCAGAGGGCACCCACACCGCACTTTCCGCAGGAAATGCAGTTTTCTAGTTATTTTTCTTCTTCCGTACATTTTTTGGCCTCTAACTACTCCTACAAATTTTGTCCCACAGAAATAAAAAATTATACCACTAGATTCAGCTCATTCATGCCACAGCTGCTATTACTTTTCTACATTCTACTATTAATATTCTACAAATTATTCAACTTTTTCTGCAAATAATTTCCTATTTAAAATGCATTACACAAACTTCAAATCATTCTACAAAACTTCTACAAACATTCTACAATTTCAACAACTTGTACTACTACTACAGACTTCATTCAAATTTCAAATTCTACACAAACTCTTCAACTATTAAACTCGTATTTAACTTTTTTTTAAAATCTTTTACCGTTTTTAAACTATCAAGGCTCAAAGTCAGCAGGTTTTAGTCAAATTTCTGGGTTTATAATGGGTGTGTATGTGGTTTCCTAGAGTGATGACATCATCAGCTAGAGTGAGGAGCAGGGAGAAAAATGAAAAAATAAAACGTATTTCACTACCGTGGGCTCAAATGCCCCACTACAGACACGATGTATACATAAAACGTAGGAAAATTCGAGATAATCGCACTGATACCACTGTTGTAGCTGTCGCTTGTATAGTTTTGGGTCCCTACACGTTGATTGATCGACTACTCCCATCCACAGCCTCATTCACTCCCATGGTTTTTGAAGCAGAGAATTTCCTGGGAGGAGCAGGGCGCACCTGTGCTTGCTCTGACTCTCGAGGCCAAAGTTTATACAATTTTCGCCTGAAACTTGGCACAGACATTATACACACGATGAGCATTCTTCTGGTCATTTCAGATTTTGGTTTGAGGCATACCATATAGGGTTTTTTTGGCCCTCTTTGACGGGGATCATTCAGACATATACTGTGCATTTCAGTGAGACAGACATGCTGCATGAACACCTGTGTCTAATTAATGAGACCTGCAGCTCACCCAGGTTGCTTGGCAACCTCACACTGCTTGAGGAGGAGGGGGGGAGGGCGCACACACACACACACACACGCACACACACGCACACACAGACAGACAGACAGACAGACGCACACACACACACAGACAGACAGACAGACAGACACACGCACACACACACACAGACAGACAGACAGACACACGCACACACACACAGACAGACAGACAGACAGACAGACAGACACACGCACACACACACAGACAGACAGACAGACAGACAGACACACGCACACAGACACACGCACACACACACACACACACACGCACACACACACACACACAGACAGTAACACACACACAGACAGATATACACACAGACACACTTTTATGCTGTAAAGACATGCTATTTGCAAACATTAGCGACCAATGCTAAAATTAGTGCTAATTAACATTAGCCACTAGGAATTAAATACATGTTGATTGATGTTGATAACATGCTAATGCTAACATGTTAATGCTAACATGCTAATGCTAACATGCTAATGCTAACATGCTAATGCTTACATGTTAATGTTAACTGCTAGCGCATCAGTGTTAACATGTGCATGCTAACATGTTAATGCTAACATGCTAATGTTAACATGCTAATGCTAACATGCTAATGTTAACTGCTAGCGCATCAGTGTTAACATGTGCATGCTAACATGCTAATGTTAACATGCTAATGCTGAAATGTTAATGCTAACATGCTACTGCTAACATGCTAAAGCTAACTGCTAGCCCATCAGTGTTAACATGTGCATGCTAACATGCTAATGCTAAGATGCTAATGCTAACTGCTAGCGCATCAGTGTTAACATGCTAATGCTAACATGCTAGTACTAACATGTTAATGTTAACATGCTAATGCTAACGTGCTAATGTTAACTGCTAGCGCATCAGTGTTAACATGCTAATGTTAACTGCTAGCCGTCAGTGTTAACATGTTAATGTTAACATGCTAATGCTAACATGCTAATGTTAACATGCTAATGCTACCTGCTAGCTCATCAGTGTTAACATGCTAATGCTGACATGCTAATGTGAACATGCTAACGCTAACATGGTAATGCTAACTGCTATTGCATCAGTGTTAACATGTGCATGCTAACATGTTAATGCTAACATGCTAATGTTAACATGCTAATGCTAAAATGCTAATGTTAACTGCTAGCGCATCAGTGTTAACATGTGCATGCTAACATGCTAATGTTAACATGCTAATGCTGAAATGTTAATGCTAACATGCTACTGCTAACATGCTAAAGCTAACTGCTAGCCCATCAGTGTTAACATGTGCATGCTAACATGCTAATGCTAAGATGCTAATGCTAACTGCTAGCGCATCAGTGTTAACATGCTAATGCTAACATGCTAGTACTAACATGTTAATGTTAACATGCTAATGCTAACGTGCTAATGTTAACTTCTAGCGCATCAGTGTTAACATGCTAATGTTAACTGCTAGCCGTCAGTGTTAACATGTTAATGTTAACATGCTAATGCTACCTGCTAGCTCATCAGTGTTAACATGCTAATGCTGACATGCTAATGTGAACATGCTAATGCTAACATGGTAATGCTAACTGCTATTGCATCAGTGTTAACATGCGAATGCTAACATGTTATTGTTAACATGCTAATGTTAACATGCTAATGCTAACTGCTAGCGCATCAGTGTTAACATGCTAATGCTAACAGAACCCGAGCAACAGCCCACTCGTCACTCTCAAAATTTCTTTTCTAGTACTGAATTTGCTGAGCAGTGTCAGTAATAATGCATGGGGGCGACAGGGCCAGAGTCAGGCACACTCAAAATTTCTTTAGAAATTTTCTAGTTATTCTTACGCCCTTTTTTTGCCTCGCTTCTCCTCCCAGAGTTTTTGTCACACACACACAAAACGGGTATCAAAACGACCGGCTCGGCCGGGAATCGTGTGCTATGTCTTTTCTAAGAGATTCGCGTGTTTTTTGCGAATTTATTCGCAAAAAACTGAGAATAATTTCCCATAAAGAATGAATGGGGAGGCCCGAAGAAAAATAAATTTCAACAGACATTTTCAACAATGAACAGCTCTGGCATACTTTCACCGAGAGACTTCATTTAAAATTTAAAACTGAGGTATGCTTGCCTTCTCTTCATGGATTCACTACACTCATCGATAGCTTTTACCGTTTTTAAACTATCAAGGCTCAAAGTTCAGCAGGTTTTTAGTCAAATTTCTGGGTTTATAATGGGTGTGTATGTGGCGGAATGTTTTTGCTAGAGTGGATGACATCATCAGCTAGAGTGAGGAGCAGGGAGAAAAATCTGTGAAAAAATAAAACGTATTTCACTACCGTGGGCTCAAATGCCCCACTACAGACACGATGTATACATAAAACGTAGGAAAATTCGAGGTAATCGCACTGATACCACTGTTGTAGCTGTCGCTCGTATAGTTTTGGGTCCCTACACGTTGATTGATCGACTACTCCCATCCACAGCCTCATTCACTCCCATGGTTTTTGAAGCAGAGAATTTACCAGAAGGAGCAGGGCGCACCTGTGCTTGCTCTGACTCTCGAGGCCAAAGTTTATACAATTTTCACCTGAAACTTGGCACAGACATTATACACACGATGAGCATTCTTCTGGTCATTTAGATTTTGGTTTCGAGGCATACCTTGAGGGTTTTTTTGACCCTCTTCCAGGGGGATCATTCAGACATATACTGTGCATTTCAGTGAGACATACATGCTGCATGTAACACCTGTGTCTAATTAATGAGACCTGCAGCTCACCCAGGTTGCTTGGCAACCTCACCCTGCTTGAGGAGGAGGGGTCAGCAGACAAGCCGGCGACAGCTTGAGCTTGTCTGTGTAAAATGTGTGCGCACACACACACACACACACACACACACACACACACACACACAGTAACACACACACACACACACACACACATATGTATATATATATGTGTGTGTTATTGAGATACACACACACACAGGTAACGACAGCGGGGAGCTAAGTTACTAGCACGGCTAACACACAGACGAGGTGCGTTTACTGACCGTCGGAATGCTGTGATATGTTCATGAACATGGGAAAAATGGAACTTTACCGAATATACAACAAAACTAAACAGTATTTCTCACAGGAACAATTTAACCTTGATTAAACAACATGGGCTTTCTAACAGTGTGTGTGTGTGTGTGTTTTATCAGAAAAACCCTCATGCGTCGCGTCATTACTGTTAGCCACTAATATATGCCTGTTAGTTCTGCCTGTTAGTGGAGCCACCATTATTGTTAGCCACTAAGAATGAAATACATTATAATTGCTAACTTGGTAATGCTAACATGCGCTGGTGCAGGATTAACAGGATCTTGTACTATTACACTTTTATTCTTTTTTTTGAGATTCAACTCATTTAGAACATTTCTACAGACACAAGCATGCACACACAGACACACGCACACACAGACAGACAGACAGACAGACGCACACACACACACACAGACACAGACAGACAGACAGACACACGCACACACACAGACAGACAGACAGACACACGCACAAAACACAGACAGACAGACAGACAGACAGACAGACAGACAGACGCACACACACACACACACAGACAGACACACGCACACACACACACGCACGCACACACGCACACACACACACACACACAGACAGTAACACACACACAGACAGATATACACACAGACACACTTTTAGGCTGTAAAGACATGCTATTTGCAAACATTAGCGACCAATGCTAAAATTAGTGCTAATTACCATTAGCCACTAGGAATTAAATACATGTTGATTGATGTTGATAACATGCTAATGCTAACATGTTAATGCTAACATGCTAATGCTAACATGCTAATGCTAACATGTTAATGTTAACTGCTAGCGCATCAGTGTTAACATGTGCATGCTAACATGTTAATGCTAACATGCTAATGTTAACATGCTAATGTTAACTGCTAGCGCATCAGTGTTAACATGTGCATGCTAACATGCTAATGTTAACATGCTAATGCTGAAATGTTAATGCTAACATGCTACTGCTAACATGCTAAAGCTAACTGCTAGCCCATCAGTGTTAACATGTGCATGCTAACATGCTAATGCTAAGATGCTAATGCTAACTGCTAGCGCATCAGTGTTAACATGCTAATGCTAACATGCTAGTACTAACATGTTAATGTTAACATGCTAATGCTAACGTGCTAATGTTAACTGCTAGCGCATCAGTGTTAACATGCTAATGTTAACTGCTAGCCGTCAGTGTTAACATGCTAATGCTAACATGCTAATGTTAACATGCTAATGCTACCTGCTAGCTCATCAGTGTTAACATGCTAATGCTGACATGCTAATGTGAACATGCTAATGCTAACATGGTAATGCTAACTGCTAGTGCATCAGTGTTAACATGCGAATGCTAACATGTTATTGTTAACATGCTAATGTTAACATGCTAATGCTAACTGCTAGCGCATCAGTGTTAACATGCTAATGCTAACAGAACTCCAGCAACAGCCCACTCGTCACTCTCAAAATTTCTTTTCTAGTACTGAATTTGCTGAGCAGTGTCAGTAATAATGCATGGGGGCGACAGGGCCAGAGTCAGGCACACTCAAAATTTCTTTAGAAATTTTCTAGTTATTATTTTTCTTCTTCCGTACGTTTTTTGTCCTCTAACTACTCCTACAAATTTTGTCCCACAAAAATAAAAATTATACCACTAGATTCAGCTCATTCATGCCACAGCTGCTATTACTTTTCTACATTCTACTATTAATATTCTACAAATTATTCAACTTTTTCTGCAAATAATTTCCTATTTAAAATGCATTACACAAACTTCAAATCATTCTACAAAACTTCTACAAACATTCTACAATTTCAACAACTTGTACTACTACTACAGACTTCATTCAAATTTCAAATTCTACACAAAATCTTCAACTTTTAAACTCGTATTTAACTTTTTTCAAAATCTTTTACCGTTTTTAAACTATCAAGGCTCAAAGTTCAGCAGGTTTTAGTCAAATTTCTGGGTTTATAATGGGTGTGTATGTGGTTTCCTAGAGTGATGACATCATCAGCTAGAGTGAGGAGCAGGGAGAAAAATCACTAAAAAAATAAAACGTATTTCACTACCGTGCCCTCAAATGCCCCACTACAGACACGATGTATACATATAAACGTAAGAAAATTCGAGGTATTAGCACTGATACCACTGTTGTAGCTGTCGCTTGTATAGTTTTGGGTCCCTACACGTAGATTGATCGACTACTCCCATCCACAGCCTCATTCACTCCCATGGTTTTTGAAGCAGAGAATTTACCGGAAGGAGCAGGGCGCACCTGTGCTTGCTCTGACTCTCGAGGCCAAAGTTTATACAATTTTCGCCTGAAACTTGGCACAGACATTATACACACGATGAGCATTCTTCTGGTCATTTCAGATTTTGGTTTGAGGCATACCATATAGGGTTTTTTTGGCCCTCTTTGAGGGGGATCATTCAGACATATACTGTGCATTTCAGTGAGACAGACATGCTGCATGGAGCACCTGTGTCTAATTAATGAGACCTGCAGCTCACCCAGGTTGCTTGGCAACCTCACCCTGCTTGAGGAGGAGGGGGGAGGGGTCAGCAGACAAGCCGAGCGACAGCCATTTTTGTAGTTCTTGGCACTTCATTTGAACTTGTTTGTGTAAAATGTGCACACACACACACACACACACACACACACACACACACACACACACACACACACACACACACACAGTAACACACACAGATATTGTACTATTATTTTACTCAATTCTACTATTGATATTCTACAAATTATTCAACTTTTTCTACAAATATTTTACCATTTCAAATCCATCATACAAACTTCAAATCTTTATACAGACCTACAATTTAAATGACTTCTACTTTACTACAGACTTAATTCAAACTACACATTTTAACAGGATCTTGTACTATTACACTTTTAATCTTATTTTTTTTTAGATTCAACTCATTTAGAACATTTCTACAGACACAAGCATGCACACACACACACACACACACACACACACACGCACACACACACACACGCACACACACACAGACACTGAACAGACGCTCAGTACACAGATCGACATCATTGTGTTCAAACAATAAAAATCTGCTGATCTACGATCAATACAGGCTGAGCTGCACACCTGGACAGGTGAGCTCACCCTGGTTGCTTGGTAACCTCAAGCATGCCTTTGACTAACTTTATTGAAGTCTGTGTATGATATCAGACTATCAAGACTACATTTTTAATGTCGGCCATTTTATCCTTGTCTCTCACAAACACAAACACATAGATAGAGAGACAGACACACCACACACAGGCAGACAGACAGGCAGATGCACACACACACACAAACAGAACAAGCACACACACAGTTTTTCAAAATAAGAGTCCCTTAAAAATAAGAGCCCAGTAAGAAGGCAATGATGACACAGATTGTAGTATTAATACAGGATTTTCTCTTCGAGGGACTTCATTTGAAACTTTTGTGTCAGAGGGTCAGAGGGAGAGGGACTGAGCATGCACAGCTGTCACAAGCATGCACACACACACTATTATTTTACTAAATTCTACTATTAATATTCTACAAATTATTCAACTTTTTCTACAAATATTTTCCATTTCAAATCCATTATACAAACTTCAAATCTTTATACAGACCTACAATTTAAACTACCTCTTCTTCTACTACAGAGTTCAGTCAAACTACACAGTTCACCAAGATCTTGTACTATAACTATTACTCTCTACAATTCTACCTTTTCATCTAAATTTCTACAGTGTTACACAACATTGTATCACTTCATACTATTCTACTCTTTTCAACCAATTTCAACATTTTTAAGATATATCTCTTATGGCCTTTTTAAACTTTATAGTATAGAGACAGCTGAAGAGTGACAGGAATGTGAGGGGGAGAGAGAGTGTAAGAGACAGGGAAAAGACATGCAGAAAAAGGGCAGCAGATGCGCCGCTGGGGCCGGCGGTGGCAGAGGGCACCCACACCGCACTTTCCGCAGGAAATGCAGTTTTCTAGTTATTATTATTCCTACGCCCTTTTTTTGTCTCGCTACTCCTCCCAGTTTTTGACGCACATACACAAAACGGGTATCAAAACGACCGTCTCCTTCCGGAGAATTTACCGGAAGGAGCAGGGCGCACCTGTGCTTGCTCTGACTCTCGAGGCCAAAGTTTATACAATTTTCACCTGAAACTTGGCACAGACATTATACACACGATGAGCATTCTTCTGGTCATTTAGATTTTGGTTTCGAGGCATACCTTGAGGGGTTTGTTTGGCCCTCTTTGAGGGGGATCATTCAGACATATACTGTGCATTTCAGTGAGACATACATGCTGCATGGAACACCTGTGTCTAATTAATGAGACCTGCAGCTCACCCAGGTTGCTTGGCAACCTCACCCTGCTTGAGGAGGAGGGGGGAGGGGTCAGCAGACAAGCCGAGCGACAGCCATTTTTGTAGTTCTTGGCACTTCATTTGAACTTGTCTGTGTAAAATGTGCGCACACACACACACACACACACACACACACACACACACACACAAAGACAGTAACACACACACACACACACACACAAAGACAGTAACACACACACACACACACACACACAGACAGTAACACACACACACACACACACATATATATGTATATATATGTATATATTATGTGTGTGTGTAAAAGGGAGACAAGGGGGCTTGCTCCAGGTGTCACTGGTGAATTAGAGCGGCAAGGTGTATGGGAGTGTCCCCGTTAAAGGACGGACAGAGAGGAGATACACACACACACACAGGTAACAACAGCGGGGAGCTAAAGTACTAGCACGGCTAACACACAGAAGAGGTGCGTTTACTGACCGTCGGAATGCTGTGATATGTTCATGAACGTGGGAAAAATGGAACTTTACCGAATATACAACAAAACTAAACAGTATTTCTCACAGGAACAATTTAACCTTGATTAAACAACATGGGCTTTCTAACAGTGTGTGTGTGTGTGTGTGTGTATATATATCTATGTGTGTGTGTGTATGTACATGTTAGTGCTCTTTATTCAGAAAACCCTCATGCGTCGCGTCATTACTGTTAGCCACTAATATATGCCTGTTAGTTACATTACATTACATTACATTGCATTTAGCAGACGCTTTTATAAAAAAAAAACGGGATTCAAACCTGCAACTCCAACTCCCTAACCACTAGGCCACCGCTGCCTGTTAGTGGTGCCACCATTATTGTTAGCCACTAAGAAAGAAATACATTATAATTGCTAACTTGGTAATGCTAACATGCGCTGGTGCACTAGCAATTAGCATTACAGAGAGACAGATAGGAAAATCCTTCTCTCTTGGAGAGAGATAGACAGACTTGCCTGTATGCCTCTATGCTCTTTGTATGTCATCACCAAGCTGCTCTCGCATTTCATGGCCTGATTTGACATTTAATAACTTTGATTGGAGGACAGTTACAGAACGAATCCGATTGGATGTTTGTGTTTTGGCTCCATTTATATACTGTGCTCCGACATGCTAATGCTAACATGCTAATGCTAACATGCTAATGCTAACTGATAGCGCATCAGTGTTAACATGCTAATGCTAACATGCTAATGCTAACTGCTAGCGCATCAGTGTTAACATGCGCATGCTAACATGCTAGTGCTAACAGAACCCCAGCAACAGCCCACTCGTCACTCTCAAAATTTCTTTTCTATTACTGAATTTGCTGAGCAGTGTCAGTAATAATGCATGGGGGCGACAGGGCCAGAGTCAGGCACACTCAAAACTTCTTTAGAAATTTTCTAGTTATAATTTTATCATTAAAAAAGCTCATGAAGTCATTGCTACTTTAACCTAAGGGAATAGATCGTTCAGTAAAGCTGTGATTCTCTGTTAGCCTGGCTACAGTGCTGAAGAGAAACCTGGGGTTGTTCTTATTCTCCTCAATTAATGAAGAGTAGTAGGCTGCTCTGGCATTACGGATAGCCTTCCTGTATGTTTTGAGATTATCTTGCCAGACTAGATGAGATTCTTCCAGTTTAGTGGCACGCCATTTGCGTTCAGATTTACGTGCCTCTTGCTTTAATTTACGAGTCTGCTGGCTATACCATGGTGCTAGCCTTCCTTGTTTAATTATCTTCTTTTTCAGAGGTGCAATAGAGTCTAGAGTTGTCCATAATGAGCCTGTAATACTATCAACAAGATGGTCTATTTGTGAGGGGCTAAAGGAAGCAGACAAGTCCTCTGTTACAGTTAGACATGGCATTGAATTCAATGCTGAAGGGATCACTTCCTTAAATTTGGCTACAGCACTATATACTGTATCTCAATGCTGAAGCTTGTGCTTGATTAAAGACTCCGTACTGATCATTTCTAGCCTATCACAAACAAATAAGGCCTTTATCTCTGACAGGAATTATGGCTACAAAACAAACTGGATTACCAGTTTGCTGGCAGTGTCAGTGATATTAATGGTGTTTCTACTATGTGGGTGGTAATTTCCTCACTCATAATTATCACACTGTACAGACTAATTCTCAACCTAATTTACCATTCTCCAGTGCATTCTGTGGCATAGACATAACCTCGATCCAATAAATAGCAACTCAACAACTGTTTGTGTTGACCCTCCCACATGGTGTCTCACTACTGTTGAGTGAGGTTACAGGTGCAACAGAGCACACTTCTGACTAGAACCAACTGTCTTGTCCTTTTCATAAAAAAACGCTGTGCCAGGTCACAGGACTCTACATCTGACTCATAGGTTTTCATCAAATGAACAAAAAAGGATTGAGTCGCTTGTTTCTTTTTTCCATTATTTATTTTCAAAACGAACAACAAAAATGCTCTCAAATTAAACATAAGGTCAAAAACTGTGTCGGTCCTCTCTCCTCGTGTTCACTTGTGGGTTCAAACAAAAAAACCTCCTCCTTCTTCTAAACACGCTTCCTCCTCTCTTAACAGCTGACCTGAGCTAATAAGTTAGTTAATCAAAAAAGCTAAATACATAAGCAATTAATAAGTCCAAATGACTATTCTCATACCGTATAATTCATCTAAATTATAGAATAATTAAACACAATAAATTGGCTCCAACATTCCAGCCCCTAATTGCTTAAGTCTTAAATGTAGCAATTACAAACAACTTAAATACAGCCAATTTTAAATGCATATACATTTTTTCATACTAACAAGAATGGCAATTTTGTTCTATTCTTCAGATTCTAGGAGTAGACAAAGTTTGTTGATACGTCTCTGTAGAATACTGGTTTTGGTTTTAACCAAGACACTGCGAACCAGTCCTAGTTTAAAAAAAACAACAAAAAAAAACAAAACGTTAAGCTACATAAAAGTAGTGGGACGGATCTACGGTCATTCAAAAGCGTGTGTGTCATGACACACCTGACACACCCACTATCTGCGCCCCTGGAGCAGAGTCATCTACAATCATGACAAGGACTCCAGGTTGAAAGTTCCTTTTGAGATTATTCCATTTACTCCTTTTTTGCATGATTGGAAGATATTCTCTGACCCATCTCTTTCAAAAGAGGTCTGCCAGATATTGCACCTGTCTCCATCTTCTCCTGGAGTACAGGTCATTCTTTTTGAACAGTCCAGGAGGCATGATGGGGTTTGTTTTAAGAAGAAGCAGATAATTGGGTGTTACAGGTTCCACATCATTCAAGTCGTTTGTTATAGATGTGATGGGTCTATCATTCATGATTGCTTCCACTTCACATAAGGCTGTTTGCAAAGACTCATCATCCAGGATTTGTTCTCTTACCACAAAACAGAGGATCTTTTTGAGTAATTTGATAAGTCTCTCCTATACACCACCATGATGAGCACCTGATGCTGGATTGAAGATTACACCCCACCTTTTTGCATTCGTTCGACCTTGTTTTATTTCAAAAGGTCCAAAATAATCCATACCAACTGAATTGAAAGGCGGTAAGTTTGGTATCACGCGGTCTTGGGGGAGATCTGCCATCTTCTGCTCTCCTACTTTGGACTGCATTCTTCTGCAGAAAACACAGTTTCTGATTATTTTATGGGCCAAAGAGTTTGCAGAGGGCATCCAGTATTTTTGTCCCAGTTTAGATAGCATGTGATTTCTACCAGAATGGCCAATTTGAATGTGTATGTGTTTTAAGATGATCTCTGATATGTGGGATTTTTTGGGCAAGATTATAGGATTCTTAATGCTTACTGGCATGGCTGATCTGTTGATTCTTCCTCCCACTCTCAGGATACCTTGATCGAGCATTGGATCCATTTTCAGTATGGAGCTGTCTTTTGTGCAGGGTTTTCCCTTTTCAAGGAGAGCAATGTCCTGCTTAAAGTGTTGGTATACGAATACCAATATGGCTCTTTCAGCATTTTCCATATCCTCCACTGTCAGATTTGCATCGAAGGCAACTACAGTGCTTTAGCACACTCTTTCAGTCACTTGTCCTTACCCAGCAACAATCCAGAATTTATCTTTTTTCTGTTAATGATCTCCAACAACAGTTTTTTATCTGTAGTATCCATGCTACACTTCTTTTAAGACTGTTCCAATCTGAGTAGTACTCGATCAGCTTCCTGACAGGATTTTCCACGTCAACAATCATTATATTGACAATTACATCCTTTTTCACCTCAGGATCATCTAAAGGGAGATAACTTTGTGATGTTTCATCTGGATTTTGAGGCCATTGAGATTCTCTGTCTTTCAGAAATTCTGGTCCTTGTAACCATTTTTTTTTACTTCAGGAGTGATTCCATGTTTAATTTTTTATGAGGTTAACAGCTTGTTCCTCTGTTGCTACAGACCTTAGGCAGTCATCCACATAAAAGTTTGATTTGATGGTGTCGACTGCCATTGCATCAAAATTGTCCTTATTGTCCTCTGCAGTTTTTTGCAGTGCAAAATTAGCACAGCCAGGTGAAGAGACAGCCCCGAACAAATTAACTTTCATCCTGTACTGCTCTAAACTTTGGGTCTGTGTCACCTTCCGGCCACCATAGAAATCTCAGAAAGTTTGAGTCTTCCTCATACACTCGTACCTGGTGAAACATCCCTTCAATGTCTGCCATGATGGCAAACTGTTCCTGTCGGAATCTCAGTAAGTCACCAAGAAGTGAGTTGGCTAAGTCTGGTCCAGGTAAGAGTGATGTTCCTTTGTATGATGATGTACAGTCAAACACTACTCTGATGGTCTTTTTACGTTTGTGGTACACTCCATGGTGGGGTATGTACCATACCTTACCATCATCCTGATGAAGATTCTTTGTTGGAACCTTCTCTGCATAGCCCTTAGCGATTACATCTTCCATGAAAACTTTGTATTCCTCTGCAGATTTAACATCTTTCTTAAACTTTCTAATAAGATAACACGCATGCTGTTCAGCTATCTGATAATTGTTGGGCATGACAACATCACTATTACGTAGTGGCAAAGGTAGGTAATAATGATTATCTTTTAGGGTGGCTGCACTTGATACTAGCTGCATGAATCTGCGCTCCTCCACTGACATTTGACGTTTTCCCTCATATTCTTTCCCCGGAAAGTCATGGTGATATTGCTTTGTAAGGAGGGTTTCCAACTGTTCAACAGAGATGCGGTTCACTGATGCCACTGGCCGTCCAAACTTATCCATTGCTGAAGATGAGTTGAGTGGTCCATTTACCACCCATCCTAAGAGAGTTCTTACAGCATAGGGTCCGTTGCCTTGGCTATTTATTATTTGCCATGGCTCCATTGCCTTTGGGGCATTTACTCCAATCAAGAGTTCCACATCCGCATCAATCTTTTGAAGCTGAATTTCCTTCAGGTAAGGCCACCTATTGAGGTCATTTTGAGAAAGGATATTCCTCTTCGTCACTGGTATCTTTGTCTGTGTGTATGTTTTGTGCAGCTCAATAAAGTTATTTCCATTCAAATCACCCACTTGTAGTCCAGTTATTTCATAACTATTTACAGGTTTATTTTGACCCATTGTTTAAAGAATAACTTTAGTTTTCCTTCCTGTTAGATTTAGTTTTCGCATAAGGTTCTCTGTACAGAATGTGGCTGTGCTGCCAGGTTCCAGAAACGCATAGGTTAGTATTGTTTTGTTTCCTTTGGAGCTTTTTATCTGCACTGGTACTATTGAAAGTTTGCAGTCCTTTCCAGCCCCAATATCCTCTTCCTTATCAACTGAAAAGAGTGTTCCACTGATAGATTTTTTTGTTGCATTCATTATTTCATAAGATGGTTGATTATCTGCAGGTTTGTTTATGTGTAGTATGCTGGGGTGTTTACCTTGACAGAGTTGGCATGTCATCCTTCTTTTACAGGTTTTACTCATGTGTCCTTTGGATAAACAGCCAAAACAGATACCGTTTTCTTTCAATAGTTTCACCTTGATGTCATGGGGTTGAGCCTTTAACATTTCACAATTATCCAGGGAATGATTACCTGTGTGGCAAATGTAGCAGGCTTTCTGAATTTCAGATTCTTCATCTCTGTTTTTAACTGCAATTTTATTGTCTTTCATCCTAATAGCCACGGCAAAGTTACTGCTTTTCGTCTTTTGTTTAGTTTGCTGTTTGGAATCTGCTGTCATGTGACCTTTCAAAATGGCTTTCTTGGGCATAGATTCATTGATGTCATCAAAAACAGGATCTTGTAAGATGTGACCTTGGTTTTCAATGAATGTAACAAGGTGAGAGAATCTGGCTGTGTGTGAGGTTTTCTTCATGAGCTCGTATGCTGTGGTCCTCCATTTCTCCCTCAACTTGTATGGAAGTTTTGATACAATCACTTTCAGAGCAGATGCAAAGTCCAGTTCGTCCATGCTCTTTAAGTCTTTCATTGCATTGCAACATCCTCTGAACTAAAGAGCATAGGCATACAGTGCATTTCCATCATCAGATTTAATATTGTTCCAATTAAAAACTTTGTCCATGTACGCATTTGAAATTTTTATTTCATCTCCAAAGTGAACTTTCAAAAGTCTCTGTGCCTCAGCATAACCTGTGTCTGGCTTCATGTGAAAGCAGCTTCTTACTAGCTCCCTGGGCTGGCCACTAGTGTACTGTTCAAGGTAATAAAGTCATCACTATCACTTTTATTTTCAATACCATACTTAAATGCACGAATAAATGTTTGGAAACTCAAAGGGTCTCCATCAAACACCGGGATCTGTCTAGAGGGAAGTGAGGATTGTTTATGCTGTAACATTAATAGATCTGCAATGTCACTTTGTCTCTGAATTACATTCAATAAATTAATACTTCGATTACTTGAGCTGGATTCTTCAGAACTGTCACTCTCTGGGTGATTTGGGGTTTGCGGCTCCTGACTTTGAGCTGGCTCAGAGGCATGTGGTCGATTCAATAATTTCTGAAGTGGTGTTTTAGGAAGGACTCTCATCTCTTTAAATTTAACAGGGGAGGGTTCAAATTCGTCCACAGAGGCATTACGTTCCTGCATGTAACTCTCCAGATATTCATTCATGGCGTCTTTTCCATGCACTGCAGATTGATCCCTCAGAGCCTTCATGGAAACTGTCCAAAACCTTTAGTTTTGCCTCAGATGCAGCAATATCTGCCTCCAGTTCTATTCTTTCCAGTTCTGCTTGTAGTCTGTTTTTCTCCATTTCAACTGCATGCTTCTCTTTTAATGCAGACATGCGTACCTGGAGAGCAGCCCTCTCCGAGGCTATTTTAAGACGAGTTGAGGATATTGATGAAGATGTAGCTGATTGTTTTGAACATTTTGATTTGTTGGATTGTTTAGATACATTGGAAATACTGTCATGAGGCTCAACAAGCATTTGAGGATCTAGAGAAGACGTTTTCCAAGAATCCACTTCCTGTAGGAATTTTCCAAATGTCTCCATTTTAGGCTCATACCAGTGCACTCTCTCATTTTCCTTAATTTCATCAGATAAAAGCATTTGAACAGCAACATGAGTGTCCTTAAATTCATTGAGCTTCCCTTTTAATTGTTCCACACCGTTAACCACCTTTTCTTTATTTCCACCGTCTCCAAGCAGTGATTTAAGTTCATTCATTTTGCGCGTACATGCGCCCAGTCTCCCCCTGCGCTCTGCACTGAGAGTTTTAAACTCCTTTTCCTTTGTGTTACTCTCTGCAGACGTCATATTTCTTTTAAAGTTCGTTCACACATCAAATTTCTTCCATTAAGTGATTTACTCACGGGTTTTAAGTAGTAGACTTGGGAATCAGCTGATTATTGCGCAATGCGCTCCGGTGCGTCCTCCCCTATTGTTACGGCTCCAAACGTTCAAATCAGTGCCGGAACATCATTTCTTGTCTTGAACAGCGGTTATTCCAACAGGTCCGAAGTTTTTGACTTTGTCTTGTCATTTTCATAAAAAAACGTTGTGCCAGGTCACAGGACTCTACGTCTGACTCATATGTTTTGATCAAATGATCAAAAAAGGATTGAGTCGCTCGTTTCTTCTTTCCATTATTTATTTTCAAAACGAACAACAAAAATGCTCTCAAATTAAAAATAAGGTCAAAAACTGTGTCGGTCCTCTCTCCTCGTGTTCACCTGAGGGTTCAAACAAAAAAAACTCCTTCTTCTAAACTCCTCCTCTCTCCACAGCTGACCTGAGCTAATAAGTTAGTTAATCAAAAAAGCTAAATACATAAACAATTAATAAGTCCAAATGACTATTCTCATACCATATAATCCATCTAAATTATAGAATAATTAACACAATAAATTGGCTCCAACACCAACCATAGCCACAGAACCACAGATGAACACTGCAACACCAAGAAAGGCCAGTCTTAACTGAAGAACTCTTTGAAAATGATTTATTTCAGTAGAAAATGATTCTATCTTGTTTCTTTTTCTGTCTAGGGGAAACTGGATAGGAGAGGCCCCATACAGAATGGGGATTCCTTGTTCAGCCTGTCCATCCAGCTATGGAGGTGCTTGCAGCAACAATATGTGCCTTCCAGCTTCCCAGTCTAACTACATGTACTGGTTCAAGTAAGGAATGGGAAGAATGCTCGTTATGGCTGAAAAATTGTTTGTGTTATACTGTATATGACCTGACTTATATGTATATGACATTTTGGGATACTTTAAGTTTGGATATGTACATCTGTAATGCAGTTATCATTAAAATAATTTTTACATTGAGTTTGACATTTGTCATCAGGGCTGCTGACAGGTTTGGCTGGGCCCGGGACAAAAAATTCTCAATTTCTCAGGTTCCGCACGGTTCTTTTTCTGGGGACCGGCCCCGTGACTGGCGACCGAGACTAGGCCCTGCCGCGCGGGCAGGACGGAGGCGTCTCGGTCGGGGCCGGGTCCCCGTCGGTGGCAGACCACGGGCTCCCCGCGGGGCCGAGGGGACGGCCCGCGCCTCGGGCCTCCGGTGAGGGAGGCCCTCGGTGTGTGGTTGTTTTCTCTTTCTCTCTCTCTCGCGGCAGGCGCCTCCGGAGCCAGGGGGCCCGGGTGAACGCTGGCGAGGAGACCGGTAATGATCCTTCCGCAGGTTCACCTACGGAAACCTTGTTACGACTTTTACTTCCTCTAGATCCGGGGTTCCCAACCCGCGGACCGGGGTCCGGATCCGGACCGGATCGCCATATCATCCGGACCCGAGATTAATTGCAGATTTTTTTTTTTTTGACAGGCGAGTCTATTTCATGCCGTAACATTACTTTTCCCTATCCAAGCACTGCACTGAGCAAGCATTGGAAGGTACCAACCAATCGTGTGAGAGTCATACTACTCATGTGATTCTATCTAGCCAATGAAATCGCCACCTTGAATTCAGAGCGAGGTGCTACGAGTGAGTCTCTGTACGAGCACAGTCAGATTTTTACTTGGAAGGAGTTGTGCTGCGAGGGCGTAAGTTAGTCGTTACTAGAGAAGTAAGCAATATGGCGCTGTCGAAGAAGAGGAAAGTAGATGCCGAAAATCGAGCTTTCAATGCGGAATGGACTGACGCGTACATGTTCATTCTTCCGCCCACAAGCACGAAACCAGTTTGTCTCATATGCTCCGAAACAGTGGCACTTATTAAAAGTGCCAACGTCAAGCGTCACTATGAGACTAAGCACAAAGCATTTGAACAATCATACCCACCGAAGTCTGAACTCCGGGCGCAGAAAATCCGTAGTCTCACTGCCCAATATGATCAGTCCACCTAGGTATTAAGCCGTTCTTTCAACGCACAACAACGTGCTCACGAATGTTCCCTCCGAGTTGCTTGGGTCTTAGGTAAACACAAAAAGCCGTTTACAGACGCAAGTGTTGTCAAAGAGTGCATGACTGAAATAACAGAAACGTTACTTGATGGTAAACAAAAAGATGAGCTCTGTGACAAAATAAAGCAAATACCCCTGTCAAACACCACATCCACAAGACGCAGTGAAATACTAGCTGAGGATGTACTGTCCCAGCTGGAAGAAGCCATATGTAAGGCACCATGTGTAGGTTTGGCTGTGGATGAATCGACTGATGTGTCTGACAATGCTCAGCTATTGGTTTACATAAGATTCTTAAACAGGGATAAAAATGAGTTCTGTGAAGACCTCTTAGGCGTGACTTATCTGCAGACTACTACCAGAGGAGAAGACATCTACCTGGCAATTAAGGAAATGTTATTAAAGAGAGGAATAGAGCCAAAACAAGTGGTATCCATAACTACTGATGGAGCCCCTGCCATGATGGGGAGAGAAAAGGGAGCTGTGGCAAGGATGAAAAAAGACAATGCTGAGCTGATCTCCTACCACTGCATTATTCATCAGACTGTCCTTTGCTCCACCCTGTCAGATGAGTATGCTGAGGTGATGAAGACAATTATGAAAATTATCAACTTTCTCAGGGCATCTTCTTCTTGTCAGCATCGCATGCTCAGGGAATTCCTCAGAGAGGTTGATGCAAACTCTGATGATCTTTTGCTCCACAACAACGTGAGATGGCTCAGCAAAGGCAGGGTGCTAGAGCGATTTTGGTCAATTAGACATGAGGTAGCAGCTTTCTTGGAAGAGCTGGAAAGTCAGAAAGCATCCAACTTTACTGTCTTTCTAAATGACAAGAAAAACATGGATATTGTAGCTTTTTTGGCTGATATCATGTCACACCTGAATGGGCTTAACTTGCAGCTGCAGGGAAAGAATAATTCTATTTGTGAGCTGATGACCAGTGTCCGCTCATTTCAGCGAAAACTTCAGGTGTTCAAAGAAGATCTGCAAGGAGACTACACACACTTCCCAAAAGTAAAAGAACAAGTGCAGGGACATGGAGATGTCTCCTCTTTTGTTGACTTTGTTGACAAGTTGATTGAAAACTTCAGCAAACGTTTTGATAGCTTCAGCATTGGAGAACAGCTCACCCTGTTCATACAGAATCCATTTCTTATCACTGATGTGAGAGCATTCTCAAATGATGTCACACATCACTTCAAGTGGGCAAATGCTGGGCCCCTCCAGATGCAAATGGTTGACCTCCAAGCAGATGTGGCCCTGAAAGAGCAGTTTGGAAGAACTGACTCTGCCACCTTCTGGCTCCAGATGGTATCTGAGACAGTTTTCCCAGATCTGAAGAAAGTGGCCCTGTTCATCTTGACCATGTTCGGCTCCACATACAGCTGTGAGGCAGCGTTCTCTACAATGAACATAATAAAAACAAAATATCGTTCCAAGCTCACTGATGAGCATCTGCACATGTGCATGAGAATGGCATTGACCTCGTTCAAGCCTAGATTTAAAATGCTGGCAGGGCAAGCTAAAGCTCAATTCTCACACTGAAAAAACTGGGGAAGGGAGGGAAAGGAAGATCTTCTGTAAGAGAAACAGTTAAGATGTTTTGTGATTTTTTTTGTTGAGGAGAATATTATTATTGTTCAGTCAAAAGGAAACTGAAGCTGCTATTTTTTTTCTTAAGCACTTTCTTTGTTTTTGAATACATAATTTAGTAATTTTTATTTAAACTGCAGCCACATTGTGTAAGCCAGTGTTTCAATGTCAATACATTTCTTTGAAATTATTTTAACCCGTATTGTGTTTTTTCCCCCTTCGTCTGTTCATTTTCTCAGGTATCAGTCATACCGCAAATACAAATATGATGTTCCGGACCTCAGCTTGAGGATATTTATTTTAACTGGACCTCCTCAATTTTTACTTGAATACCCCTGCTCTAGATAGTCAAGTTTGATCGTCTTCTCGGCGCTCCGCCAGGGTCGGGCCGATCCGAGGACCTCACTAAACCATCCAATCGGTAGGGGACAGTGGCAGGTGGGGAGTTTGACTGGGGCGGTACACCTGTCAAACGGTAACGCAGGTGTCCTAAGGCGAGCTCAGGGAGGACAGAAACCTCCCGTGGAGCAGAAGGGCAAAAGCTCGCTTGATCTTGATTTTCAGTATGAATACAGACCGTGAAAGCGGGGCCTCTTTTGGCTTCTTCCTCTCTTTTTCGTTTTCCCTTCTTTTTCTGCGCTCCTGACTTGTGCATGTTTACTAACAGGCTCGCGCACACTGACCACTTATCGAATGCTGTCGTCTTTTTTTCTAGAAAGACCAAACCATTTTGGAATAGGGGTGATAGGGGGTTATTGGCCGTTTTTTCAAGGGCAATGAAGGCAAACATCTATAAGTCATTGTTTGAATGCAATTAAAGCACTTTTCTACCCTAAAAACCAACACATTTTGAAGTGAACGTATCATAATTGAGCCCGACGTCATGGCCCTCTATTCCAGAATTCCCAGGGCCCGGGACAAAAAGCCCTTTAGTCCCCCCCTGTCGGCGGGGCTGTTTGTCATACAGCAGGACATACATTATGACACACTGAACACTGTTCAGATTTTCTACGCTACATACATGTAATATATACATATTATACAGTGTATAAATATTGCTGTATGTATGATAAACAGTAATTGACAGTTTTAGGTTTACTAAAATAAGCTGTATGCACTACAAACAACAAAGAATCCCTCAACAATAACTCACACTAACAGTTTGAATGGGAAAGCTGTTCTGTCTACAGATGCGTGCCGCTGCGGTGTAACATCACAGAGGGAGCTGGTCTTCTGAATATTAGAAGAATCTAGAGCACCTTTTTGTGTGTGAATCTCACAAAAGACAGTCTTCACTATGTAATGAACTATGAACTTTCTTTGGAATTGTCCCCAGCTTGAATAAATGGTGCAAAAATACAAACTTTACAAACACTAAAACAAGTGACAGACTTTGTTTTAATGTAGTATTTAAAATGCTAATGGGTTTACTTACATTACATTTTCATTTCATTCATAGCTTGCCACTGTACTCACATATGTGTGTGTCTGTGTGTGTGTCTATTGTATATGTATGTATGTCAGCAAGTAGATATGTAAAGATACACATCCACATTTATTACTATTAATGCCTCCTGTGAACCTACATTGAACGTTAACATTTAGGTACAAAATAATAAACATACAAATTATATTTGTGTGTGTTTTCCTTTGATAAGATCTATATTGGTGGGATTAGGAATGAATTAGACTTCATTGGGATACATTTAGCTTTACCTAGATTGCAG
The DNA here is from genome assembly GCA_004119915.2 of Collichthys lucidus. Classification (NCBI taxonomy): domain Eukaryota; kingdom Metazoa; phylum Chordata; class Actinopteri; family Sciaenidae; genus Collichthys; species Collichthys lucidus. The sequence continues at coordinate 34,537,854 of CM014089.1, read as the reverse complement.
TACATCCTGTTTACAGGCTTATACTCAAGGTTATATAAAGAACTATAGTGTACATGTACAAAGCTGACATAATGCAACAGTATGACAATAAAACCATAGACTGCAATTAAAATACTATTTAATACTGGTCATGCAGTGCTGAAGGTTCAGTCAAAATTCATCGATATGATCCTTTCAGTAGCACAGCAGATTATTTTAAATGAAGTGTACTGCTTGTATATTGTCATGACTTCCATTGAGCAGGACACTGGCTCCATTCTGGAGTGAATCTATGCTGTTTTGTTTTGTCTGTGGTTTGGTGGACAGAAGTAGGATGTAGTAATAAAACTGTAACACTAGATGGTATCAACAAGCCATCTGGATTTATATCAGACAGTGACAGAATATGTTGGGGAGAGAGACGTGCTTAGTTCATGCATAGTGATGGCCTAGAAATGGCTTGAGAAGGAAAAGACATACCTTGGCTTTTTGATGATTAATTACATCGAATTCATTCTTTTATTCAATCAACCACTCAACTAAGCACTACACTCTTGTGTAATCTATTTGTTTAAACTTATTGAAAAAACAATAAGTAAGTATGTAAGGCATGGAATTTGTTCCATTTTTTAAAGAAGCATGATGATGATAGCAGATAGTGTGACACTGATGTCTTACTATTCTTATGAAAAAACAACTTTGTTGATATTAGTTTACCATCACAGGAACATGATGGAGCAGTGCTACGGTATATACCTGATATCAGGTCAGAACATCATGTGTAAACATTTAAGACTTGATGAAATGAGACAACATTCTTGTTTGATTTTCTTAATTTTTCTTTTTTAATATATATTTGTGATCATTGTGAATCAAAAATAATTTCAACATTAGCATTATTATTTTTCTGTGGTATGGTACACACACACACACACACACACACACACACACACACACACACACACACACAAAGACACACACACACACGTAATCTAAACGAATTTGCTTTATTGACATGTCCATGAAAACACAGTGTTACCAGGTCATATGAATGAAAGGAGATATAGTGTGTTCCATAATGTGTAATAACTGGAGTTTCCATTCATGCCACTATTTGAATCAGTAAAATACTGATACGTAGGTGGCACTTCAGAGGTCATTATTTGGTAAAAAGATAAGATAAGATAAGATAAGATAAGATACGATAAGATAAGATAAGATAAGATAAGATAAGATAAGATAAGATAAGATAGGATAAGATAAGATAAGATAAGATAAGATAGACTTTCCCACACCAGGTTTCTGCTGACTTTATCCGTTGTTGAAGTGACAATCTGTTGATGTGTGTTTTCAGAGCAGTAACACTATAGTGCTGTGTGGACGGGGGCGTGGTGCATCAGCTGCAGGAGAGAGGTGTGGGGAGGGCTCAGGAGAGCAGCGCCAGGTGAGAGTGATTGGCACACCGGTGCCCAACTGGCTAATCACTCTCGCCCTCTTTTCCACACAGTAGCGTGCTGGGCCGGAAGAGGAAGGACGACAAGAAGAAGACACACGGCAGACGACAGCGAGACGCCTGTGATCGGCTGTAGTGTGGGTCTGACTTGTGACTTGAATAAAAATCCCTTACAAACGGGTTTGGTCTCCGTCTGGTTCGTGCTAAGAACCCACGGCAGACATCCCAAGTCTCCCCAATAAGTTCCGGGAGTCTCCCTGATATTAACAGTGGCTCCCTGATGCCCGCGAGCTAGGTAAAACATCCCGGATTTTGGATTACGCGAGAGAGATTAAAAAAAAATGCGAGTGCGAGCATAAAGAAAAGATAGTACCTCGCGCATCATGCTCGGATTACTTTCAGTTACATTGCGCAGGCATAGGCGAGAGGAGGGGAGGGGGGTGAGCGCGTGAGACTGAGATACAATGAGCTACATGAAGCAGCCGTGCATGCATTCAAGCGAAAACTCTGTTCAGCGTGTTCTCGTGTTCAGGGCGACTGGTTGCGAGAGAGAGCGCGCCGATTGGTTTGGTCAGCAAAATACACCAATAAGCTTTCGTTGTGGGAGGGACTTCGATGTACTCTCTGCGACTTATTATTTATCACCACAGGTTTAAAAATTCTGTGTTCACTCCTTCAATCAATGCAGCTCGCGAAATGGCAGAGGGCTATCAAAGGTCAAATCAGTTAACACAGGTCAGGTCAGATTCAAAGAGCTCTGCCAACTAATGAAGCTGTTGCTGGTTCTGCCCAATTCCAACTGTGATGTGGAGAGAGCATTCAGTTTGGTCCGCCACATCAAAACAGAGTTCAGATGTCCCACCAAACTCTTGTTAACCTGATGTCGTGTAAGATAAACAAATTTATTGACATTGAGTGCCATGACCTGGAAGTTCCAGGGAAATTGCTGAAGTCTGCAAAACAAGCAGCCAGTACATATAACGAGAGCCTAAAAAAGTCCCTGGAAAAAGAGAATGAATGAAAGATGTTCACTGCAGGCTGAAAGAGAAAGACATGGACATATATTTGAAATGTTTTAAGAAATATTGTATTGTTTTGAACACCGGTAGTTAATAAAAAGCTGGTGAAAAGTTGTTGGCCCTCAGTGTGTATGTATGTGGCGTGCAGGGGGTGGGGGTGTATTTGTTCGATAAGCATCTCCCTGAAATGACTTTTTGGAACTTGGGATGTCTGCCACGGTGGCAGCAAGACTGCCACATTTTGGCGCGCAACCAACGTAGCACGAGAGCCGATGTCGGAGCCACAGCAGGTGCAGCCAGTAATGGCGCTGGCCCAAATGGTGGCGGTGCCGCGATCAGGCGCGCAGATAGGTTTGAGAAACTGGGGGGGACGAAGCTGCCCCCCCCCCCGGGACGGAGAGCTCCGCTGTCTTAATGAGCGGTATCGAAAATTCGCGAGGTTATTGTCGGGCGCTCGTGGCGCCCCCCACGAAATGGCGTCCCGGGCGGCTGCCCTGTCTGCCCGTACCTAAAACCGCTACTGGCACACACCTCAGTAAACCAAATATTATGTTAATTCATATTTTGGTTTCCTCGTGATGCTTGAATCAGAAGATTTGAAGAAGACAAAGTTTAAAAAAAAAACAAAAAAAAAAAAAAAACCTTAAGCTACATAAAAGTGGGTGGGACGTATCTATGGTCATTCAAAAGTGGGTGTGTCATGACACACCTGACACACCCACTAATTGCGCCCCTGGCCGCGATGAGCCGGGACCAGGCGGTGGCCAGCAGGCAACAGCTCGCGGCGCTGCAGCAGCAGACCGAGCGGCAGGCGCAGCTGCTGTAGGCAATGTTGAACCGGGCGGGGGCAACGCCACCGGGCCCCTCGCTCTCCGGCATGATCCTGCATAGGATGACCGGGAATGATGATGCCCAGTCTTACCTCGAGATGTTCCAGGCCACAGCGGCGGCGTGCGGCTGGCCGGTGGCAAAGTGGGCCGTGCGGCTGCTTCCACTGTTATCCGGAGACGCGCAGACAGCGGCGCTCGGCATGCCTGCCTCCTCGCGGGGGCAGTACCAGTTCATGAGGAGGGCTGTCCTGGGCCGACTGGGACACTCGGCCGAGGACCACCGCCGGAGGTTTCGGGGGACCAAGCTGGGGCCCGCCGACCGCCCGTTCACCTATGCCCAGCAGCTGAGGGACGCGGCGTACAGATGGCTGCAACCGGGGGAGACCATGGGCGAGAGACAGCTGATGGAGAAAGTCGTGCTGGAACAGTTTGTGGAGGGGCTGCCGGTTGGCACCCTCGAGTGGGTGCGCTGTCACCGCCCCGACGACCTGGCGGTCGCTGTCGCCCTCGCGGAAGACCATCTGGCCGTCCACCCCCGGGGCCAGGCATTAGAGGCGCGGCCAGGGCCCTCCGACCGTCCCAGCCCGGCACCCTGCAGGAGACCTGCACCAGCACCCGGTCCCCCCGCACCACACACCCGCCCCTCCCCTGTTCCGTGTAATAATATCCCCTCTCTCCCTCTTCCGCCACAGGGTCCAGCCACTACGGGCGCTGCTCTTAGCACACAGAGGGTCCCTCAGGCGGCAGGGCAGGAGTGCTGGAGGTGCGGGCAGCCCGAGTGTCCGCTGATGGAGGTCGGGCAGGTGATCCGGGTTGTCGGTCCTCCGGCGCCCTCCCCCGGTCCAGGAGAGACGTACAGCGTTCCGGTAAGGATTCAGGGGGGTACACATCAGGCTATGGTGGACTCGGGCTGCATGCAGTCTATAGTTCACCAGAACCTGATTCGACCCAGGGCATTGTTAGAGGCAGGATGGGTGGATATCAGATGTGTGCATGGGGATGTTCACAGATATCCTGTGGTGCCAGTGGAAATTCGTTACAAGGGCAAAAAGCATAATGTGAAGGCAGGGACAGATTGGCAATCTGGCATACCGGGCATTTGTCCGGTGGGCAGACGTGCTATTTGGGCCGATCAATCCTGAATCCTGATTTTTTTTTTTTTTTAATATATCACGCAGCCCAAACACACTGTTGAACAACCACTCTGTTCGCTTTGGTCCCGCCTACAGGCACAAAAAAAAAAAAAAGGCTGTGCGAGACTTTGTTTCCTTACCACCGGCCCTTACACGCTGACTGACAGGGGACTGGCCCAATCACATCATGAAACACCTCCCCCCTTTGGCTCGGTGCACCGGTGCAGTCTGTTGATGGGTAAAACGCTAACATATAGAGATGGAGAGAAAACGTAAAGGTGGCGCAGAAAAACTCCGCAACAAAAAGAAGCTTGCTCTTGGGGCAGATGCTGCGAAGTGTGGTAAAATCACAGACATGTTTGCCACAGCAGGGCCTCCATCAGCTCCCATCACTGATGACAGTGGGGCTGGTGGCAGTGGCACTCAACAGGAGCATGTTGTTGAACCTGCGGTAAGCTGGACTACTGTCAGAACATGTATGAAATGCAACGAGTAGGATAAAGCCACCCAACCCTTTAATGAATATGATAAAATGTCAATCAAATAATTCTGTCTATCGCCTTATGGCCAAGTTGGTTAGTTTAATGCAGGTGAAATGAGCGTTCGTGTTATTTTTACTGTAAGACATTGTAGCTACACTGGCTGGATGAGAAAATAAGCCTAGCTTAGTAGCTTACTTTTATGTCTTTGTTCTAAATGAAATAGTCTTTAATGTGTGTCACCAACAATAAGAATAAGTCTAATTTCTTATTAGACTATTATTGTCTGTGGGGTGAGTACTAGTCTGGCCTGTTGGCTAAGTTACTTTTTGTCCTGCAGATATAGCAGTTCTTTATGTAGCCTAGGTGGTAGGGACAATGTAGGCTACATAACTGATAGAAAATCTCACTTTTAAAAATGATATCATTTTGTCTATGTTATGTGAATGCAGCTGCAGGTATCTGTACATTCCAGTAATTCTAGCCTAGGCATATTTAAAGCCACTCACCAAAAATGTGAGTGAAAACTGAAGAGTCAGCACTCTCATTTTCTTTGTTCATCTAGTAGCCCTCGGGTAAGCTCTTATTTAGGCCTGGAAAACAATGGGCTGTTTTATGTAGCTAGATGGCTAAAGACAATGTAAGTTAGCCTGCAAATAAAGAAAATAGCACTTTTTAAAATGACATAATTTTGTTCATTGCTAGTGTTATGTCAATGCAGCTGTGTGTTTGTTTATATAAATATATTATAAACAGGCTGTATTTATGTCTTGTTGAGCTAGGTTGAGATGTTGTAGCTTTGGAGGCGAGGGTCAGTGAGTTAGAGGCACGGTACCGCACCACCGAACAGTCAGTAGCTCAGATAGTTAGCCAGTCCCCTGTAGCCGGTGCGGTACAGCCGCAGGTAGCTTCAGTTAGCCGTCCCGCGGTAGTTCCCGAGCAGCCGGGAGGCTGGGTGACTGTTCGAAGGAGGCATAGCCCCAAACTGAAGCCCACGGTACACCACCAACCGCTCCACGTTTCTAACAGATTTTCCCCGCTCAGCGACACACCCACTGAGAGGCCAACTCTGGTCATTGGCAGCTCCATAGTCCGAAACGTGAAGTTAGCGACACCAGGGGCCATAGTTAAATGCATCCCGGGGGCCAGAGCGGGCGACATCGAGTCTTTTTTGAAACTGCTGGCTAAGGATAAACGTAGATACAGTAAGATTGTTATTCACGTCGGCGGTAATGACACCCGGTTACGCCAATCGGAGGTCACTAAAATTAATGTTTCCTCTGTGTGTGAATACGCCAAAACGATGTTGGACTCCGTAGTTTTCTCTGGTCCCCTCCCCAATGTGACCAGTGATGACATGTTTAGCCGCATGTTGTCATTTCACCGCTGGCTGTCAGGTGGTGTCCAGCAAACGATGTGGGCTTCATAGATAATTGGACACCTTTCTGGGGAAAACCTGGTCTGATTAGGAGAGACGGCATCCATCCCACTTTGGATGGAGCAGCTCTCATATCTAGAAATATGGGCAAGTTTATTAGCTGACCAAAACCATGTCGACAACCCAGAGTTGAGACCAGGAAGCAGAGCTGCAGTCTTACACGCTTCTCTGAGCCTCCATTAGAGCAGCTGCCCACCCAGTCCTTTAGTATAGAGACTGTGTCTGTCCCCCGTCCACCTACATTATTTAACGATAAAACAAACAGAAGAGGAGTTCATCATAAAAACTTAATAAAAATTAAATCAACATCTCCAAGAGTCCAAAATAAGAGAATTAAATGTGGACTTTTGAATATCAGGTCTTTGTCCTCTAAAGCTGTCTTAGTTAATGAATTAATATCTGATTATGATATTGATTTGTTCTGTCTCACTGAAACCTGGCTGCAGGAGGATGAATATGTTAGCTTAAATGAATCCACTCCTCCGAGTCATTATAATACTCATATTCCTCGAAGTACTGGTCGAGGTGGTGGAGTTGGAGCCATATTTGACTCAAGTCTATTAATAAATCCTAAACCTAAACTAAATTATAACTCATTTGAAAGTCTTGTTCTTAGCCTCACTCACCCAACCTGGAAAACTTTGCAGCCAATTCTATTTGTTACAGTATATCGAGCTCCAGGTCCTTATTCTGAATTTTTATCTGAATTTGCAGAATTTGCATCAGGCTTGATCCTTAAAACAGATAAAGTAATTATTGTAGGTGATTTTAACATTTAGGTGGACAAGCACAATGATAGTTTTAGTACTGCGTTTATCTCTCTTTTAGACTCAATTGGCTTTTGTCAGAGTGTAAATAAACCGACTCATTGTCTGAACCACACTCTTGATCTTGTTCTTTCATATGGCGTTGAAATTGATAATCTAAAAGTCTTTCCACAGAATCCTCTTCTATCTGACCATTTTTTAATAACCTTTGAGTTCATACTATTGGACTATAAGCCTTTGTGTAGAAACTTCTACAGCAGATTTTTTATCTGATAGTGCTGTAGCCAAATTTAAGGAAACGATTCCTTCAGTATTGAATTCAATGCCATGTCTAACTGTAACAGAGGACTTGTCTGCTTCCTTTAGCCCCTCACAAATAGATCATCTTGTTGATAGTATTACAGGTTCATTACGGACAACTCTAGACTCTATTGCACCTCTGAAAAAGAAGATAATTAAACAGAGAAGGCTAGCACCATGGTATAGCCAGCAGACTCACAAATTAAAACAAGAGGCACGTAAATCTGAACGCAAATGGCGTGCCACTAAACTGGAAGAATCTTATCTAGTCTGGCAAGATAATCTCAGAACATACAGGAAGGCTCTCCGTAATGCCAGAGCAGCCTACTACTCTTCTTTAATTGAGAAGAATAAGAACAACCCCAGGTTTCTCTTCAGCACTGTAGCCAGGCTAACAGAGAATCACAGCTCTACTGAACCATCTATTCCTTTAGGTCTAAGTAGCAATGATTTCATGAGCTTCTTAAATGATAAGTGTTACGGCTGCCGCCGTTTCGCCCAAGCATATGTGTGTGCAGAGTTTTCCCTATTAGGTAAATACTGGTGTGCGGTTGCCGGTCCCTGATTGGGCCCAGCCTGAAGGAGGCGGGGACAACATTCTCGTCAGCCGCAGAGCATCGCTGGGCATTTAAACGGCAGCCGCCCGAGCATCGCGGCGGCTTTCACTCGTGTGTTGTTTATTTGTGAGCTCGCCTCGTATGTATCGCATGATACTCGTTCGTTTGATTGTGCTTCGTATGTATCTGAGGATACTCGTTTGTTTGTTTCGTACCTGGAGGTTTGTGTTTTGTTTATTGGGACTGGGCAGGGTTTGGTTTAGTTAGATTATAGCTACTGATTACACGTAGTATATTTCTGTTAGACCCATTAGTTTAGAGGTGCTGATTTCGATGTGTTTTTGTTATCTACTAGTAAGCTTAGTTAGTGAGGTTTTTCTTTCTCGTTTTGGTTTTCTAGTAAGATAATATAGGCTCTGTTTAGAGTTCTCTTTTGGTTATATTTGTTTGTTCGTTTAATCAGCACTTGCTCGCCCTTAGTTCCCTTTTGCCTCACCTCCTTTTGTTAAAACAATCTTAAAACTTTCATTTAATAAAATCCTTTTGTTTAATAACCGTTAAAATCTGGTTTTATGTTACTTCCTTTTCATACCCCTTACCTGGTCGTAACATAAATGGGGGCTCGTCCGGGATCTATTTAACCTACCCGAGTAACAAAAGGTGAATATTATTTGGAAAATTTTCAGATTGTTTTGTGTTTGTGGTTTTGTTTGTGATTTTGTTAGAAATGACGACAGTTTGTATGGAGGCGTTTATGGCCAACCCGTCGCTCGTTGAAATTGACAGATGTGAAAAGCGTGATTTGGCACGCATAGCGCTCCACTTTGGTCTCTATTTTTCGAGGCAATTAGAAAAAGAAGAGCTGAAGGCTCTATTAGTCCGTAAGTTGGTGGAGTTGGGTTTCCTGGAAGCATCAGAGTCGGCTGAAAGTGCTGTGTCTGAGGAGGGCGCCCTCAGTGACGAGGGTGACCCAAAGCCTAAGGTTGAGCCTCAGGGTGCTGTGGCTGCTGGAGAAGGAGAGACGGAGGTAGGTGGGCGGCTAAAGACTCCGTACACCCTGCCTCATTATGGTCCTCTCTCCCTGGATAGTTCAGGGTCGAGAGACGGTGCAAGAGCGAGAGTTCGCATTGCCCGTCTGCAGTTAGAGGCCCAGGAAAGACAGGCACAGCGACAGTACCAGCTGGAAATAAGAAAGCTGGAAGTCGAGGCTGACAAAGCTGTAAGGCTGCGTCAGCTGGAGCTGGAGGCGCGCGCGCTGCGTGACTCTGTCGGTGCTAGCCCAGGTACGTTCCCTTCCTCCACCAGTTCACCTAGCCCATTCGATATCGGTAATCATATTGATTTAGTGCCTCTGTTTCGAGAGTCTGAAGTGGACAGCTATTTTGTTGTGTTTGAGCGCATAGCCTCTGTGCTGCAGTGGCCCGTTGAGGTTTGGCCACTGCTACTCCAATGTAAATTACATGGAAAAGCAAAGGAGGTTATGTCCGCGCTCTCCTTAGAGGAGAGCTTAGATTATGTCGTGGTGAAAACTGCAATTTTGAGAGCGTACGAGTTGGTCCCGGAAGCCTACCGTCAGCAATTTAGAAAGCTTCAAAAATCCAGTTCTCAATCGTTCGTAGAGTTTGCTCAGGAAAAGAGCACACTCTTTGACAAATGGACTGCCGCTTCAAAGGCCAGTGACTTAACTTCCCTACGGGAGTTAATTGTGTTAGAGGACTTTAAGAAATGTCTGCCTGAGCTGGTCGTAAAATATCTAGATGAACAGAAGGTAGTGTCGCTGTCGTCCGCTGCTCTGTTAGCAGATGAGTTCGTTTTAACCTCTAAGACAGTGATCCTATCGGTTCCTGTGGAGCAGCCCGACTCTGCATCAACTTGGCGAAATGGTGCGTCTAAGGTGCAGAGCCCTAAGAAGCAGGACCTTAAGTGTTTCTATTGCCGTAAGCCGGGTCACATTATAGCTAGCTGTTTACGGTTAAAAAGAAAAGAACAGCGGCAGAGTCTCAGGAGTCAGTCACCACCCGAAAAGGTGTGTGTAAGTCGGCAGGTGGGAAATGATGTGGCCGGAGATAAAATACCACCTTCAGCCGCATCTCGAGGCGAGAGAGACACCGAGCTGGTGCGTCCCGCCAAGTTAGATGTGCCTCGCATGGCAACTCGTGCCCGCTGGCTCGCCGAGCACCTGATAATCGATTGTGTTATGTCAGCCTTTGTTATGCTTGTGTTCGGGGTATTCAGTGTGATTAAGGTGCACAACATCGGCCCAGCCATACAGGAAGGCCAGGCCGAATTAGGGTTTTGTTGGCACCTTCAACAGTTATCGGTGGTTGCTTCACTTATATGCTTGTCCATGTTCGAAAATAAGTGTGCCTGCAATTTAGACAATACCTGATTTAGACAAGTGATTTTCAGGTTTAGAAAAGTGAAATGTCGTCTGGTTTCCGGAGTGAAAAAAAATGTGATTTTGTGTTTAACAAAAAAAAAAAAAGGGATATATTTTTTGTCCTCTGAAAAAGAAGATAATTAAACAGAGAAGGCTAGCACCATGGTATAGCCAGCAGACTCACAAATTAAAACAAGAGGCACGTAAATCTGAACGCAAATGGCGTGCCACTAAACTGGAAGAATCTTATCTAGTCTGGCAAGATAATCTCAGAACATACAGGAAGGCTCTCCGTAATGCCAGAGCAGCCTACTACTCTTCTTTAATTGAGAAGAATAAGAACAACCCCAGGTTTCTCTTCAGCACTGTAGCCAGGCTAACAGAGAATCACAGCTCTACTGAACCATCTATTCCTTTAGGTCTAAGTAGCAATGATTTCATGAGCTTCTTAAATGATAAGTGTTACGGCTGCCGCCGTTTCGCCCAAGCATATGTGTGTGCAGAGTTTTCCCTATTAGGTAAATACTGGTGTGCGGTTGCCGGTCCCTGATTGGGCCCAGCCTGAAGGAGGCGGGGACAACATTCTCGTCAGCTGCAGGGGACCGATTGGTGCGGCATCTTCCCGACACCGCCAATGAGAGCGCCCCGGCAGCAGCATTGCTGGGCATTTAAACGGCAGCCGCCCGAGCATCGCGGCGGCTTTCACTCGTGTGTTGTTTATTTGTGAGCTCGCCTCGTATGTATCGCATGATACTCGTTCGTTTGATTGTGCTTCGTATGTATCTGAGGATACTCGTTTGTTTGTTTCGTACCTGGAGGTTTGTGTTTTGTTTATTGGGACTGGGCAGGGTTTAGTTTAGTTAGATTATAGCTACTGATTACACGTAGTATATTTCTGTTAGACCCATTAGTTTAGAGGTGCTGATTTCGATGTGTTTTTGTTATCTACTAGTAAGCTTAGTTAGTGAGGTTTTTCTTTCTCGTTTTGGTTTTCTAGTAAGATAATATAGGCTCTGTTTAGAGTTCTCTTTTGGTTATATTTGTTTGTTCGTTTAATCAGCACTTGCTCGCCCTTAGTTCCCTTTTGCCTCACCTCCTTTTGTTAAAACAATCTTAAAACTTTCATTTAATAAAATCCTTTTGTTTAATAACAGTTAAAATCTGGTTTTATGTTACTTCCTTTTCATACCCCTTACCTGGTCGTAACAATAAGATTATAACTATTAGAGACAAAATCCATCACCTTCTGCCCTCAACAGGCATTGATCTGCATTCTGATACAGCAAGTTTGGAAACAGCTGTAAAACCTGATATGTATTTAGACCTAAGCTGGTTTAAATCGTATTTTTTAGATCGATCCCAGTTTGTTCACGTCAATGATGAATCCTCCATGCATACCAAAGTTTGTCATGGAGTCCCACAAGGTTCTGTACTAGGACCACTTTTATTTAGTTTATATATGCTTCCTTTAGGGAACATTATTAGGAATCACTCTATCAATTTTCATTGTTATGCTGACGACACCCAATTATATTTATCGATCAAGCCTGATGCAACCAATCAGTTAACTAAACTCCAAGCATGCCTTAAGGATATAAAAAATTGGACCTATAATTTTTTTATGTTAAATTCAGACAAAACTGAAGTTCTTGTAATTGGACCCAAGCACCTCAGAAACTCTCTTTCTAGAGACTTAGTTACTTTAGACGGTATCACCCTGGCCTCCAGCTCCACTGTAAAGAATCTTGGAGTTGTTTTTGATCAGGATCTGTCCTTTAATGTCCACATAAAACAAATTTCGAGGACTGCATTCTTCCACTTACGTAACATCGCTAAAATCAGACGCACTGTTTCTCAAGCAGATGCAGAAAAACTAGTCCACGCATTTGTTACTTCAAGGCTGGACTATTGTAACTCTTTGTTATCAGGCTGCTCTAATAAGTCTCTTAGGACTTTACAGTTAATTCAGAATGCTGCTGCACGTGTTCTGACAGGAACCAAGATCAGAGATCACATCTCTCCCATTTTGGCTTCCTTGCATTGGCTCCCTGTTAAATCTAGAATAGAATTTAAAATTATCCTCCTTACTTACAAAGCTCTTCATGGTCAGGCACCATCATATCTAAAAGAGCTCATAGTACCTTACTATCCCTCTAGAACACTGCGCTCTCAGGACGCTGGGTTCCTTGTGGTTCCTATAGTCTCCAAAAGTAGATTGGGAGCCAGAGCTTTCAGCTATTAGGCTCCTCTTCTGTGGAACAAACTATCAATCTGGGTTCAGGGGGGCAGACACGGTCAACACTTTTAAGAGTAGACTTAAAACTTTCTTTTTGATAAAGCGTATAGTTAGGGCTGGCTCAGGCCATCCCTTAGTTATGCTGCTATAGGATTAGACTGCCGGGAGACTTCCCAGGGTTATGCCTAGCCAGGCACGGTATTGGTTAAAGATGTAGTCATCTCCCTTACCGAAAACCCTCCCTCCTACTCTGCCTCTCTCTCTCTGTCTCTCTCTGTCTCTCTCTGTCTGTCTGTCTGTCTGTCTGTCTGTCTCTGTCTCTCTCTCTTTCTCTCTCTCTCTCTCTGGACATGTCTCATTAATGCATGTTACTAACCAAACTTCCCCGGAGTTTTTGTGCTCTGTCGTCCAGCAGGTTTTTCGTGGATCGTGGCTGCTGCTGTAATCCTGGACGACGCCCACTACACATATTACCACTGTCATTATTACTACTATATCTGCCACTGTGGTCACTTTATCATTCATTGTCATTCTGTCAGCCATTGTAAATGTACAAAATGTTTATGTTGATTGTCCTGTACACGTGACATCCATTGCACGTCTGTCCGTACCGGGAGAGGGATCCCTCCTCTGTGGCTCTTCCTGAGGTTTCTTCCACATTTTTTCCCTGTTAAAAGGTTTTTTGTGGGCAAGTTTTTCCTCACTCGAACCGAGGGTCTAAGGACAGAGGGTGTCATTCTCTGTACAGATTGTAAAGCCCTCCGAGGCAAATGTACTTTGTGACTTTGGGCTATACAAATAAAATTGAATTGAATTGAATTGAATAGATGAGCGAAATAGAGGAAGATGTCAGTGAAGAAGAAGAGAGTGTAAGAGAGGAGAGAGTCGGCGAGAGTGACCACCAGAGCGAGGAGAGACACTGGGAGAGAGAGGAAAGCAGAGAGCAGGAGGAGGACATAGATTACTTTGCTCGTCCTGCGGATCCTTCTATGCTACAGAGCTTTTTGGATTACCACCCACAACAAAATGCCAAAAATCCACTAGTGCAAAGAGTATTAACTTGTAAAAACGGAACCAACAGGAGGTGGCTCACGTATTGTGAGAGACGTCACACATTGTTTTGTTTTGTGTGTATGGCTTTTGGGAAGATCGGTGACTCAAGCATATTTATTACTGGAATGTCTGATTGGAGGCATGTGCACCAGCGCACAGAAGAACATGAAAAGAGTAGTGCACACCGGATCTGTGCTGAAGCTTTTTTACTAAGATGCTCAAAAGCAGATATCAGCAGCAGGTTTGCAGGTAATCAGCTGTCTGCTCATAGGGAACAAGTCAGAAAAAAACGACGGGTTTTGGAACGTATTGTTGATGTGGTGAAATGATAGGCAAGAGGGGGCTGAGCTATAGGCATTCATGGAATGAGGCAGCGTACACACTGGATGATGACACAATTGACCATGGGAACTTTTTGGAACTCATCATTTTATTAGGGAAATATGATGTCTGCCTAAAAGAGCCCCTTCATAATTGTGTTGAAAGGAGTAAAAAGTTGCATGAGTCCAGTGGAATAAGAGGTCGAGGGTCTCTTGTCACACTTCTCTCTAAAACTACAGTCAATACAGTTATTGATACAGTTGGACACCTCGTTCAAGACTGCATTTCAAGTGAGGTACAGAAAGCTGGAATGTTCTCCATTCAGCTGGACACAACACAGGACATAACCTCTCAAGATCAATGTTCCATAATTCTAAGATATGTCACTGACACTGTGCATGAGAGGCTTGTGGCCTTAGTGAGGTGTGAGGCATCCACTAGACAATACTTTGTCAACCTAATCTCAGATGTCTTGGACCATCTGAAGCTGGACAAGGACATGTGCATAGGAAATGCCACAGATGGGGCATCAAATATGCAAGGCCAATACAAAGGATTTTCAGCACTGATGGCTTCTCAGTCACCCACTCATGTCCATGTCTGGTGCTATGCGCATGTTCCTAATCTGGTGCTGTCTGACACAACACAAACCGTCATTGAAAGTGGAACACTGTTCAGTCTACTGAATGACATTTCTGTCTTCATTAACGACTCCTATCAAAGGGTTATTCTGTGGGAGACCCAAGCACAGGATAAAAGCCACAGACGTCTCTCCCCAATAGGGGAAACAAGGTGGTGGTCGAAACACGATGTGATCAGAAAAGTGTTTGGCCATTTTGGGAAGCCGCAAAATGCCTTGTTCTCAGATGCTGTCCTAACACTGGAGGCCATAGAAAAAAAGGAAAATGAAAAGGCAACTGTACGTGCCAAAGCACGTGGTTTTAAAGAGGGCCTTTTGAAGTATGAAACCGTGTTGACAGCTCAAATATTTCTTCGAATATTCGAGCAAACAACACCTCTTTCTAAGTATCTTCAGACAAAAGGCATGGATATCCTTTCGGCACATCGTATGGTGCTTGCCACACAGGAGAGCTTGAAATCCATTGCCAGGGATTTTAAAAGTGTTAAAGCGGCTGCAGACACTTTTGTCCAGTGGGCAAATGACAACCTTGAGAGACGAGTGGAAGAAACATCTCTCGAAGTTGAAAGTGCATTGCCTCAGAAAAGAGGCAGGAAAAAAAAAAACAGCTGAAATGTTTAGCAGGACAGTGGAACCAACTGAAGGCATCTCATCTTGAGCATTATGTGACCAGGACAGTGGAAGATGGAGCTGAAGGACAGGAAGATCAGGAATCAAGTGTTGTGGATTTAACCTGAGCCTTCTGTAAAAATTGCCCACTGTGCTGCAACCAGATTCTCCATCGGCTCAACGTGTTTTCAGATGCCTACCATCTCCTTGGGCTTGCTTACAAGTTCCTGCTGACCCTTTCCCTGACCCAGGTGGCCTGTGAAAGAACTTTCTCCACCCTCAAGTTCATCAAAAGCAGACTTAGGAGCAACCTGTCAGCAAGCAAGCTGGAGGCCTTTATGTTAATGGCCACTGAGAAAGATATCCTCATGGCTTTGGACACAGACTCAGTCATAGATAAGGTGGCTGAGAAAAGTGAACTGATGAGGAAGCTGCTCTTGTAAATTAATAAGGTGAGAGGAACTCCTTGAAATGCTTATCATTGATTATGAAAATGTTTATTGCAATGTAATGTGTCTTATGATTCTTAAAAGCCTGAGCCTCTCCTCCTCTCTGACAGGATTCATCATAGGAATCATTTGCATCCTTTTTAACTCGGTGAGTTTACAATTGTCCAATGTTACCTTACAGTAATCTGGATAGCCTAAATCTGATAAGTTAATATCATAACTACTAATAATTACTTAACTAATAATAACTGATAACATGTGTGGTCATCTGGTCACCTATGACTATTTCCCCTCTCTCTCCCACTCTCTCTCTCCCCACACTTAGGATGCTACTTGTTCATTACAGGAGGGGTTCTTTTTGGAATGCCTACACATGCATCCTTTTCTCTTGGTAAGTTCACAGTTAATGTAATGCAAAATATCCCTCTCATTCTTTTTCTACTGTATCTGTCAGACACATCCAGCACAGCTTTGAGTGGAAAACAGTGACAATCACATTTCTTTTATTCAGATTATTTCTCTTTGTCTCTCCCTTATACATTTGTCATAATCCTTAAATTGTCAGTTTTTAGAGTGCTATTTTTGACCAGATTAACCTATAATTAAATCTGTTCTCTCACTCTCTTTTTTTCAAATATCATACACAGAGTTGACCAGTTCAGAGTTCATTCAGGTGTTCAGCCGCATTCATCCTTTCTGACTGGGTAAGTTCACAAATTATTGAGTATCACTCTTAGAATATCTAGATCTGATACATATTTCTCATTACTATTCTAGCTTTCTCTTTTCTTCCTCCCTGAAACACATAGGCACACCCAATAGGATGAATGCTGCCTTCAGATTTATTACTGTGATTGAGTGGTGCAGTGTATTTTTATAGTGTTAATAAATGACAAGTTTGGAAGTATTTAATGTGTCCGCTCTCACTGATTTCTGTTAAGTCATTGCATGGCTCAAGGTTTGTTGTTTTAAAGACTTGCACAGTTGCACTGAAAAAACTGAAAAGGTGTGTTATCAAATGTGACGCTTTGCCTTTGACCAAGTGATACAAATTGATGGTCCCGAAAAGCCGTCGGGAAATGATTTTCCAGGTGGCTCATTATAACCCTATGGCTGGTCACATGGGATATGATAAAACACTGAACCGGATAATGGCTCGATTCTATTGGCCAGGCATTCGGGCAGACGTGTGCCGCTGGTGTGCGTCTTGTCCCGAATGCCAGTTAGTTAACCAACCGGCCATCCCGAGAGCGCCGTTGCGCCCGTTACCACTGATTGAGGTCCCATTTGAACGCATTGGGATGGACCTCATCGGGCCATTTCTCCGGAGCGCACGTGGATATCGCTTTGTGTTAGTCCTTGTGGATTATGCAACGCGACATCCAGAGGCAGTGCCGCTGCGCACCATCTCTGCAGTGTGGCGCAGGCACTGTTTCAAGTTATCTCCCGGGTTGGGATCCCGAAAGAGATCCTGACTGACCAAGGCACCCAATTTATGTCCCGAACACTGAGAGAGCTGTACGGATCATTGGGCATCAAGTCTATTCGAACCAGTATTTACCATCCTCAAACTGACGGCCTCGTTGAGCGCCTGAATAAGACTTTGAAGTCCATGATCCGTAAGTTTGTGCACGATGATAGTCGTAATTGGGATAAATGGCTACATCCTCTGTTGTTTGCAGTGCGCGAGGTACCCCAGGCCTCCACGGGATTTTCTCCTTTTGAGCTGCTGTTTGGCAGGAAACCACGCGGGGTTTTGGACCTGGTTAAGGAAAGCTGGGAGGAAGGTCCGAGCCCAAGTAAGAACGAAGTTCAGTACGTCCTGGACCTGAGAGCAAAACTCCACACACTGGGTCAGTTATCACGCGAGAATTTGCTCCGGGCCCAGGTACGTCAGCAGCGGCTGTACAACAGAGGATCCAAGTTAAGACAATTTTCACCGGGAGATAAAGTGCTTGTATTGCTCCTTCCAACTCTTCCAACTCCAAATTACTCGCCAAGTGGCAAGGACCCTTTGTGGTCACACAACGGGTGGGTGACGTTGACTATGAGCTTGTGCGATCTGACAGGGGAGGGGCGACACAGATTTATCACCTCAACCTCCTTAAAGCTTGGAGAGAGGCTGAGTCTGTCTCCCTGGTGACGGCAATTGCAGAGAGAGATGAGTTGGGGCCGGAAGTACCAAAATCGTCCGATCCTGCCTCGCTCGTTTGTGAAAACCATCTCTCACCGTCCCAGAGAGCAGACATTGCCAGGTTGCAGCAGCGCTTCGCTGATGTGTTCTCCCCCCTACCAGGCCGCACAAGCCTTATTCAACACCATGTTGAGACTCACCCGGGCGTGACAGTGCGTTCACGGCCCTATCGGCTACCTGAGCATAAGAGAAAAGTGATTCAGGCTGAATTGGAAGCCATGTTGAAGATGGGCGTAATAGAAGAGTCCCACAGTGCCTGGTGTAGCCCCATCGTTCTTGTAGTTAAGAAAGATGGGTCTATCCGGTTCTGTGTGGACTATCGCAAGGTGAATGATGTTTCACAGTTTGATGCCTTCCCGATGCCCCGGGTCGACGAACTCCTGGATCGCCTGGGCACTGCTCCCTTTTTCACGACGCTGGCTTTGACCAAGGGCTACTGGCAGACTCCCCTGTCTCCAGAGTCCAAGGAAAAAACGGCCTTCTCCACTCCGTACGGTTTGTACCAATTTGTCACACTTCCGTTCGGGTTGTTCGGGGCCCCAGCCACATTTCAACGCCTCATAGACCGGGTGCTGCGGCCGCATGCTGCATATGCTGCCGCCTACCTGGATGATGTCATCATCCACAGCAACACCTGGGCGGAGCATGTGCAGCAGGTGGCCGCGGTGCTCGAGGTGCCTCACTGAGGCAGGCGGGGCTCACGGCCAACCCGAAGAAGTGTACAGTTGGACGGAGGGAGGTACGGTATCTGGGGTACCACTTGGGCGGCGGGCAGGTGCGTCCGCAGGTAGATAAGACAGCAGCAATTGCAGCCTGCCCAAGGCCCAAGACAAAAAAAGAGGTGCGGCGGTTTTTGGGGCTGGCCGGCTATTACCTGCGATTTATCCCCAACTTTGCAGAGCTGACCAGCCCCTTAACCGACCTCACCCGAAAGGGTGCCTCAGATCCGGTCCAGTGGATGGAGCAGTGCCAGGTGTCGCTTGAGAGGGTAAAGCAGGCCCTCTGTGGGGAGCCCCTTCTCCACACACCTAACTTCTCTCTCCCTTTTGTCCTGCAGACTGATGCGTCGGGCAGAGGGCCGTTCTGTCCCAGCAGGTGCGGGGCGTCGACCGCCTAGTGCTGTACATCAGCCGCAAGCTGTCCGAGAGGGAGGCCAGGTACAGCACGGTGGAGAGGGAGTGCCTGGCCATCCGGTGGGCGGTCGGTGCTCTGCGGTACTACCTGCTGGGGAGCCCATTTACCCTCTGCTCGGACCACGCTCCCCTCCAGTGGCTCCACCGCATGAAGGATGCCAACGCCGGATCACACAGTGGTATCTGGCGTTGCAGCCGTTTAAGTTCACTGTGGTCCATAGGCCGGGGGCACAGATGGCTGTGGCCGACTTCCTTTCCCGCTCCCTTGGGGAGGCGGGGGGGGGAGTGGGTTAGGCCGGACGGCTCCCCGGCCTAAGTCGGGCGGTGGAGGCATGTGGACCGGGGCGTGGTGCATCAGCTGCAGGAGAGAGGTGTGGGGAGGGCTCAGGTAAGCAGCGCCAGGTGAGAGTGATTCGCACACCGGTGCCCAACTGGCTAATCACTCTCGCCCTCTTTTCCACACAGTAGCGTGCTGGGCCGGAAGAGGAAGGACGACAAGAAGAAGACACACGGCAGACGACAGCGAGACGCCTGTGAGCGGCTGTAGTGTGGGTCTGACTTGTGACTTGAATAAAAATCCTTTACAAACGGGTTTGGTCTCCGTCTGGTTCGTGCTAAGAACCCACGGTGGCAGCAAGACTGCCACATGCTGATAACGTCCTCTTCTCAAATGACTAAATACTAATACAAAATGTGAACAATCAGATCTGATCAGAAGAAGGGACACAGTTTCTCAGTGAAGCAGCAGTCAGTGAAGTAGTAAAGATGAGCTGCAGCATCTACATCATAAAAGGAGACCAGACCTTCCTCGTAACTCACAAACACCCCCACCCTCTGAGGCCCCGAGTTCAGACTGAGGCTGATAACTGGTCTGGTTAGATTTAGGTACTCATTTCCATTTCGCAAACCAACAGCCCAATAGCCATTCAGCGGACTTAGCGGGATTATTCCTTTCCTGTTCACTGACCCTTTGACCACTCCCAGAGTTCAGTCAGTCTTCCCTGCAACCTCAATCTCATAGTAAAATCTTCCATAGGAGAAGCTCTGCTGTGCTAAGACAGTGGCATAAAGAGAAAATCTCTCTGTGTTGTTGGGCATGTCCATCCTCACCTGACCACACCTGACTTGCTTCCAATCAGTGCAGTGAAAGCAGGCTTTCCACTTTGGCCTCTTTGGTCCATCTCCTCATCGTCTTGACCACAGGCTTAGCAGATTTCAGCTTCTGCCTGTAGGTCAGGATAAGATGAACCATGCAGTGATCAGAGAGTCCCTAGGCTGCACGGAAGACTGAGTGATATGAGTCTTAAAAACAGTGTAACAATAGTCCAGAGTGTTAGTGTCTCTGGTGAGACACTTAAAATGCTGTTTATGTTTTGGCAGTTCATGGCTCAGGTTTGCTCTGTTTAAGTCCCCCCAAACAATGAGCAGAGAGTCCGGGTTTTTTTCTCCATGTTGTTTATCAGGTCGGCCAGGTGTTTTAACACCTCAGTAACACTGGCCTGATGTAGACACTTGACCAAAATAAACGAGCAAAACTGGTTAGCAGTTTATGAAAAGTGTCTCCAGATAGCACTTTATGGGCTGAAATATGTGCCACCAAAAACTAAATTTGAATCATTCATATTTGAATTTGAATTGTTCAGTTTGAATCATTGCATTGATAAACTGAATCTAAATGTAATTGTAATTTCAAATAGAATTTATAAGTTTGGAACTAAACATTCAGTTCTTACAATTCAATTTCAATTTACTGTGACAAACATCCGGGTAGTTGAGGCAGAGCAATTGAGCACAGATACACAGGACGCCTCTTCGGCCAATCGGCACCTACATGTGTGTGTATGTGTGTGTGCCACGGAAGTTGCCGGTGTCTGGGGAAGTTACCACTGCCCTGCCACTGCAACTGCTGCTGTTATCAGGGTTTCCGCGGAGTCATAAAAAGTCATAAAAAGTCATAAATTTCATAACGAGAATTTTAGGCCATAAAAGGTCATAAAAACATTCGGATTTTTCATTCAAGGTCATAAATTACACGTCTTAAATTTATCTGCTTTATCTGCTTTGGTAGACTACTAAAACTACGAAGAAAATACGCTGCGAAGCATTTCAGCCAATCAAAAACATTTTCGTATGCAGATCGCTTATCCTGACAATTTCGCCTGTAGTTCTATCTGAGGAAATCTGGCTGGTAACATACTATTCCAGAACTACAAGGTCCATAATTGCGGCAGTGCATCGTAACAGACGTCAGTCGTCATAAGGACTTTCGCATAACTCGCGCGAAAAGAGCCCTACTTCCTGTTCTCTGGTGGCAAACGGCTATCGGTCTCCGTACCTCATTGCATGTAGGTCGTGGGTCTGATTAATTGACTTTGAACAATGGGAAAGTGTACGTTTAACTCGGCATGGCTCGACGATGATGAGATGAAGAGATGGCTAAAGCCCGTCGCGAACAACAAATACCAAGCATTTTGCACCCTCTGTAAGAAGACGTTGGAGCTCGCCAGTTTAGGCCTAAAAGCCTTGCATTCACACGCGAAATCGGAGCGGCATCAGTTATCGGTAAAAGGTCTTCAGCGGGTGCAGGCAATCACTCAGTTTTGTTCTCCATCACTGCCTGGTTCAAGCTCATCGCGTGATTCCGGTTGTCCCACTCCCGCTACATCCAGTCGGCCTTCCACATCCAGTGCCACTGGGACTTTCGGATCAACCGCCACCTTGAAAGCTGAGGTCCTGTGGGTGTTGAACACCGTTACGAAACACCAGTCGTACCGAGGGAACGAAGACATTTCCGAACTATTTCAAACGATGTTCCCAGACTCGGACATCGCCAAGACCTTTACATGTGGTAAAGATAAAACCTCATACATTGCACGGTTTGGCTTGGCAAAATTCATTAAACAAGACCTCGTCTCCAAGGTAACGGGGCCTTACGTTATCATGTTTGATGAAAGTTTAAATCAGACAAGCAAGAAGAAACAGCTGGACATTCATGTTCGGTTTTGGGACGATGATAAGGTGCATTCTCGCTACCTGGGGTCACACTTCATTGGCCATGCCACAGCCCAGGATTTGCTGAAGCACTTCAAAGTAAGTAGTCAAATTACAGTTTAATCTACAAATGATTTCTAATGGTGCATGTCATATTGAATTAATCTAGCCTAATCTGCAGACCAACCACGAATAGCTTGTGTATTTGATCCAGGCACCTTAGGCTACTGCGTATCCAAGTAGGCTAGTCTTATGTAGTAGTTCATTTTTAACATGTATATTTATGTATTTAGAACAAGTGCGCACATCGTCATTGCTTTTAAAGTCGCACCGGAAAGCCGCTCAGTGTGCAATCATTTTTGTATGACTGTGCTCCACGCTATATAAACAATTAAAGTCGCAAATTATTATAACGTGAGCCAGCTGTAGCCTTAGTCTTCTAGGCTATTTCAGGAGTGTGGCCTCTTGACGTCATCTCATATGCCCCCTTGCTCTAAAATGCATAAATATACCTGATATCCTTTGTTTTCACTATTTTGTGTGTGTGTGTGTGTGTGTGTGTGCAGGCGTGTGTGTGCATGCGTGCGCGCATGTGTGTATGCCATTTAAGTACTATATTTATTTATCATCTTTTTATTGTCATCCCTCAAGGAGTGTGTGGAGCAGCTGAATCTCAGCAGGCTGGTGTCTGTTGCCATGGACGGACCGAATGTGAACTTTAGGTTCTTGGAGCTTCTCCAGTCCGACTTAAAGGAAATGTATGGGGGTGCTTAGCTGGTTGCTGTTGGGAGCTGTGGGCTTCATACTTTGCGCCTTTAAGGCAGGTTTCTCCATGTGGCAGATGGAAAAGCTGTTAAGAGCAATGCACACACTCTTCAACAATGTTCCTGCGAGGAGGGAAGACTATGTAACCGTCACAAAGTCATCAGTTTTCCCGCTGGCATTCTGTGGTCATCGATGGTTGGAGAACCTACCTGTGGTACAGAGAGCTCTGGAGGTCTGGCCTTTTCTTCAGTTGTATGCGGATGCTGTGAAAAAAAAGGAGCTGCCAAACCCTGGTACAGGATCGTTTGAAACGATAGAGGCCGCTCAAAAGGATCGGCTGATCTTGGCCAAGTTGCAATTTTTTGCTACCATTGCCCGTACCTTTCAGCCTTTCCTGAAGAGGTACCAGACCGACGAGCCAGCCATGCCATTCCTTGCCAGCGATTTGGCTGAGTTGATGAAGGTAATTTAAAAATAACTAGTGTGCTTGTCTGGCTCCTCAGTTACTTTAATGTATTAGATATATGTATTATATACATTGTCCATGTTTAATAGATGAAACTGTTCCACCTTTGTTTATCTTTACTGTTAATGTTGTTGCATTACTGCATGACAAATATGGACACAAGTAACTTATATTTTTTTATCTGGAATTTTTTTCCGACAGAGTCTACTGAGGCGATTTGTGAAGCGCGAAGTCCTGCAGGATATCACAAAGCTACAGCTCACCAAGCTGGACTTGAGTGAGAAGAAGAACCTGCTCCTCCCACAGAAAGTTGACATTGGCCTAGGTGCAGAGAAAGCCCTGAAGGTATTGTCAATTTTGAAGATGTAGTTGAAGTACTTCCAGAAATTGTTGTCAGGATACAAGAAGCAGGATCAGTGTTGTACTTTTTACTTACTTGTCTTTTTATTGTACATCTCTCATCAGGAATCTGCAGTATCAGATCTCAGGGTCCTAGAGTTTAGGTCAGACTGCATGCAGGGGCTGACTAATATAGTCAGAAAGGTGCAGGAGAAGAGTCCTCTGAAGTATACCACTGTTAGGCAGATGGCCTGTCTGGACCCCTCTAACATGTTCAGAGACCCAGACAGGTGCAAGGAACAAATGAAAGGACTGGTGCAGACCTTCCTACAGACCAAGCAGCTTTCAGGAGGTGTATCCGCTGGTAGTGATCATTTTACATAGGGTTTTGTTTGCTTAAAATAAAACGTTTTTTCTTTTCTTTTTTTCTTTTTTTACAGAAGTACATATACCTGATGAGTGTAGCACAATTAAGAAAATATAAACAGAAAGTAGCTTAGTCTCAAATGGAAAGGTATCCTGACAACCGTTATCAACAAAAGAAATTGGATGAGCAATAGGTGTTGCAGATTAACTACACTGTAGTCTCCATGCCCTGAGTTTAAAATTGTAGTATGTATGGTTTGGTGGAGTTACTATGCTTAATACAGACACCTAAGGGGAAGCTCTGAATTTAAACCATTGTAACTAAATGTTATTGTAGTCTAGATAGAGGTTCATCAATCATATCAGTATATTACGCTATTCCCTTAGTAACATGTTTTGTTTTTTTAGGGGATGTCATTCTACAACAGTTTGATGCTCTTCTGACCCTTGAGTGCCGGAACGAAGAGTTTCTCTCCTTTCAGCCACTGGTGAGACGGCTGGACACCTTCTTGTGGGGGTTCTTAAACCGAACCATATCCAGAGGCGTGGGCATTTTGTCAAAAGCTGCTCCTGCTTTCCCATGGGCAAGCTTCAGTTGAGAGGGGGTTCTCCGTTAACAAGGAGGTTGAGACGGATAACATGCACGAGGAGACCATGGTTGCACACAGGCTTGTGTGCGATTATGTGGATTTGCATGGCGGGGTGACCAAAGTTCCCCTCACAAAGGAACTGCTGGTCTCGGTGGGGGCAGCCAGGTCAAGATACCGTGTCTTTCTTGATCAGCAGCGTGCAAGGAAGGAGGGTGAGGCACGAACACAGAAAAGGAAGCTGGCAGAGGACTATTTGACTGACCTCAAGAAAAAGAGAACCACTGTCCAAGAGGTTTGCACCTGCCTCACCACAGAGGCTGACAAGCTGGCCGAGGAAGCAGAGGGCAAATCGGGGTCAAAGATGGCCCAGCTACTTTCAAAATCAAATGCCCTCAGACGGGCAAGCAAGGACAAAATGACTGAGTTAAAAAAGGTTGAGGAGGAGATCACAATTAAGGCGGAGGAACTGAGGTACATGTAGACTGACTGACTGACTGACTGACGACTTGTTAGTGTGGAAGGTACTGCGTCAATATACAATTTGTTGATATACAATTTGAAAAATATACAATTAACTGATGAACGGACAGACGGACGACTTGTTAGTGTGGAAGGTACTGCGTCAATATACAATTTGTTGATATACAATTTGAAAAATATACAATTAACTGATGAACAGACAGACGGACTGACTTGACTGACGAACTAATGGACAGACAGACGGACGACTTGTTAGTGTGGAAGGTACTTTGTCGATATACAATTTGTTGATGTACAATTTGAAAAATATACAATTTGTTGCTGTCAATAAAAAAAACTTGTTGCTGTAAATAAATAAAAAACTAGAAAGGAATTTTAATGACTAATATGTTTTTTTTAATAGTTCGTGTAGGTCATAAATTTAAATCAAAATGGTCATAAAAAGGTCTTGAAAAGTCATAAATTTGACTGACTAAACCCTGCAGACACCCTGTGTTATGGACATTTGTTTTTATTTTTCATTTTATAAAACAGATTCAGAGTTGTATTAAACTCGCTGGCATTTCCATTACGTAGTTTCTGCATTAATTTCTAATGTTTTCAGTATCTCAGCTGCTGTGCCGCAGCTGCCACTGACAACCTGCCAACTACTGCTGCTTTAATAATCAGTTTTAATTTTTTATACAAAAGAGTCATTGTTGTATTAGACTCGTTGGAAGTAACATTTCCATCATGCGTTTTCTGCATTAATTTGTACTGATTTAATTAATCTCGCAACATCTGTCTCAACTGCTACCGGTGTCTGGGGCAGCTGTGTCACTGATAATTCAACAATAAGATAGCTTCATGTTGTGGCCCTCAGTATGTTTTTTTTTCTCCTTCTAGCCTCAGAAATAAACTTTTATTCGTATGTTTTGGATAGCGGACACTACCCATAAGGCTCGACCACCAACGATTTATGACGCCCCTTCACGCCTGATACGCAAAAGCTGTCTTCCCAGGTCTGTATAAAACGGAGCACGAGCAGAAGATGAAGATGAAGATAGTGAAGAAGAAATTGATTCTAATGCAGGTATGTAAAAAAAAGACTACTTTGAGAAAGTGAAAGTGTGTGTTTTAGAAAGAGATTACCTTGATTCACTAGTCTCGCAAAGTAACAGTTTAAGGCATTTAAAAATGGCTACCGTCAGTCTGCTCTGTAGAGTAAGCTTACGACTGTACGTGGCTACTGTAGCATTAGCTCTTTAATCCACTTTAATCTATTACAAACATTAAAGGAGTTGCACGCCAATATTGTATGCCCTGGCGCAAATAGCATCGCGTGGTGTGTAATGTTAAAAAGCAGTTTTCTACTTTTGCTAGCTGTGTACAAACCCATAATGCTAACGTTAATTGCTAACATTGTTGAACAGAGCGCAAACACTGAAAATCATTTGGATTGCTTTATTTATGTGTTTTATGTATTTCTTTGTGTCACTGAGTTCTATCAAAATCTCTTTCCTGTTTAGTTTGAAAAATGAGTGATTCAGAGAATCTTGAATGGGAGGAAAGGATATGAAAGGTAACATTATTATTTTTAATAGTGATGTAGTTAAACACTACTTCAAGAGGGAACACTCTTGTCTAATTTATTGTAGAGGTTAAAAGTTGACTTTGGTACCCCCATTAGCACATTTCTACAGCATGTTTCTCACTTTTTTTCTGTGTAATTGGCTCCAATAACATCTGATTACTATTTAATATTTACTGTTTACTATAACTTACTATATCCCTTGAAATTCTGCTTAAAAGACTCATTGCTGAATGTAAGTGAGTGATAAGTTTTATGTACTATACTCATACTGTACTCTTAATGTTACTCTCACATAGAAATGGATCAAACTGATGGCAGCCTTGGAGCACTGCAGGCACAAATAGAGGAGCTTGTCGTCGTCATCAGAGTGCGAAAACAAAATCTTTACAGGCAAACTGGTACGTCAGTTTCCTTGAATTAGACAGTTTGATACCTTTACAGTTTGTAAATGTATATGGTACATGCACAGCAGCTTTGTAAACCGAATAAAATCGGATCATTGTTTGTTTTAAGCTAGATGTGATGCATGTTTTTGCAAACAAATTGAACAGTGTTGATTTTAGTCTAAATATACATTATATGACAAGTGTGCCCTTTTTTTATGATTATTTACAGATAGCAACAAGAGGCAACATAAAATTCGCAAGGTCATCTTGGATGAGAAAAAACGCTTGGTGGCTGCTGTCGACGATTACAACAAGCTGGCTGAACCATCAAAGCAAATTATGTCCAGTGATGCCCTCATCCAGACCGACGTAGGGCCCTGGCGGACACAATGGAACGTAAGCTTTTCATTTTAAAACATTACAAATGTATTCCGTCAGTTCTGATCTTGAATCATAATCTATGTTTTCCCTTCTGATGTTGATAAACTGTAGCTGCTGCAGACCCTAAGACAAAAAGCGAGGTTGTTGAGAAGGTGATGGCTGTGTGTTTGTGTGTGTGTGTGTGTGTGTGTGTGTGTGTGTGTGTGTGTGTGTGTGTGTGTGTGTGTGTATGTATATATATAGGTTTTATTCTTTTTACAGCTTCTCTTGTGGCATGTCGGAGGATGCAAAGAAGGAACTCCATTGCCTGATCCCAAAGAAAACAAACTGAACTGAAAGCTGAAATGCTAAAATTCAAGGACTATTAGAGAGAATCCTCAGCCACCAACCACTCCTGGAAACAGACGTGGAGGAGGAGGAAAATTCAGAGGATGCTGCTGAGAGTAACATCAGCTCTTCTGATGAAGATTGAGAGAGTGTGTGTGTGTGTCACCATTGATATTATGACTGATAAAATAAATTTAATGTGCTTTTTATAATGTCTGTTTTTATACAGAGCTTGTTATTAACAGATCTTTTGAGAAGAAAAAATGGAATTTCCTGTGTGCAGTATACTGTATTGTGTATATATTCATATACAGTAACAATTTTATTCATGGAAAGATTTCTGGGCTGCTCAAAGGATCACAAAAGCACCATGCAGCACACTCACCATGTGAGTTTTGTTCAGTGTTTTGTCGAAGAAATCATCAAAGTCGAATTGACATATTTGCTAGGTTGTGTTTTATTAAAAAGCATGCTGTCACACTGGTGAATTGACAGTCACAGAACATATCTGAGCCACCTCAAGCTGACCCCAAGGTCAAGGCCATATCCCCTAAAAACTCACCAACGCTTTGAGATAGGGGCTTGAAATCCGCACCCGCGCATTGGGACAGCATGGTCGACCACTGTGTCGAGTTTCAGACCCGTGTGCCCTTCAGGAGGGTCAAAGGTCAGCCGTTCTGTACTTAACGAGGCCTAGTAGTTTAGGCTTAAAAACACCTGTTTGGTATGTGAATAACTCATCAGTGCTTTGAGGCAGGAGGCTGAAATCTGAGTATGTGTATCAGGGCGCAGGGTCTGATCAGGGCCCCCATTTTCACCCCCGTACCCCCTTTGGAAAGGTCAGAGTTCACTCGTTCTTGACACCTTTTTGGGAAAAATTTGACAATGCTTTGTTGTACGCCGTGGAGCCTTCTGCTGGGATTTTTTGGTCCTGTCATAATCCCATCACTGTAGAGCTAGTTAGCTTTCTAAAGGCCTACAGAGTTGGGACTTTGGGAGCCTGACCCAGACCTCCATTTAGAATAGCACAGTGAGTTTCATGCAGTTTGGTGCATTTTTGTGGCGGCAGCGAGGGCGCAGACTCGTGTAAAGGCGTCCTTTCTTGGCCCCGCCCATCTAAAAGTACTGGACCGACGTGGACTGGACCAACATCTATCCACTCATCTCATGCGCCTGAACAACATACTAAAATTTCAGACCCGTGCGACTTGTAGAAACACATGTCCTCCAAAACCTCCACACAGGTTTAGAGGGTATAAGACTGCATGATTCTGACCCCAATGCTCAGGAATCCAGACGGGACAAAAAAATTCTACTGGACTTGTGTTTTTTTTTTTCACCGGTTCATTATTAAGGGCCCCCGGGGGATCCTCTGTTCCAAATCTGGGGCCCCTGGGGTCAAAGGCTGCCGCGCAGTGGCCAAAAAGTCCCCAAAATCTGACCCTCTTTTTTTCCGGTCACTATCCCCTGATAACTCATCAAAGCTTTGAGGAAGAGGGCTGAAATTTGATTATGCGTATCGGGACGTGGGCCACAATCACTGTGCCGAGTTTTGGACCCGTGGCCCCTTGGGAAGGGTCAGAAGTCAGCCGTTCTGTACTCAATGAGGCCTACTAGTTAAGGCTTTAACTTATCAACGCTTACGAGTAGCGAGTATACGTATCAGGAGGCATGCTGTATTGCCAGGCCTAAACCAACCTTGTTTAACCTATCAAACTATTGTCATAGATATGAAACTATTGATCGAGTTAAATAAATAATCCATTTAAGCCTTCATCAGCACACAAGATGTTAAACTATTCAGATGATGTTATCTCTATGTTCCTCTATAATTTTTCTAAGATCAAAATTTGATCAATAGACTTTTACTACCCTACCTATACTGTGTACTTACACAGCCAAATATTTAATTGTCCTATTTTGATTCTATAATTTTTTTCCCGTGTGCGTGTCAAGTGAGTTGAGATCCCTGATCCGCTGACACAACGGAAAAGTTAAAATAACAACCTGTGAAATGGATGACATAGTGTCTCACTGTCTGGCCTTGCAAATGGGGAAGTGAACTCCCCCAGCAGACGGCCTGAAAATGGGGAACGAAGGGACTTTTCATTCATGCCAGTAAAGGTAAGCCTTTTGACATTTAAAAAATATATATGAGTATGGGAGTAATGCATAAAGATAAAAATGAGCTAAGCTAAAATGTGATTATTGATGATTCTGTGTTTAAACAAATGCAAAAATGAAATGTTGAAATGAGTGTAACCATAAGAAAAGATTGTGATTATAACTGAAGATTCTGACTGCTGGAGTGATTGTGAAGTCATTGCAACAGTTAGTAGCTAAAGAAGTAATAATAACTAAATCATGCTGAGGGGTTGAGGAAGTGAACCTCGAGCAACCAGTCTGGAGAGAGGGTGAGAAGAGGATAAGTGAAGCAAACAGGAAACATCTGGAAGGACAAACAGAGAGAATGAACTATGACAATCACCACCTAATATGGTTGGACTCCGGCAAGTGACTCATTGTAGCCTGACAGGGGGAATATCCAGGAAACAAGGAGTATAAGAGCCACTGCACAACAGAGATCGTTGTTATTCTCATCAGCCGGCACCCAAGTTTGAGACATGCTGGACGACAGACCTCAACGGGAGCATTGAATCTACGGACTTAGACACCAAACCACAGAGAAGGAAGAGATGAATGGCCCAACATCGCGAGAGAAGAATCCGGTGAGCCACAGCTGGCAAGAGGGAGCCGAGCCAAGGAGAATAACCACCCCCAAATCAGCTGTGGGTCTCGACTGGACTGGACTGGGTCTCGTGCTCATCCTGTCAATGAGAGACTGTGGATATCAGGGACTTTTTTGGGCTTTGGACAAAGCCAGGGACTCTTGATGAAATCCAGCAGTATGGCAGTTGTGAAAGGATTGGGTCGACTGATCACCGCTTCACCCTTTCCCTCCCTCTCTCCAAATTGGACCAATCTCAGCCTCTCAGCAACAGCCTTTGTATCAGGTTATCAAATTTATTAATATAGGGATAGTGATTTAGACAATAGAACTAATCATATTTGAATGAAATTAAACTTTATGCTCGCCCTTGCTAAACTTTGCAATAAATATATCCACTGCAGTTAAAGATTAAGTTGTGGACCTTACTTTTATAACATCTCCTTTAGGGTGTAATCATAAGTTATAATGTGTTCAACATCTAATGGTTCTAACAGGTTACTCTAGCCTACTGAAATTAACAGACCCTTAAGGATCACTGTCCGAGCCACTAAAAATATCCTAGCAACCATACCAAGTGCACAGATCAATGAGAGGAGAGCTGCCGTGAACGCACGCGGCTAGTGTAGTATTTGGCCCACAGGGGCTATTCGGTCAGGTGCTATACTAGAGTAAGCAGGGTAGACGTGCGGATGAAGGCAGTTAGAAGTTAGACGAATCTCCTCGCCACCAGCTTAAATAATCCTCTAAACTGTCCCGATTGAGTAAGACCCACGGGCTTGAGGATCGGACCCGTGAGACGGAGAGCTGAACCGGCACCACCTGGGGTTAACTCGGGATCTAACAGTGTGTAATGAGAAGTAGACCACAAATGTGAGATATTGAGAGCTGTGAACACATTACGTGAGATATTATTGATCTATTAGATTCATAGATGTTTTATGTACTTAAGCCAGTTATAGAGTGAAACAGAGACTGACACTGACTGAAATGTGTATTCAATATTTTATTCTGAACTTTTATGATGAACTTTACCTGTATTTCTGTTGTGAATTTCAACATGTTGAACTTTGAACTGGGAACTTGTGGTGCCAACTCTGCAACCTGTGGTGGGCTGTTTTACAGATAAGCTTGCGCAGGATCCCATGTGTCATCCCACACTTTGCCACTGTCAGGAAAAGAAAACAACAACAATAACAACAACAACAACACACAATATAGGTTAAAAGGACAAGTTAGGTTGTGACATCTCCATCTTTTCCCGCTTATCCGTTTGAGTCGGGTCGCGGGGGGCAGCAGCTTCAGCAGGGCGGCCCAGACTTCCCTCCCCCCGGTCACTTCATCCAGCTCTCCTAGGGGGACCCCCAAGGCGTTCCCAGGCCAGCCGAGAGACAAAGTCCCTCCAGCGTGTCCTGGGTCTTCCCCGGGGCCGCCTCCCGGAGGGACGTGCCCGGAACTTCTCACCAGGGAGACGTCCAGGAGGCATCCTCATGAGATACCCGAGCCACCTTAACTGGTTCCTCTCAATGCGGAGGAGCAGCGTTTCTACTCTGAGCTCCTCGCGGATGGCCGAGCTTCTCACCCTATCTCTAAGGGAGAGCCCAGCCACCCTGCGAAGAAAGCTCATTTCGGCCGCTTGTATTCGTGATCTCATTCTTTCGGTCACTACCCAAAGCTCGTGACCATAGGTGAGGGTAGGAACATAGATCGACTGGTAAATCGAAGAGCTTCGCCTTTCGGCTCAGCTCCTTCTTCACCACGACGGACAGTGCAGAATCCGCACCACTGCAGAAGCCGCACCGATCTGCCGGTCGATCTCCCGTTCCATCCTTCCAGTAGCGGTTTTAGGTACGGGCGGACAGGGCAGCCGCCCGGGGCGCCAGTTCGTGGGGGGCGGCACGAGCGCCCGAAAATGAAAAAAACCTCGCGAATTTTCGATACCGCTCATTAAGACAGCGGAGCGGGCGCCCCCGTGGGCGGGGGGTTGACGACGAGGTAGAGGGTGCGCCGGACAGACTGATCAGGGCGCACGGCGCATCCAGGGGCGCACGAGAAAATCTCCGTCCCGGGGGGGGGGGCGTTTTCGCACAGGTTCGCCCAGGGCGCAAATGTGGCCAGGACCGCCGCTGCATCCTTCCCTCACTCGTGAACAAGACCCTGAGATACTTAAACTCCTCCACTTGAGGCAGGATCTCATTTCCGACCCGGAGGCTGCACTCCACCCTTTTCCGACTGAGCACCATGGCCTTGGATTTGGAGGTGCTGATTCTCATCCCAGCCGCTTCACACTCGGCTGCGAACTGCTCCAGAGAGAGCTGAAGGTCACGTTCCGATGAAGCCAACAGGACTAGATCATCCGCAAAAAGTAGCGACCGAATCCTGAGGCCACCGAACCGCAGCCCCTCAACGCCCTAGCTACACCTAGAAATTCTGTCCATAAAGGTTACGAACAGAACCGGTGACAAAGGGCAGCCCTGGCGGAGTCCAACTCTCACGGGAAACAGGTCCGATTTACTGCCGGCAATGCGGACCAAGCACTGGCACCCAGAGTACAGGGACCGGATAGCCCGTATTAATGGGTCCAGAACCACATACTGCCGGAGCACCCCCCACAGGACTCCCCGAGGGACACGGTCGAACGCCTTCTCCAGGTCCACAAAGCACATGTAGACTGGTTGGGCAAACTCCCATGCACCCTCCAGGACCACGCTAAGGGTATAGAGCTGGTCCACAGTTTCACGACCAGGGCGAAAACCACATTGCTCCTCCTGGATCTGAGGTTCGACAATCTTGCGGACCCTCCTCTCCTTTGAAGTATTCCCTCCACCGACCCAAGACGTCCCGAGTTGAGGTCAACAGCACCCCTGTCCCCACTGAACACAGTGTTGACAGTGCACTGCTTCCCCCGCTTGAGCCACCGGATGGTGGTCCAGAAACTCCTCGAAGCCGTTCGAAAGTTGTTCTCCATGGCCTCATCGAACTTCTTCCCACGCCTGAGTTTTTGCCTCCGCAACCACCGAGGCCGCACTCCGCTTGGCATGTCGATACCCAACAGCTGCTTCAGGAGTCCCACAGACCAAAAAGGTTCTGTAGGACTCCTTCTTCAGCTTGACGGCATCCCTCACCGCCGGTGTCCACCAGCGGATTCGGGGGCCGCCACCACGACAGGCATCGACCACCTTACGGCCACAGCTCCGGTCAGCCGCCTTGACAATGGAGGAACGGAACAAGGTCCACTCGGATTCAATTCCCCCCCCCTCAACTGGGACGTGAGAGAAGCTCTCCCGGAGGTGGGAGTTGAAACTCTTTCTGACCGGAGATTCAGCCAGACGTTCCCAGCAAACCCGCACAGAACGCTTGGGCCTGCCAGGTCTGACCGCCATCCTCGCCCACCATCGGAGCCAACTTACCACCAGGTGGTAATCAGTTGACAGTTCCGCCCCTCTCTTCACCCGAATGTCCAAAACATGTGGCCGCAAGCTTCTACACAAAGGCTTATAATCCGGTAGTATGAACTCAAAGGTTATTAAAAAATGATCAGACAGAAGAGGATTCTGTGGGAAGACTATTATATTATCAATTTCAATGCCATATGAAAGAACAAGATCAAGAGTGTGGTTCAGACAATGAGTGGGTTTATTTACACTTTGACAAAAGCCAATTGAGTCTAATAGAGAGATAAACGCAGTACTAAGACTATCATTGTGGTTGTCCACATGAATGTTAAAATCACCTACAATAATTACTTTATCTGTTTTAAAGATCAAGCCTTATGCAAATTCTGCAAATTCAGATAAAAATTCAGAATAAGGACCTGGAGCTCGATATACTGTAACAAATAAAATTGGCTGCAAAGTTTTCCATGTTGGGTGAGTGAGGCTAAGAACAAGACTTTCAAATGAATTATAATTTAGTTTAGGTTTAGGATTTATTAATAGACTTGAGTCAAATATGGCTCCAACTCCACCACCTCTACCAGTACTTCGAGGAATATGAGTATTATAATCAGGGCCGCTGACAGGTTTGGCTGGGCCCGGGACAAAAAATTCTCAATTTCTCAGGTTCCGCACAGTTCTTTTTCTGGGGACCGGCCCCGTGACTGGCGACCGAGACTAGGCCCTGCCGCGCGGGCAGGACGGAGGCGTCTCGGTCGGGGCCGGGTCCCCGTCGGTGGCAGAAGACCACGGGCTCCCCGCGGGGCCGAGGGGACAGCCCGCGCCTCGGGCCTCCGGTGAGGGAGGCCCTCGGTGTGTGGTTGTTTTCTCTTTCTCTCTCTCTCGCGGCAGGCGCCTCCGGAGCCAGGGGGCCCGGGTGAACGCTGGCGAGGAGACCGGTAATGATCCTTCCGCAGGTTCACCTACCTTGTTACGACTTTTACTTCCTCTAGATAGTCAAGTTTGATCGTCTTCTCGGCGCTCCGCCAGGGTCGGGCCGATCCGAGGACCTCACTAAACCATCCAATCGGTAGGGGACAGTGGCAGGTGGGGAGTTTGACTGGGGCGGTACACCTGTCAAACGGTAACGCAGGTGTCCTAAGGCGAGCTCAGGGAGGACAGAAACCTCCCGTGGAGCAGAAGGGCAAAAGCTCGCTTGATCTTGATTTTCAGTATGAATACAGACCGTGAAAGCGGGGCCTCTTTTGGCTTCTTCCTCTCTTTTTCGTTTTCCCTTCTTTTTCTGCGCTCCTGACTTGTGCATGTTTACTAACAGGCTCGCACACACTGACCACTTATCGAATGCTGTCGTCTTTTTTTCTAGAAAGACCAAACCATTTTTGGAATAGGGGTGATAGGGGGTTATTGGCCAATTTTTCAAGGGCAATGAAGGCAAACATCTATAAGTCATTGTTTGAATGCAATTAAAGCACTTTTCTACCCTAAAAACCAACACATTTTGAAGTGAACGTATCATAATTGAGCCCGACGTCATGGGGGCCCAGTTATGGGCCCCCCTCTATTCCAGAATTCCCAGGGCCCGGGACAAAAAGCCCTTTAGTCCCCCCCTGTCGGCGGGGCTGATTATAATGACTCGGAGGAGTGGATTCATTTAAGCTAACATATTCATCCTCCTGCAGCCAGGTTTCAGTGAGGCAAAACAAGTCAATATCATAGTCAGATATTAATTCATTGACTAAGACAGCTTTAGATGACAAAGACCTGATATTCAATAGTCCACATTTAATTCTCTTATTTTGGACTGTTGGAGATGTTGATTTAATTTTTATTAAGTTTTTATGATGAACTCCTCTTCTGTTTGTTTTATCTTTAAATAATGTAGGTGGACGGGGGACAGACACAGTCTCTATAATAAAGAACTGGGTGGGCAGTTGCTCTAATGGAGGCGCAGAGAAGCGTGAAGACTGCAGCTCTGCTTCCTGGTCTCAACTCTGGGTTGCCGACATGGTTTTGGTCAGCTAATAAACTTGGCCATATTTCTAGATATGAGAGCTGCTCCATCCAAAGTGGGATCGATGCCGTCTCTCCTAATCAGACCAGGTTTTCCCCAGAAAGGTGTCCAATTATCTATGAAGCCCACATCGTTTGCTGGACACCAACTCGACACCCAGCGGTGAAATGACGACATGTGGCTAATCATGTCATCACTGGTCACATTGGGGAGGGGACCAGAGAAAACTACGGAGTCCGACATTGTTTTGGCGTATTCACACACCGAGGAAACATTAATTTTAGTGACCTCCGATTGGCGTAACCGGGTGTCATTACCGCCGACGTGAATAACAATCTTACTGTATTTACGTTTATCCTTAGCCAGCAGTTTCAAAAAAGACTCGATGTCGCCCGCTCTGGCCCCCGGGATGCATTTAACTGTGGCCCCCGGTGTCACTAACTTCACGTTTCAGACTATGGAGCTGCCAATGACCAGAGTTGGCCTCTCAGCGGGTGTGTCGCTGAGCGGGGAAAATCTGTTAGAAACGTGGAGCGGTTGGTGGTGTACTGTGGGCTTCAGTTTGGGGCTATGCCTCCTTCGGACAGTCACCCAGCCTCCCGCCTGCTGCGGGGGACGGCTAACTGAAGCAACCTGCGGCTGTACCGCACCGGCTACAGGGGACTGGCTAACTATCTGAGCTACTGACTGTTCGGTGGTGCGGTACCGTGCCTCTAACTCACTGACCCTTGCCTCCAAAGCTACAAATAAACTACATTTATTACAAGTACCGTTATCACTAAAGGAGGACGAGGAGTAACTGAACATGTGGCACACAGGACAGGAGTGAGCAGGAGAGGAGAGAGGAGGAGAGCAGAGAGACGCCATTGCTTTAGCTAAGCTAGTTAGTGTGGCTAACAGAAACTGCTGAAACTATCAGATTGTAGTTACCAGAGTTCAGAGAGCTGTTTGTGCACAGACAGAACAAGTCAAAGGATAGTGCAGAGATAAGTGGATAGTCGCTGATGTGAGAAATATACGGAAATCTGTTCAGGTGAGCAGAGCAGAGAGCACCGTGGCAACAACACCGATAACCGGAAGTGACACAATACGTTACCGCAAAGCACGAAGAGGAGGAGGAGTCCCAGTTAGAATAATGAACCGGTGAAAAAAAAACACAAGTCCAGTATAATTTTTTTTGCCCCGTCTGGATTCCTGAGCATTGGGGTCCTGTCATGCAGTCTTATACCCTCTGACTTGCGTGGAAGTTTGCTGCATGGTGCTTTTGTGATCCTTGAAGCAGGCTAGAAAGCTTTCCATGAATAAAATTGTTACTGTATATGAATATATACACAGTACAGCTCCAGCGCAAACTGCACACAGGAAATTTCATTTTTCCTTCTCAAAAGGTCTGTTGATAACAAGCTCTGTCTAAAAACAGACATTATAAAAAGCACATTAAACAGAGAAGTGATAACTTTTTATTTTATCAGTTATAATATCAATGGTGACACACACAGTGTTTGTGCTGAAAAACGTTGATGATATTATTAAAAGAAATCTTTAACAACACAAGAAAAACACTTCCGGGCAGAGGGTCCTCGGTTGTCCAATCAGATTGTAGCTCGCAAATCGTCAGTGGTCGAGCATTATGGGTAGTGTAGGCCTTTCCGCTATCCAAAACATACGAATAAAAGTTTATTTCTCAGGCTAGAAGGAGAAAAAAAACATACTGAGGGCCACAACATGAAGCTATGTTATTGTTGAATTGTTAGTGACACTTTGGCGTATTTCTGCTGAGAAACGTTGATGATTTCAATAAAAGAAGTCCTTGACATAGTGAGAAAAACTGTTCCGGGCAGAGGGTCCTCGGTTGTCCAATCAGATTGTAGCTTGCAGCGCCATGTATCGCTGTGGTCGGTTTATTATTGGAGTGAATGGACGGCTGGAGCTCTGCTCTGAGCGTCTCTTACCAGCACAAACGGATTATACTGGAGTCAATGGACAACCCAGAGTGTTTCATACAAACGCGAAAGGGTACCTTTTTTATGTCGGACGTCAGGGGGCGTGACAAATCGTCGGTATTTTACGCTTTGGGAATGAGAACGGGTTGGGACTATTGTATCTCTTTGTTATCAGTCTGCTCTAATAAGTCTCTTAGGACTTTGCAGTTAATTCAGAATGCTGCTGCACATGTTCTGACAGGAACCAAGATCAGAGATCACATCTCTTCCACTTTGGCTTCCTTGCATTGGCTACCTATTAAATCTAGAATAGAATTTAAAATTCTTCTCCTTACTTAGAAAGCTCTTCATGGTCAGGCACCATCATATCTAAAAGGGCTCATAGTACCTCTAGGACACTGCCCTCTCAGGACGCTGGGTTCCTATTAGCTATCAGGTTGCTATTCTGTGGAACAAACTACCATTCTGGGGTTTTTTTTAGATATTTTTTTGGCCTTTTCAAGCTTTTATTTGACAGAGACAGCTGAAGACGACAGGAAATGTGGGGAGAGAGAGATGGGGAATGACATGTGGCAAAGAGCCACAGGTGGGATTCAAACCCTGGGCTTCCACAGCAAGGACTGAGCCTTCACACATAGGCGGCTGCTCTACCAACTGAGCTAAAGACCACCCCACATGGTCAACTCTTTCAAGAGTAGACTTAAAACATGACTTTTTGATAGAGCTAGGGCTGGCTCAGGTCATCCCAGTTATGCTGATATAGGATTAGACTGCCATGGAACTCCCCATCCCTTCCTCTCTCTCTTTCTCTCTCTCTCTCTCTCTCTCTCTCTCTCTCTCTGAGAGTGGTGGCAGAGAGTGTTGGAGTATGATTTGGAGAGTGGATGTGCTCCTTTTGGAAAGTTTGCTTCTTGGTGTTTCATGGGTGTTTTTCACAGTTTTGTTTCGTTCAAGTTTCTCAATCACTGGTGTGGTGCAGGGGGGGACTGATCGGCTCTTTGTGCGGTAGTAACCGGCACACTGTTCGGTGGCATGGCCGCCACTGGCAGTAACAATGGAAACGGGGGGTTCAGGAATCTTTCCCGGCGGCATGGCATTAAATTATCGGTCGGTGTGGACAGGGCTGGATTAACATGGTCAGGGGCCCCTAGGCTACAAGCTGCTGTGGGCCCCAATACCCCCCCCCCCGTTCCCGGTCCCCCGTCTGCCCGTCCCCTGTCCGCCCACCTTATTTCATAGGCTAATTCAGGCTTAATTCATACGCTACATCTATTTAATCTAGATAGATAGATAGATAGATAGATAGATAGATAGATAGATAGATAGATAGATAGATAGATAGATAGATAGATAGATAGATAGGCCTAGATAGATAGATAGATAGATAGATAGATAGATAGATAGACAGACAGACAGACAGACAGACAGACAGACAGACAGACAGACAGATAGATAGATTTTTGTTTTTTTGTGTTTTTTTTCTTCAATCTACTAGATAGAGATGGGCCGATAGATAGATAGATAGATAGATAGATAGATAGATAGATAGATAGATAGATAGATAGATAGATAGATAGATAGATAGATAGATAGATAGATAGATTGAATTTTTTGTTTGTTTTTTTGTGTGTGTTTTTTTAAAAACTATTTTACACTATTAAACTCTGGTATTTTGGGCCAGTGAAACAGAACAGCTAAAACTCAAGGAATTGACAACTTATCACAACGAATGCAACTGAATATTTGAATGTACATGTATGATAGGCCTATAGGCCAGATATAATGAAAGACATTGAAGACAAAGTAAAGAAAACTAATGATCAACAACAACCAGCGAGCCTATAATTCTTAAAAGTTTGCCCTCCTAGCTTTTCTTGCAGAAAAGTCATCAATTAGACTTGAAAAATCTAATGAACGCAGAATGTCACTCTCAAGAGACATGAGTGTCAGATGATTCAATCTGCATTGGCCCATGGTGGATCTCAGTCTACTTTTAACCAACCCCAGTTTAGAAAAAGACCGCTCTCCACTGGCATTAGTCACGGGTAAAGTGAGATAGAGTCTTAGGGCAATATCAACATTTGGGAACACCGGCAGCAAGTTCCTTGCTCTCAAAACCTGGAGTAGAGCTTGAGCTCAGGTACCCTGGTTTGGCATGTCAGAAACTAACATTCTGAACTGCACACGCTCTTCCACTAGATCTGCTTCAAGATCACCAGAATATAGTTTCTGGAGCTCACAGGCATCCCTGCGAAGATCTGCCAAGGGCATCGACACGATATTATTCAAGAACCCGAATGTTTGGTTCATGGCTTTGTATGACGCATATCTCCGATCTAATTCTGCAACAAGACGGTCCACTATTGCGAGGAACACCCTTGTTTTGAACGCGTCACGACCCGATATCTCTGGCTCAGACTCAGTGGATTCGTCGTATTGTCTCTTCCTTTTTCTCTGCCTATATGTTTTGTAATCTTGAGAGACGGTTGGAGACATGTTTTTTGCATCCCTCTCCAATTGATCAAAATCATCTCGTAGGCTGGCCACATAACCCCTCAATGAGCAGACCAACTCAACAGCATTGCATAAATCCAATTCCACTGACTGCAAAGCAACACTCGTTTTGTGGAAACGTTGCAAAATGTTGTTCCACAGATTACACAGAAACGCATTCTCTAATTCATCCATCTTTAAAGTGTATGTTGCAGCTTCACGCTGTGTTGTTACATTTTCACAAGGGTCTGTACTCAATTTCAACAGGGACTCCTGAATGTTGCCGTAATTTTGGTGAAGCGCTTTGGTTGCCGATGCGCGTGCAGACCATCTCGTATCGGAGAGACTTTTCAGAGTCTCAATCCGAGCGTTGTCATTAGGTGCCAGACCAGCTGTTATTGTCTGCCAACGAGATGTGGATTTGGACGCAAAGTTAAAAAGTGTCTGAACTAAAGAGAAAAAAGCATCTGTCTCAAAGCAGCTGTTGACACTGTTGATCCCAACTAAATTCAAAGTGTGGGCGGCACAAGGTACCCATTCAGCCAGAGGGTTTATCTGTCGGATTCGTGCTTGGAGGCCACTGTATGTGCCAGACATATTTGCAGCATTGTCATAACACTGGCCTCTACAGTTACTGATGTCAAGCTGCATGTCAGTCAACACGCCAAGAACAGCTTGGAAAAGTGATTCTCCGGAGTGAGACTGAATTGGCAGGAATTTCACGAATCGCTCTGCAATACGCCCATCTGTTGACACATAGCGTATAATGAATGTCAGCTGATCTGTGTGTGCAACATCTGGAGTTGAATCAACACTTATCGAGAAGTACTTAGCCCCTTTTATTTGGCTGATAATTTCCTTAAGAACTCTTTCTCCCATCAGTTCGATAAACTCCAGACACGTTGTTGACGAAAGGTAAGAGGCTACACCCCTGCCAGCATTGCCATATTTTTCAATGTGCATTTTCAGAAAGGGGTCGAATTCGCTAACTACTTCCAGTGTTCCCATAAAGTTGCCGTTGTCCAACCTGCCAAAGATTTCACTATCCCCCCTGAAAGGCAGTCCACGCTCCCTCCAGTACTGGCACTCACTGTCGAACTGGGTTCTCAGCTCATGGTCAATGCACCCAACATTAGCACGCCGTTTCAGATAAACCATCATTGCGTCTCTGTGGCACTTTGACCCTTCATGTTCTGACAAGCGCAAATATGCATTTTTCCAATCGCTGTATCCATACGTTAGCGGACAGTTTGTACCGAATAACTTGCACGCAAAACAGAAAATTGTACCCTTTGACGGAGAGTAGAGGAGCCACTCTCGCTGCACAAATTCCCCATTGCTAAGCTTGCGTGAGAACAACGTTTTGGAAAAATACCTCTTCTGCTGTTTGTGGATCCTTTCTGACGCTGATTATCAGCGTCTTTGTTACGGCATTTATCGGGTCCCATTCGTAACCAGTATTTCCTGGCACTCTCATCTATTTCACCCCAAAAGCCAGGATCTGAATTTGTGTAAGCATCAACTTGGCTGTCCCCCCCCGGCAAATCATCACAGGCAGCCGCCTGATCAGGTATGCTAACGCTGCACGAGTTCGAATCAGAGGGGTGTTGCATTTCGGTGG
Organism: Collichthys lucidus; assembly: GCA_004119915.2. NCBI lineage: Eukaryota > Metazoa > Chordata > Actinopteri > Sciaenidae > Collichthys > Collichthys lucidus. The sequence goes on along the minus strand of CM014089.1, from coordinate 34,496,029 downwards.
AATTAGATGCTTGAGTGAGACTTTCGGGATCGGGAATTTCAGTGTTGTCGTCGGTGTGTGTGTGTGTGTGATTGTGTTTGAGAGACTAGTTGCTGGGGCATCCAGGAATAGGACGGAGTGACCAGAAAGGCATGGTCCCTCGCCCTCATCAGAGCTAGCCTCATCTGCTAAAGATGAGCAAGGCTCCAGTGCATCCACGCTAGCTACAGTAGCTAGCGTGGATGTACTGGCACTAGCTACAGTAGCTAGCGTGGATTTACTGGAGCTATGCTCACTTGCCAACTGGCATTCACTCGGTTTAAAAAACCCAGTTAGTTTTGGCATGTTGCTCAAGAGAGCTTGGCCTCGTTGGGCTTTTTGCCGCTGCGCTTTGCGCTTTTGGGCACCGCTTTCGTATTTTCTATCGCTCATAAGTACTGTCGCTGTTCAACTACAGAGTCAGACTGACACAGTGCGTGACGCCTAACGTTTATATATGGAAGGCGGATTCCCCACAACCAATCAGTGTCCGGTTATTTAAATATTCATTTTGCGTTAATGAATATGAAAGTTTTTGTTTCTTTTGACCAATTGGGGGCCCCCTGGGCGGCGAGGGCGTGATTTTGAGCTAATGAATATGATATATATTTTTTTCTTTTGACCAATCGGGGGCCCCCTCCGAGGCGAGGGGCCCCTAGGCTTAAGCCTATGAAGCCTGTGCGATGATCCGGCCGTGGGTGTGGATCACTCGGTGGAGAAGTGTGGTCTGGTGGTTGGGGAAGTTGTGGGGTACGATAGTTTGAAGGAAGCATCTAGGATGAGCGGTGCTGTTGATTTTTTTGATTCAAGTTTTCCCCCTGGTTAATCCAGCGAAACGAATTATCTTGTCCAATTTACCACCTTTCATCAGTAATACGGTATTGGAGAGAGAGCTTTCACGGGCACGGCAAGATAGTGTCTGCAATAAAAATGCTCCCGTTGGGTTGTAAATCACCCAAGTTGAAGCATGTTGTGTCTTTCAGAATGAAAGTGTTCATGGTTTTAACTAATGACGATGATAAGCTTAACGTAGTTATGAAGTTTAAAGTTGATGGGTTTGATAACACAATATTTGTGACTACGGAGACGATGAAGTGTTTTGGTTGCGGGCAAAAGGGGCACTTGGTGTGCAGGGCACGCAGAGTAAGAGTCAGGCAGACAGTGGAGGTCAGGCAGACAGCAGGAGTCAGGAGGGGCAGAGGGAAACAACAGCCCAGGAGCCTGGCACAGATGTGCGGCAGGACAGAGAATGTGCAACCACATCTGCGGTAGTAGACGGTGAGCTGAGTCAGATCAGTGTTGGAGAGGGACAGAAGGAAATTAATAATGATGAGCTTGTAGATGGTGGGGAGAAAAGAGTACTGGATGATGGAAACATTTTCAAAGTGCCATGCTCTAAGAGGAAAACAAGGAGAGACTCAAGAGCAGTTACACCAAAGAAAGGAAGGAAAAGTGATACAGACGGTTTCTCTGATACTGACAGTGAGCGTGAGCTTTCAGATGCGTCTATTCCAGATGGCCAGTAAAGGGCCTGGTGTACACGGTTAAGCAGCTGTTAGCGGTTCGGAGAAGGGGCCGGGGATATCAGTATTTGGTCGACTGGGAGGTCTACGGTCCCAAGGAGCGGTCATGGGTGCCGGCCAGTTATGTCATCGATCCGAGCCTCATCAAGGATTCCATCGGCCCCATCCAGATCTTCCTGGGACGTCGGGTGCCGTCCCTTGAGGGGGGAGGTACTGTCACATCCAGTCCCTGCTCCGCCTTCTCCAGTTTCCCGCTTTATGTTTGTCACGTCCTAATTACCTTCCCCAGTGCCAGATTGTTAGTGTACCATGTGTCCTACTCTCCAGCGTTTTCCTTTGCCTCACCCATTTGGATTGTTTGCCTGCCTTACCTGGCTGATCTACCATGTACCAAACCTTTGCCTGTGATTAAAGACTGGTTACCTCCTGTATCTGCCTCCCGAGTCCTGCAGTTGAGTCCTGTGTCCTTGCCGTGTAACAACAGGGGGCATTGGTCCGATCACGTTTTCAAAATATTTCTAAAATGGATCCATCTAAGTTCTTCTTTAACCTTGAAAAGAAAAATGGTCAATGGTCATTCATTGCCTTCGATCAGTTGATGGGAAGGATCTCACTGAATCATCTGACATAAGGAAAAGAGCTGTGCAGTTCTTCTCCCAACTCTATGCCAGTGAGTACAAAGAGGATCAGCTGATGTCTGAGTTTTTTTTTTACAATCTGCCATCAAACTCTCTCATTCTCAACATACATGTCTCATTAATGCATGTTAATGCATGTTACTAACTAAACTTCTTCTCCAGAGTTTCTGTGCTCTCTCATCCAGCAGGTTCTCATGGATCAAGGCTGCTGCTGTGGTCCTGCATGACGTCCACTGCAAATATTATTACTGTCATTATTGCTACCATATCTCCATTAGAGTTTATAGTTAGTTGATGATTTGCTGCTGCTGTGCATCTGTGTCTCTCTATCTCTATCAATACAAATAATAAATGAATATTGCCCACCTGTCACAGAGTCAGATGAAGTGTTTGTTACGCTGGTATGGTTGCTCACAATCCTGTCCACTCATGTATAAACATATCAGCAAGTTATGGCAAAGATATATAATTAATCAGCAACGGTATCTTCATGATGATCTGCAGGAATTCCTTGGGCTGCATGAATGTGTGCAAATGGGTAAATAAGATATGTAGTGTAAAATTGCCTTAAGTGGTCAAAAGACTAGGAAGGCGTAGTACCATTTACTTTCCACCTTCAGGGGTGGCTGTGGCTCACAGGCAGAGTGGGTCGTCCACTAATCAGATGATCGGCGGTTCGATCTCCGGGTCCTCCGGTCTGCATGTTGAAGTGTCCTTGGGCAAGAGACTGAACCCCAAATTGCTCCCGAAGGCTGTGCCATCGGTGTGTGAATGTGTATGAATGGTTAGGTCCTCAAACTGATAAGCAGTTGGCACCTTGCATGGTAGCCAATGCCATCAGTGTATGTATGTGTGTGAATAGGGTGAATGAGATATGTAGTATAGAAAAGTAGAATATAATCGGTTAATAACATGACTAAGCAATGAGATTAGCTATTAATGCAGCAACTTAATCAAGCAAACCAGGTTGGCCCTATGAAATTTAATACTGCAGTGCAGATGACTACAGCCTGGATTAGCAGTGGACCTTAAATGTTTTCAGAAACAGATTTTAGTTACTGTTTAGCTGTAAAACCAGAAAAGCCATGACTTGAAGAAGAAAGTTGACATGTTGTCCTTTTTAAAAAAACAAAAAGAAAAAACAGACACAGCCCAACTTACAATATGTCACCACCCTCTTGACAAAATAAGGTCATTTCTGGCTAAGAAAACTAAGACGCCAAACTTGAGGCTTCAAAATAGTTGTCCATAAACAAGATGTAGGTTTACACATTACACATTACTAAAGGCTAGAGTATGTCCACAGAAATCATAATGTACATGCCATAACTTGTGTTGAGCAACACACTCAACACCAATGACTGCTGAGAAGCAAATACAGTTGTCCCTCACTATAACGCGGTTCACCTTTTGCGGCCTTCAATTCAATTCAATTCAATTTTATTTGTATAGCCCAAAGTCACAAAGTACATTTGCCTCGGAGGGCTTTACAATCTGTACAGAGAATGACACCCTCTGTCCTTAGACCCTCGGTTCGAGTGAGGAAAAACTTGCCCACAAAAAACCTTTTAACAGGGAAAAAATGTGGAAGAAACCTCAGGAAGAGCCACAGAGGAGGGATCCCTCTCCCAGGACGGACAGACGTGCAATGGATGTCACGTGTACAGGACAATCAACATAAACATTTTGTACAGTTACAATGACTGACAGAATGACAATGAATGATAAAGTGACCACAGTAGTAGATATAGTAGTATTAATGACAGTAGTAATATGTGTAGTGAGCGTCGTCCAGGATCACAGCAGCAGCCACGATCCACGAAAAACCTGCTGGACGACAGAGCACAGAAACTCCGGGGAAGTTTGGTCAGCAGCATGCATTAATGAGACATGTCCAGAGACAGACAGACAGACAGACAGACAGACAGACAGACAAAGAGAGGAAGAGAGAGACAGACAGACAGACAGACAGACAGACAGACAGACAGACAGACAGACAGACAGACAGACAGACAGACAGACAGAGAAAGACAGACAGAGAAAGACAGAGAGAGAGAGGCAGAGCAGGAGGGAGGGTTTTCGGTAAGGGAGATGTGACTACATCTTTAACCAATACCGTGCCTGGCTAGGCATAACCCTGGGGAGTCCCCCGGCAGTCTAATCCTATAGCAGCATAACTAAGGGATGGCCTGAGCCAGCCCTAACTATACGCTTTATCAAAAAGGAAAGTTTTAAGTCTACTCTTAAAAGTGTTGACCGTGTCTGCCTCCCGAACCCAGATTGGTAGTTTGTTCCACAGAAGAGGAGCCTGATAGCTGAAAGCTCTGGCTCCCAATCTACTTTTGGAGACTATAGGAACCACAAGGAACCCAGCGTCCTGAGAGCGCAGTGTTCTAGATGGATAGTAAGGTACTATGAGCTCTTTTAGATATGATGGTGCCTGACCATGAAGAGCTTTGTAAGTAAGGAGGATAATTTTAAATTCTATTCTAGATTTAACAGGGAGCCAATGCAAGGAAGCCAAAATGGGAGAGATGTGATCTCTGATCTTGGTTCCTGTCAGAACACGTGCAGCAGCATTCTGAATTAACTGTAAAGTCCTAAGAGATTTATTAGAGCAGCCTGATAACAAAGAGTTACAATAGTCCAGCCTAGAAGTAACAAATGCGTGGACTAGTTTTTCTGCATCTGCTTGAGAAACAGTGCGTCTGATTTTAGCGATGTTACGTAAGTGGAAGAATGCAGTCCTCGAAATTTGTTTTATGTGGACATTAAAGGACAAATCCTGATCAAAAACAACTCCAAGATTCTTTACAGTGGAGCTGGAGGCCAGGGTGATACCGTCTAAGGTAACTAAGTCTCTAGAAAAAGAGTTTCTGAGGTGCTTGGGTCCAATTACAAGAACTTCAGTTTTGTCTGAATTTAACATCAGAAAATTGTCGGTCATCCAATTTTTTATATCCTTAAGGCATGCTTGGAGTTTAGTTAACTGATTGGTTGCATCAGGCTTGATCGATAAATATAATTGGGTGTCGTCAGCATAACAATGGAAATTGATAGAGTGATTCCTAATAATGTTCCCTAAAGGAAGCATATATAAACTAAATAAAAGTGGTCCTAGTACAGAACCTTGTGGGACTCCATGACAAACTTTGGTATGCATGGAGGATTCATCATTGACATGAACAAACTGAGATCGATCTAAGAAATACGACTTAAACCAGCTTAGGGCGGTTCCTTTGATGCCAATTTGATGTTCCATTCTCTGTAAAAGAATTTGATGGTCAATGGTGTCAAATGCAGCACTAAGATCTAACAGGACAAGTACCGAGATGAGTCCTTTGTCTGATGCCATCAGGAGGTCAATTGTAACCTTGACTAATGCGGTCTCTGTGCTATGATGCACTCTAAATCCTGACTGAAAATCCTCAAATAGACTATTGTTATAGAGAAAGTCACACAGTTGATTAGCTACAGCTTTCTCAAGTATCTTAGACACAAAGGGAAGGTTTGATATCGGTCTATAGTTGGCTAAAACCTCTGGGTCTAGAGTGGGCTTTTTAAGAAGAGGTTTAATTACAGCTACCTTAAAGGACTTAGGTACATGTCCTGATAATAAAGACAGATTGATTGTATCCAATAACGAATGACTAACTAGAGGTAAAACATCCTTGAGCAGCCTGGTTGGGATGGGGTCTAAGAGGCAGGTTGAAGGCTTAGCTGCAGAAATGATTAAAGTTATTTGATGAAGGTCGATGGGAGAAAAACAGTCTAAATACATATCAGGTTTTACAGCTGTTTCCAAACTTGCTGTATCGGAATGCAGATCAATGCCTGTTGAAGACAGAAGGTGATGGATTTTGTCTCTAATAGTTATAATCTTATCATTAAAGAAGCTCATGAAATCATTGCTACTTAGACCTAAAGGAATGGATGGTTCAGTAGAGCTGTGATTCTCTGTTAGCCTGGCTACAGTGCTGAAGAGAAACCTGGGGTTGTTCTTATTCTCCTCAATTAGAGAAGAGTAGTAGGCTGCTCTGGCATTACGGAGAGCCTTCCTGTATGTTCTGAGATTATCTTGCCAGACTAGATGAGATTCTTCCAGTTTAGTGGCACGCCATTTGCGTTCAGATTTACGTGCCTCTTGTTTTAATTTGCGAGTCTGCTGGCTATACCATGGTGCTAGCCTTCTTTGTTTAATTATCTTCTTTTTCAGAGGTGCAATAGAGTCTAGAGTTGTCCGTAATGAACCTGTAATACTATCAACAAGATGATCTATTTGTGAGGGGCTAAAGGAAGCAGACAAGTCCTCTGTTACAGTTAGACATGGCATTGAATTCAATACTGAAGGAATCGTTTCCTTAAATTTGGCTACAGCACTATCAGATAAACGTCTGCTGTAGAAGTTTCTACACAAAGGCTTATAGTCCAATAGTATGAACTCAAAGGTTATTAAAAAATGGTCAGATAGAAGAGGATTCTGTGGAAAGACTATTAGATTATCAATTTCAACGCCATATGAAAGAACAAGATCAAGAGTGTGGTTCAGACAATGAGTCGGTTTATTTACACTCTGACAGAAGCCGATTGAGTCTAATAGAGAGATAAACGCAGTACTAAGACTATCATTGTGGTTGTCCACATGAATGTTAAAATCACCTACAATAATTACTTTATCTGTTTTAAGGATCAAGCCTGATGCAAATTCTGCAAATTCAGATAAAAATTCAGAATAAGGACCTGGAGCTCGATATACTGTAACAAATAGAATTGGCTGCAAAGTTTTCCAGGTTGGGTGAGTGAGGCTAAGAACAAGACTTTCAAATGAATTATAATTTAGTTTAGGTTTAGGATTTATTAATAGACTTGAGTCAAATATGGCTCCAACTCCACCACCTCGACCAGTACTTCGAGGAATATGAGTATTATAATGACTCGGAGGAGTGGATTCATTTAAGCTAACATATTCATTCTCCTGCAGCCAGGTTTCAGTGAGACAGAACAAATCAATATCATAATCAGATATTAATTCATTAACTAAGACAGCTTTAGAGGACAAAGACCTGATATTCAAGAGTCCACATTTAATTCTCTTATTTTGGACTGTTGGAGATGTTGATTTAATTTTTATTAAGTTTTTATGATGAACTCCTCTTCTGTTTGTTTTATCTTTAAATAATGTAGGTGGACGGGGGACAGACACAGTCTCTATACTAAAGGACTGGGTGGGCAGCTGCTCTAATGGAGGCGCAGAGAAGTGTGTAAGACTGCAGCTCTGCTTCCTGGTCTCAACTCTGGGTTGTCGACATGGTTTTGGTCAGCTTTGGTCAGGCCTTGCTGTTTCGTGGATTTTTTTTTGTGTAATTTTGCTTGCTTTTTTTTTTTACAGCGTACTGTACAGTATGAACTCGCATTGTGTTTAGCTAAGGGGGTATTGTACAAAGTGCGTTGTATGTTCTGCACTCGGAAAAAAACACCTGCACCAAGGCCTTCAGAGGAAAAAGCCGTTACAGCGGAGCAGCACCAGGACAAAGAGGCACCGTCAAAAGAACTATGAAATACAGTTTCATTTACTAATACAGTATTGTGCTTATTTTTGTTAAATCTGTAAAAGTTTGAACTTTGAGAGTGTTTAGATAAGAGAGAAATGTGAGAAAATGTTAATGCCTGTATGATATAAATGTTTAAAAGTGTGTGGTTAGGGGTTTTAAAACATGTATAATAACTGTAAAAAATAAAGCTGATTACTTCACGGATTTCATCTATTGCGGGTTATTTTTAGAACGTATCCTCCGTGATAAACGAGGGACCACTGTAAATGCAAAGATGGTGAAGGTGATCACAGCTTTGCCGTAGAGACTGGCACAGGTCTGTGGACTATGAATATGTAGGACTTTTTTGATGACACACAATATTGATACATGTTACATGATACACACACAGAAAGAAAATGTGCTTGACTTTCATGCCAATAAAACAATTTTAATTGAACTGAAGAAACAGAAAGAGGAGAACCGATAAAATGCATTATTTCTTAATTTTCACCACATTTTTTTGTCTTTGTCTGTCTGTCTGTCTGTCTGTCTGTCTGTATGTGTGTCAGAACAGATTTGATTGATCTAGTTCAGTGGAGGCCTGGGGGTAAATTTCAGTCACTGTGTTGTTCTATGAGGTACTATGTGGATATTTGGGTCACAACGTGGACAGTCAGCCAGTCAGTGAGCGAAACAGTCAGTCAGTTAGTTAACCAGTGAACAAAGCTGAAGCTCAAAGAACAAACCTAAGATCATTGCAAGTTGATGAGCTTCAGCATTTATGTGTAGAATTTTAGCACATAACACAAGAATAGACTATGGGCATTGAGTATTTTGCTGAGAATTCCATGGAAATCCAACTATCTTAATTCAATGTATTCAGCTGCATTATGAACACTGTATAACTATTTCGTTTCTGGAACATGGTTGATAACATGAACCTCCAGACCTCCTTCTCATCCTTTCTCTTTGTCAGTTACATGATTTGTACTTGCAAAAACAGAAATAGCCACACTGTGCTAGAAACTGTGGCATGAGTCCTATTTGTACAGACATGTAGCTCCACATGTTTAAAAATATACTCTGGAGATGTTTGCAGACCAAGCAGCTGTTTCCCAAGGCTCTCAGTGCTCAGTGATGCACACCACAGTAGATTTTGACTGTAAGACAAAATAATGGAAAAAAGAATATAGAAAGATGATGAGAGCAGTGTGTGTGATGCGGAATAAGAGGGGATGGATGACTAGGAAGATGTCTCGGATGAAATCTTATTGCTGCTGTAAGAACAAATCACCAACTCACCATCAAATCACTAACTCAGCAACCAAACGAGATAGTACTGTTTAAAGAATAGAACTATAGAGAAAAGGGCAGAGAAATTAGTCATTCATAATTCAATTCTCTCAATTCAAATTCAGTTCTCATAATTTAAATTCAAAGTAAAGCAAAGATTCTCCAGATTTGAATTGTGAGAACTGAATGTTCAGTTCCAAACTAATAAATTCAATTTCAAATTATAATTCAGATCCAGTTTTTCAATGCAATGATTCAAATTAAACAAGGCACTGGCTGCCACGACTCAGAAAGGGTAAGCAGGTCTCAACTTATTATTCGGTGTGTGTGTGTGTGTGTGTGTATGTGTGTGTGTGTGTGTGTGTGTGTGTGTGTGTGTGTATGTTTAGCTGATATGATTTGATGCTGCACATAGCATTAGTCTGCGAACAGTGATAGTCAAAGGAGTTGGTTACCTCCCTGAGAAGTTGGAGGTGTGCAGGCTGTCACCTGTAGCTCCTCTTCTTGCAATTGTGATGAATTTACAGTGTATGACAGCACATGGCATATTCTGTGAGTTCCTGTGCACTACATAATCAAAGTCAACTTGCTCTTGTTTTGAGCAGTAACTCATAAAGCATGTTTTTATGCCAGTGTTACCACAGACACCCAGTTAATAATACTGCAAATATTGAAATACTGTAGTACTTCCCTCAGAAGGCCATAGACTCAATCCCCACTGAGGTCTTAATCTATGGTGGCCGCAAAACTCACTAAAATCTAAAAGGCCCTATATCAGGGGTGCCCAACCAGTTGATCGCGGTCTGCCAGTCGATCGCAGGCGGAGTTTCAGTCGATCGTAAATGACAAAAAAAAAAAAAAAAAAAAAAAAAAAAACTTGTTCACACACACAGCACACTAGTAAAACCATCGTTCATAAGTGACCAGAATATATTTTCATATTAATAACATTAAGAAATATATAAGTAATTCTTAAATATATAGATAACTCTGAATCCGATTCTGTTGCATGCTGGGTATGGTTTGCCATTGGTTGCTAGGTTGTAACTAGGGACTCTAAAGCGCGAAGAAGCTGAGAAAATAATGGCGGAAACCAAAAAATCTAAAAATTATCACTTTCATCCTGAGTGGGAAGAAGATTACTTTTTTGTTTTTTCGAATTCAAAGCCAGTGTGTTTGATCTGTAATGCTACCGTGGCCATTCCAAAGAAGGGAAATTTGGAGCGACATTTCATGACATTTCACAAGAGCTATGCTAAAGACTTCCCGGCGAACTTAGCTATACGAACTGAAAAGGTAAACAACCTGCGGAGACAGCTAGCCGCAAAGCAGGCAGTGTTTACGCAACCTGGGAATAAGAGTAAAACTGCCATGATAGCGTCTTACCGTGTGAGTCGTGTTCTGGCAAAGCACAAGAAATGTTTTAAAGACGGCGAAGTTTTCAAAGAAGCCTTTGTAGAGGCCGCAGATGCACTTTTTGCTGACTTCAAGAACAAGAAGGAGATCATGTTGGCTATTCAAGAAACCCAGCTATCCAGGAACACCTTTACAAGGCGGTGCGAAACCATGTCAGAGGACATTCAACGACAGCTTAGAAATGACATTGAGAGCTGTCTTTGTTTTCGCTGCAATTTGACGAATCAACTGATGCTGTGGATGTGACGCAGTTATGTGTTTTCATTCGGATGGTTTTTCATGACATGACGGCAAAAGAAGAGCTTCTGGCCTTTGAAAGGGCACACAAGAGGGTCGGATGTTTTTGACACGTTTATGGAGTTTGTCAGTAAGTCGCATTTACCCCTCTTCAAACTTACGTCAATCACAACTGATGGGGCTCCATCTATGGATGGGCATACTGCTGGGTTCGTTGCTTTGTGCAAGCAGTCGGAATATTTCCCTGATTTTTTAAACTGTCACTGTATCATTCACCAACAAGGGCTGTGCGGGTAGATTTTGAACATGAAGGACGTATTGGACATAGCTATAAAAATTGCGTGCTCTATTCGGGCCAGGAGTTTACAGAGGCGCTTATTCCGTGCCCAGCTCGAGGAGGCAGGTGCAGACCACACCGATCTGCTGCTGCACACCGACGTCAGGTGGTTGAGCCAAGGCAAATTTCTCGAAAGATTTTTGGAACTTTTGCCCGAAATTAAAGAGTTCCTGAAGCACACAACTACCCATGCTGCTGCTGCTTATACTCAGCTGGAGGACGGTCAGTGGCTCGCTGATTTGGCTTTTCTCACAGATGTCACCAATAAGATCAATGACTTGAATCTCGAGCTGCAGGGGAAAGGAAAGCACATCACCAACATGATCAGTTCGGTGAACACCTTTAAAACGAAGTTGCGCCTGCTGTTACGCAGGTTGCAACAGTGTGACGTCAGGAACTTTCCGCACTTGGAGGCTGAGCTCCGCCGTGAGGGCAAAGACAGTGTGGAACTTGCTCGTTATGAGCAACAGATCCAAAACATTCTTTTGGAGTTTGAGCACCGGTTTACTGACTTTGCGTCCATCGAGCCTGTTGCTCAGTTTCTGTGCTTTCCATTTGGTGAACATGTTGATGTGGATTGCATTGCGCCCAAAGTAGCCACACTCTTCAGCCTGGACTCCAGTGCTGTCGAGAATGAAATTCCCACACTGCAAATTGACATTGAGATCAAATGCAGAGCAACACCTGGGATAACTGGCGAATTCTGGAACCTGCTGGGAATTGAGAATTTTTTGTCCCGGGCCCAGCCAAACCTGTCAGCGGCCCTGTGTGTGTGTGTGTGTGTGTTTGTGTGTGTGTGTGTGTGTGTGTGTGTGTGTGTGTGTGTGTGTGTGTGTGTGTGTGTGTGTGTGTGTGTGTGTGGTTGAGAGAGAGAGAGACGATGTGCCTCTGAAGTTCTGTTTTGGACAACCTATTTGTGACATGTTGATCAGCTAATTTTTGTGCATTTATACTGCCTATTCTCCTCCTGTAGAAATAAAAACTCAACTACGTGTCATCTGCGATTGCGGCTCCATGTTTGAATTATTGCCCGGCCCTTGATCTTGACTTGGTAGATCTCGGCATGCCATCAACTTCAAAAGTAGATCTTAGTTAAAAAAAGGTTGGGCATCCCTGCCCTACATAGAGGCAGTGTTTAGTTTGTCTGTTCTGGGTGATGATGGGTGAACATGATGGATGCTGTAGAAGAAGATTTGTAAATGTGATTTGTAATTTGTGGCCCCCGAACTGTTATTTCTTCGCTATGGGTTTTGGTTGGGTCAGTATGTGTATTTCGGGACTTGTCTCCATGCCAACGATACACAGACAGGTTACTGGGTCGCACTGCGAGCGCAATTTTGAACTTCAACTTGGAGCGCATATTGACACTTTGCCAGCTGTAGGAGCCTAGATTGCACGAAAATGGCATGTTCCAATTTCTCTGCTAAAACCAAGGTGGACAGTGAAAATCGGCAATTCAATGAAGAATGGACTAAAAATCTGCATTCATTCCTCCCTCCAACCAACACAAGACTCATGTGCTTAATATGCCAGGAGACTATAGCTTTGATGAAGATTTCCAATTTGAAACAGCATTATGAGACAAAGCATAGGAATTTTGAAGAGACACACACACAACTGGAGGCTCTGTGATTCATGGGAGTAGATGTCTGTAAAAAGCGATATTAGCTGACTGCATCAAGGAGAGCAGTGAATAACAAGGTGAAGATGGAGCTGCTACTGTAAACATGACCTTGAAATGAAATGACGCTTTTATGCTGTGCAGAGACAGAGTCAGACAGAGCAGGCTAAAAAGAACTGTTCATTGCATAGAATTCTATAGTTTTTTGTGATACCTTTTGCCTTATCTTTGTGTTTCCTGCACATTCACTTAATCTAACAATGCAAACTTCACATACAGCAAAGAGAAACTAACCATCAGCGCACCAACATAGTTTTGGACTTTCCATTCAACTTCGATAAACTACCACTGAAGACAGAAACGACACTACAGACCTATCATACAAAAAACATAATTTCAGCATCTCTGTTTGAATTCTACGGCAGATTTTAGGAATTTCTCACAGCAACAATATTTACACATGGCTATTTTTAAAATAACTTATTCATATATATGGTTATTGTCTAATAGGAAGTTCTCACATTCTACTGGCAGCATTGGCAGTTCAATCTAGCATGAACTGTAATTGTATCTACTGACACTAAGCAGAGTCAGTTTACATGCAGATCTCTGTCAGTTTATTTCTGAAACACATCGTGAGCATTTCTCTGCAGGTTTGTTCTTTAAAACTCATTAAAATAATAACTTTTCTTTCCTTATATCATACAACATAAAATACTTTTGGGAGAAGTTTTCTTCTAGGTAACAAAGAGTCACTAAGTTGTAAAAACAACAACAACAACAACAAACACAAAAGCATGTCCTCTTACTGGAGCATCAAATGACATGCTCTCACCTTGAGCCTCTTTGCTGTGAATTGTTGAGTTGTATGTTACCAGAATCAGAATCAGGTATGTAGGGCCAGGTATGTGGCACGGACATTGGCATACAGTACAAGGTGTTTATGCTGCCTTGTATGATCTTACATTCACAGTATGTGAGATTCACTATTTGTATTTAAAGAGCTGCAGAGAGGCATCTTACCATTGCTGAAGTCATTTTCTGTAGGCTCAGTGGGTGTGTCCTCCAGGACTGGAAGTTGTGTCTGTCTATTCAATGCTTGCCCTAATCCAGCTGAGGATGTCTGGATCTGGATCTGGGCTGGTATGGGTCTCTGGACCAGGTTCCCCTCACTGCCTGCCCTCATCAGTCTTTCTCCGATTCTCAGCATGCATGAGCGATTACCCTGCAGCTCTTTTCTGGAGCTGTGGCTCTTAGACCCTGCTGATCCGGGTCGACCCAGATGGGAGAAAGACTTGGACATCTTCCCTGCTGGGCTGAGCAGAGCGCTTGTTAGATACTCCAGGGTTACTCTGCGTCCCTGAATCACTCAACCTGCTTTTCTTCTCTCTTTAGCTGTGCTTGCTTCGTCTTTCCACGCCTTTCTCCTCTTGATGCTCTCCTTTCTGTCCCTCTTGTTTTGTCTACTTCTGTCTCTTATTTGTCCTCCGTCTTCACCTCTTTAGACACTGTGATATTTCTGTACCACAAAACTGAAACTGTGTTTAAGGCAGTGATCAGTGTGCAAAGAAGTCGCTGTTCACAGAGCGTGAAGCCAGTTCACTCTGTATTATTCCTTGCTCCTTCTCTCGCTGCCTCTCTGTCAGCAGTGTTCTCCCTCTGTGAGTCTAATCTCCAATAAGAAAGCTTTCTCTCACCCTGCACACACTCTTCCTTTTAACAGGCATAAACCTTGAGTAGACCCAAACAAAGCTCCTTGGTAGACAGTATGCACCACGACCAGTTTAGTTAAAGATAGAGAGGGGCAGATAGTGAGAGAGAGAGAGAGAGAGAGAGAGAGACAGAGACAGAGAGAGAGACAGAGAATGAGAAAGAGAGAGAGATGCACAGCAGCAGCAAATCATTAACAATAAACTGTAATAGAGATATGGTAACAATAATGACAGTAATAATATATGTCATGCAGGACCACAGCAGCAGCCACGATCCATGAGAACCTGCTGGACGAGAGAGCACAGAAACTCCAGGGAAGAAGTTTATTTAGTAACATGCATTAATGAGACATGTGGCAGAGTAACTGTGTCATCAAGCTGTGAACAATTGTGGTGATCACAGGGCGGTGCTGTAATCCTCATAGATAGGTGAGAGAGGATCATTTGTGTCAGGTGTGGCTTTCTGCTTCTGCTCGGGTTGGCGTTGGCAGTGTGGCGTGGTGGTCCCTTAAAGAGCAACTTTTCTTTCATACTTGGGCCAGCTGTTTGGAGCGTGTGTTAGCACTGTCTGTGTGCTACACGGCGTGTGTCCAGTGACTCCGCGCTTCGCATCGTCAGCGGTGTCGGCTTAAAATTGTCAAGGCGGGAAGGGTGGAGCGTGTCCTTCAAGCCAGTGCGTAATTTTCCACACATTGCGTGGCATTTAACTCCTAAGTAAAGCTGCATAGTTGTGGTGCACCGCTGATTGGGAGCCCTGAAGCGGCCATCCACGTTGCAGGGCCTCTACTGCTGGTCTGTCTGGGCTGGTTTTATTAGTGCTTGCTACTATTTTGTCGTTCAACCATTTTTCTTGTTGGTGCGCGTGTGTGTGGGTCTCTTCTGTCATTTTAGTAGTGTTGATTGATTCTGTAATATTGTTGTACCAGGATCGCACAATGTGCAAATCCTCACCCCTATAGTACGTTGCCTGTGCTTTTTTTTTTGGATAGGAGCTGTGGTGCCGCTGGCGTGAGTGACTGGCTGGTCACGGTGGTGGTCGTTCCCTTCACTTCCTTGTATAATAGTGGACCTGGGTGTCCATAATTTGGGTTTAGTTTACACATGTGGTGTATTATTAGGACTCCCTCCCCTTTCCCGTGTCAGCAAGTCATCTCCACCGGTTAACCCTCAGTCTCTCTGCACATTGCACTTTAGAAGCAACCCAATCACGCTTAGATAAGGGGGCTCATATTGAGATTTTTTTAATTTATTAAATCTATATATCTATATTGTATTTTAGAAAACAACCAACCTTTTGTAATAAACTTTGTATTTTGTGTTGGAATCATGTCAAGTGCCGGTGTCTTTTGTACCTGTGTCCATAAAACTTGAACATAAAACTGGTGGGACTCCTAATACTTATTATACCTAGTATTATAGCTGAAACCAGATTACCCTCATAGCCTTGCCACACATGTATGTTTGAGAGAGAATTCTTAGATTGTGTAAGATGTGCATACAGTATAACAATGTTGGGTATGTTGTTGGGCTCCTGTGAAGATGTGTCTGCAGTTCTGAGAGGCTTACAGCGAAAACCCACTGGACACATCTCCGTC
The DNA here is from genome assembly GCA_004119915.2 of Collichthys lucidus. Classification (NCBI taxonomy): domain Eukaryota; kingdom Metazoa; phylum Chordata; class Actinopteri; family Sciaenidae; genus Collichthys; species Collichthys lucidus. The sequence continues at coordinate 34,480,105 of CM014089.1, read as the reverse complement.
GCAAAGTACTTCACGTGACTTCAAACCCCACCAGGAGCGTCTTAGAAGAAGTGACTTTGTCACCCCAAAGCCCCACCAGACATGTGACATCTGTGTCACACTGCCATGCTGTTTTAATCTGTCCTCCATGTGACTTCAAACCTCACCCAAAGCATTTCCTAATCAGGCCAGCGGTTTGCCCGCCTGACTTGCCTGTTTACTTGCTCAGATTTGGTCATTTTTCCTTGGTTTATGTGTTTCTAAATATACTTCAACATGTGTAAATATGCTACATAGCTAAATTGTTTTTAAGACCAGCCGTTTGTTTGAAACATTGACTAGAATAGCTCCAGCTGAATTTGTGAATATGCTTTGCAGTTACACCTGCCAGGTTCAGCTAAAACTCTGTCGGGACCACTGACAGTAAACAGAATGAATGAAGAATGTAAGCTTGACCTCACCTGTACATTTCTGCAGAGCTGTTCAGCTGGGAACTAATCTACATTCACACACCAATTGTACAGCGTTTGAGGCATTTGGGGCACAGTACCTTGCCCACTAACATTTTGACATCCAGAGGAGCCGGTTTATGACTTTGATCTTTGACCTAATGAGGGGTTAAACTGGGGTCAAGAAGTTCAGATCAGGGAAAGTTCCATTAAAATGTTATGGAACACATGCACACACACACACAGGTTACAGGTTAGAGAGTAAGTGTTGTATGGATTGTTAAACCAATTCTATGCTTCGTTACTTTAATCAGCATTTATGGTCTTCTTCCAGTCCATGTAGTCTTGGAGGCTCTGTTACTGTCTATACCCGTTGAAGGTAAAGTAAAGTTACGCTCACACAGACACAGTGAGATGTATAACATGTATGTGATGCAAAAAAAATACATAAAAATACGAAACAACCAATGAGAGAAGGGAGGTGTGAAAATCACTCACTGTACGATCCCTTTAAAACGAAAAAAGAAAAAGAAACTCAGCATGCCAGTGCAAAGATCTGAACCTGTCATCAACAACAGCATCAACAATTACAACAATGTTTCTGACTCGAGCAACGAAGAAATGCAGAATTTACTTAATTACTTATTTACTGAATAAATTTAGAATTAAGATCGATCACTGATGCTCCAAAGAGAAGCATACTCTATCTGTGTCGGCTGCAATCGCAGTGTCGGCCTCAAATTGAACCCCTTATCAGGTCAAAGTCGTAAAACTGTCAAACTCAGTTCGACGAGAAGTGTGGAGTATATAACATTCTATTATAGAATGCAAAGTCATGAATATTTAATGTTTCATTTTAAAAACAATAATCCCAGATGCAATATGATCAATGGCTTGTTATTGATGTGCATAATTACCAATAAATTACACACATTGCCACTCTAATCTATAAAAACAAACAAATACGCACAGTTTCCCTTTAGCTGAATGATTTTTGTCTTGAAGAATCTTAAAGTCAGACTGCCTAGATAAATCTTTTGTTCTTTTAATAAGAAATTGTTAATTTGTTAACATACAGGTATACAGATAATTTGACAAGCTTTGAGCCAAGATGAGGTGGAAGAAGATATACCAGCTGTGGAAATGATTGATGTGGAACTCTTTGACTTTTAAAAAGTACAGTTTGATAAAAATGACAGATGTCACAACATTGCTGTCGAACAGAGAATATCAGGTTCATGGTGGTCAAATGAATGACTCAGATTCAAATGCTGGCAATAATTTAAGCTAATCAGGCTGCCATACATGACAATATATGTCTTATCTTTGACCAAGAGCCCAGAAAAACTCCGCCTTGAAAGTCTGCTGGACTGAAGGAGATCAAAAACCACAGGACAGTAGTAATTGCTACATCAGTCTACTAGACCTACAGTTTGAGGCAATGAGTGTCTAGAGTCACACTGAAGTGAAATGTCACCTCAAAACACTCAGAAGAACTGGAGCTGTTCCCTGCTCTTCTTGATGTGCCAGCTGGTGCCTGGGCCTGAATGAAGACATTATAGACCTCAGTCGTAAGTGTCAGTCACACTAGTCTCTTATGCTGAACTTAAATAACTGCTGCTGGCCATAAAAAATTGGAGCAAAGAAGCCCACAGAGCACGGCAGCCCCAAGGCAAATGGTACAAGTAAACCATCTTACTGAGGGTAAGCAAGAGGTTGTGCCAAATGTGAGGGGAAGGTTTGTGACTTTGGGCTATACAAATAAAATTGAAAATTGAATTGAAGGTGCGCCTGCGATGCGACAGAGCCGGCCCAGTGGGGTTTCGGAGTTAAGGTTGCACGGATAGTCAGATACACACTCAGCTATTACACTTGCAGTGCTATAAGCTTAAATATCATGCTTAAAACTGGCAGATAAACACCACACTGTCTGTACATGGTATTACAGTATTCTATAGTAGAAACAGGGTCACAGAGAGCTCAGTCTGTGCTGCATATCTCTACTGCCACACTTTTCCCCTGCTAGTCATCACAAATACAGTAAGGCAAGACCTTAACTAAAATACCAAATAACAACCTGTGACTGTGACACTATGTTCAATGCCTGGCTGCAAACCAAATTTTATTGGGGATACATTTTCTTTGTTATAAAGGTGTTGTTGAGAGTTGAGATTCTTACACCTCCACATTTTAAATCACAGTAGCACAGTTGGTAGAGCATGCGTAATACTCGCTATATTCAATTCAATTCAATTCAATTTTATTTGTATAGCCCAAAGTCACAAAGTACATTTGCCTCGGAGGGCTTTACAATCTGTACAGAGAATGACACCCTCTGTCCTTAGACCCTCGGTTCGAGTGAGGAAAAACTTGCCCACAAAAAACCTTTTAACAGGGAAAAAATGTGGAAGAAACCTCAGGAAGAGCCACAGAAGAGGGATCCCTCTCCCAGGACGGACAGACGTGCAATGGATGTCACGTGTACAGGACAATCAACATAAACATTTTGTACATTTACAATGACTGACAGAATGACAATGAATGATAAAGTGACCACAGTAGCAGATATAGTAGTAATAATGACAGTGGTAATATGTGTAGTGGGCGTCGTCCAGGATCACAGCAGCAGCCACGATCCACGAAAAACCTGCTGGACGACAGAGCACAGAAACTCCGGGGAAGTTTGGTTAGTAACATGCATTAATGAGACATGTCCAGAACGAGAGAGAAAGAGAGACAGAGACAGAGACAGAGACAGAGACAGACAGACAGACAGACAGACAGACAGACAGACAGACAGACAGACAGACAGACAGACAGACAGACAGACAGACAGACAGAGAAACAGAGAGAGAGAGGCAGAGTAGGAGGGAGGGTTTTCGGTAAGGGAGATGTGACTACATCTTTAACCAATACCGTGCCTGGCTAGGCATAACCCTGGGGAGTCCCCCGGCAGTCTATATTGAAGAGAAATAAACTACAACTGTAACAGTTGGTATTTCACTCGCAAGCATTTTACTCGAATGAATCATCAACAAATAGAACAATTTATACATTACAAACATTGATACAAACAGTAAATCTAAAATACATGAACACATCCTTTAAAAAAAAAAGTACAAAATATGTTTTTAATGCTCAACGTCATTCTAGAGGCTCGTCTTTCCCTCCTTGGGAAATCATGTCTTCGTTCTGCGTCATCTTCACTTGAATCTGGATAGGGGGATGCTGGGATCTCGTTCTGCCGTTCCTCAACTGGTGGAATATCTTCGTTGTGACCATCATCATCATCTTGCAGCACATTCTCCTGCTGTAGCTCCAGCTCATTTGGATTTGTTAGGGGCCTTTCTTCACCCACAGGCTCATCAGTGCTCTCGTTCACTGGTCTCTCTTGGTCACTGTCCTCCTCTGTGTCAATACTTAATTGTTTCGTCCACCGGCTCTTGAGGTTGCACTACTGGGTTGTAATAAAACCCACTTTTATCATCGTCATCATCATCATCCTCTTCTGGGTTTGTGTTTTCTGCTGCAGACTCAGCCATCCTTTTCTTTTGCTTAGGTGCTGCTTTTGGCTGGGTTTCCAAAGGTAAGCAAGAGATTGCGGTGCAATATTCTTGATCTTCCTTTTCCCTTTTCAGGCTTGACCTCATAGACTGGGATGTCATCTCCAACCTGAGGAATCACAACATGAACATCCTCTTCCCAGTGATTACGAAGTTTTCCAGTGCCTCCTCGAGGTGTCACATTTCTCACAAGAACACGATCACGTGGGATGCAACAACAAGTTTCTCACTTTTCCATCATAATGTCTTCTACTCCTCTCTGTTGACTTCTTTGTGTTCTCTTGTACAATTTCATATGCTTCCTGCATTTCTTGTTTCCATTTCTCCATGTTCGTCCGATAGTCTATCTTTCCTGTTTCAGGGGTGAGGCCAAACACGAGATCAATAGGCAACCTTGGAGACCTTCCAAACAGAAGATATAAAGGGGAGAAGCCTGTTACCTCACATCTGATGCAGTTATAAGCATAGATTAGCTTGTTCAAAGAGTCTTTCCAATTTGTTTTCTGCTTATTTGTAAGTGTCTTCAGCATTTGGAGCAATGTTCGATTAAACCGTTCAACTTGCCCATTTCCTTTCGGGTGATAGGGTGTCGTTCTTGACCCTATTACATCACAATTCTTGTTTAGCTGAGCAAAGAGCTGATTCTCAAATTCGCCACCTTGGTCATGATGAATCCTCATTGGCAGTCCAAATTTAAGGGCGTAGTCATTAAAAATTCGATCTGCAACTGTCTTGGCAGACTTAGAGGTGGTGGGATAAGCCTGTGCGAACCGAGTGAAGAAAATCTATTGACACAAGCTCAAACGGCTGGGTGGTAACTATACTGGTCAAAGGTGCCCATGACTCCTTACATGGTCTCTTTTGCTTCAAGCAGGTGCATGTTCTTGCCACATAATGTTCAATATCTCTTTGCATGTATGGCCAAAAGAATCTGTCCCTCATCAACAATGTTGTTCAATCAATACCTTGATGGCCCATCTCATCATGCAATTCTTTCAGTACTGTGGACTTGTACTTTTCAGGTAACACAAGCTGTGATTTATTTGTGGTTTTCCTGTGGAGAATGCCATTTTCATCAATATGAAGTCTTTTCCATTCACGCAGTAGACACCTGCTGTGCATACTGAAGGCATTAAGTTCATCTCCTGATGGCTTGTTATCCTGTAATTTGCACTGTCTTACTGGACCAATGTTCTCGTCCTCTTGCTGCGCTTGTTGGATCTCAGCAACTGAGAATGGTTTGTGGGTCCCTTCACTCACTGCTGCACCTTGGAGAGAAGTTAGTAGTGGACAGACTGAACAGCTAGACGTTTGAATGTCAACAGCTTGAGTTGTTGCTGCAGCACAATCAGATGTCACTTCTTTTGTACACTGTTCCATCATCTCCTCAACATTTACAGGCATTCTCGACAGTCTATCAGCATCTACATTTTCTTTACCTGGGCGATATCGAATGGTAAAGTGAAAGTCTGCAAGCTCTGCTACCCATCTGCATCCGGTTGCGTTAAGCTTGGCATTTGACAGGACATAAGTCAGGGGATTGTTATCACTGAACACAGTGAAACTAGGTGCATAGTACAGGTAATCTCTGAATTTCTCTGTGACAGCCCATTTTAAAGCAAGAAATTCCAATTTTCCTGAGTGAAGATGGTAATTCTTTTCAGAAGCAGTCAGTGTTCGTGACCCATAGGCTATCACACAAAGCTTATCATCTTGCCGTTGATACAGAACTGCCCCGAGGCCTTGGTTTGAGGCGTTTGTATGGAGGATAAAGGGTTTTGAGAAGTCTGGGAAACCGAGGACTGGTGGCTCAACCAGACAATCTATTAGCCTCTCCAATATTTGTTGGTGTTTTTCAGTCCACACAATTGGTCTGTGTGATGGCACACCTTTGCACTTACTTACAAATCTAGAATAGAATTTAAAATTCATCTCCTTACTTATAAATCTCTTCATGGTCAGGCACCATCGTATCTAAAAGAGCTCATAATACCTTATTACCCCTCTAGAACACTGCGCTCTCAGGACGCTGGGTTCCTTGTGGTTCCTAGAGTTTCCAAAAGTAGACTGGGAGCCAGAGCTTTCAGCTATCAGGCTCCTCTTCTGTGGAACAAACTACCTTTCTGGGTTCGGGAGGCAGACACAGTCAACACCTTTAAGAACAGACTTAAGACTTTCCTTTTTGATAAAGCCTATAGTTAGGGCTGGCTCAGGTCATCCCTTAGTTATGCTGCCATAGGATTAGACTCCACCCCCCACCCAGGGTTATGCCTAGCCAGGCACGGTATTGGTTGAAGATGCACACATCTACCTTACCGAAAACCCTCTCTCTCTCTCTCCCCATCTCTATCTCTATCTCTCCCTATCTCTCCATCTGTGGACATGTCTCATTAATGCATGTTACTAACCAAACTTCCCCGGAGTTTCTGTGCTCTATCGTCCAGCAGGTTCTCGTGGATCGTGGCTGCTGCTGTGATCCTGCACGACGCCCACTACATATATTATTACTGTCATAATACAATTACTACCATATCTGTTACTGTAATCATTTTTATCATTCATTGTGATTCATTGTCATTTTGTCAGTCATTGTAATTGTACAATATGTTTGTGTTGATTTGTCCTGTACACATGACATCCATTGCATGTCTGTCCGTCCTGGGAGAGGGATCCCTCCTCTGTGGCCCTTCCTGAGGTTTCTTCCATATTTTTTCCCCTGTTTAAAAGGGTTTTTGTGGGTTTTTCCTCACTGGAACCAAGGGTCTAAGGACAGAGGGTGTCACTCCCTGTACAGATTGTAAAGCCCTCTGAGGCAAATGTACTTTGTGACTTTGGGCTATACAAATAAAATTGATTGATTGATTATTCAGGGCCCCCGGGGATCCTCTGTTCCAAATCTGGGGCCCCTGGGGTCAAAGGCTGCCACGCGGCGGCCAAAAAGACACGTTTTTTTTTACTGAGTCCCCCAAATCTGACCCTCTTCTATTCCGGTCACTATCTCCTGATAACTCATCAAAGCTTTGAGGCAGGGGGCTGAAATTTGAGTATGCGTATCCGGACGTGGGCCACAATCACTGTGCCGAGTTTCCCGTGGCCCCTTGGGAAGGGTCAGAGGTCAGCTGTTCTGTACTCAATGAGGCCTACTAGTAAAGGCTTTAACTCATCAGCGCTTACGAGTACCAGTACGTATCAGGAGGCATGCTGTATTGCCAGGCCTAAAGCAACCTTGTTTAACCTATCAAATTATTGTCATAGATATGAAACTATTGATCGAGTTAAATAAATGATCTATTCAAGCCTCCATCAGCACACAAGATGTTAAACTATTCAGATGATGTTATCTCTATGTTCCTCTATAATTTTTCTAAGATCAAAATTTGATCAATAGACTTAAACTGATATTTTACTACCCTACTTATACTGTGTACTTACACAGCCAAATATTTAATTGTCCTATTTTGATTCAATAATTTTTCGAATCGAGAGCTGTAAACACATTTTGTGAGATATTATTGATCTATTGGATTGATAGATGTTTCATGTACTTAAGCCAGGCCAACTGGCGGAGTCCAACTCCCACGGGAAACAGGTCCAACTTACTGCCGGCAATGCGGACCAAGCTCTGGCCCCAAGAGTACAGGGACCGGATAGCCTGCACTAGTCCTAGTTTTACGTGGATGTTCAAGGACAAATCCTGATCAAAAACAACTCCAAGATTTTTTACGGGGCGCTGGAGGCCAGGGTGATCCCGTCTAAAGTGACTAAGTCTCTAGAAAGAGAGTTTCTGAGGTGTTTGGGTCCAAGTACAAGAACTTCAGTTTTGCCTGAATTTAACATCAGAAAATTGTAGGTCTTCAAACTTTTTTTTTATCTGTAAGGCATGCTTGGAGTTTAGTTAACTGATTGGTTTCATCAGGCTTGATCGAAAAATATAATTGAGTGTTGAAAATTAATAGGAGTGATTCCTAATAATGTTCCCTAGAGGAAGTATATATAAACTGAATAGGAGTGGTCCTAGTACAGAACCTTGTGGGACTCCATGACAAACTTTGGTATGTATGGAGGATTCATCATTGACGTGAACAAACTGAGATCGATCTAAGAAATACGACCAGCTTAGAGCGGTTCCTTTGATGCCCATTTGATGTTCCAGTCTCTTTGATGGTCAATGGCGTCAAATGCAGCACTAAGATCTAACAGGACAAGTACAGAGATGAGTCCTTTGTCTGATGCCATTAGGAGGTCATTTGTAACTTTGACTAATGCGGTCTCTGTGCTATGATGCACTCTAAATCCTGACTGAAAATCCTCAAATAGACTATTGTTATGGAAAAAGTCACACAGCTGATTAGCTACAGCTTTCTCAAGTATCTTAGACACAAAGGGAAGGTTTGCTATCGGCCTGTAGTTGGCTAAAACCTCTGGGTCTAGAGTGTGCTTTTTAAGAAGAGGTTTAATTACAGCTATTTTAAAGGACTGTGGAACATATCCTGATAATAAAGACAGATTAATCATATCTAATAAAAAATGACTAACTAGAGGTAAAACATCCTTCTAAGAGAAAGGTTGATGGCTTAGATGAAGAAATTCATTTGATGGGGGTTAGTAATAAAGAGGATGTGAGAATGCTTAAAACACGTTTTACAAATTGTAATATCCCGGCTTTATAAAATAAAGCTGCAGCATGTGTGTGAAGAAGACTATTTCGTCACAGAAACTTGAACTGGTTGTTTAACCAGTGTTCTTTATACTGATCTCATTATACTCATAAAATAACTGTGCATAATGTTCTGATTAAATCATGTCGAATCACATTATTAAAGGTAGACAGGATGGATATGAGAATATGTCTACATTGTCAAATGTTTAAATATGTGGGATAACCATTTTTATCACTGCATTTTTGTTTATGTAAATATTTAAATATAGTGGAAATGTCTGAAAGATGAAGCTGATTCCAATAAAAGTGAAAAATGGTAAATTGTCACCTCCACGCAATAGCATACCACCCTCCAGCCATGTTAAAAAGTCACTTTTCATCCAACAATTAATAAAGTGTCCTACTTAATGACAACAAATCGCCAGGACAGCTCCAAATGCCACCATGATAAAGCTGTGTATGTGTGTGCAATGGGAATTTAAATAGTGTAAAGCTTTATCTGTACACTACAGAAAGGATAGTGCTGAAGTAATAGTTATTTATATTTATATAGTAAAATATAGTTATATATATTTTTTGAACATTTGCAGAATCAACCACAGCACATTTCTCATTGACACTGTATGCAGTACACTTGAATAATGTGTGCAAACTCTTGAACTCTTACATTTAATTTAAGATGATCAGTGAATCATTACATCAATATACTATCATAAGAAAGTTGCTGTGTTGTGCTTACACTGTGAATGCAACACGTTTAAGCAGTTCTCCAGGAGAGACAGTCAAAACTGGAGTAGCAGATGGACACACTGGATCAGCTCTCCTATGAATACTTATTATATCATTATAATGCTGTTATTGTTACTGCCAAAAAATGTGGTGCATTACTATAATTGAAGGCAGCTGTTTTTCATCAGACCTACAGACAGTTCCTCCTTAAATGATGATGATTGGCTGAGTTTGTGTAAAATACCATGGTAATCAGAGGTGGAGCTGGGTGTTGCAGGACAGGACATTCACAAGAGTCAGCGAGAAACAGGAATGGCAAGCCTGAATAATCCAAAAGTAGCCTTCTTTAAGTAGAAGTATAGCCATTACTTTTCCTTCCAAGAAATTAAGGGAACGAGTGTAACCATGAAATGCACATTTGGAGTGAAGTTAAATTCAATATATTCAGAGTTTCATTCAATATATTCAGAGTTTCATTCCATATATTCAGACTTCATTCAATATATTCAAGGTTTCATTCAATATATTCAGCGTTTCATTCAATATATTCAGACTTCATTCAATATATTCAGACTTTATTCAATATATTCAAGGTTTCATTCAATATATTCAGAGTTTCATTCCATATATTCAGACTTCATTCAATATATTCAAGGTTTCATTCAATATATTCAGAGTTTCATTCAATATATTCAGACTTCATTCAATATATTCAAGATTTCATTCAATATATTCAGAGTTTCATTCCATATATTCAGACTTCATTCAATATATTCAAGATTTCATTCAATATATTCAGAGTTTCATTCCATATATTCAGTTTCATTCAATATATTCAAGGTTTCATTCAATATATTCAGCGTTTCATTCCATATATTCAGACTTCATTCAATATATTCAAGATTTCATTCAATATATTCAGAGTTTCATTCCATATATTCAGACTTCATTCAATATATTCAAGGTTCACTCCATATATTCAAAGTTTCATTTAATATATTCAAAGGTTTAATTTCCTGAACGGCATGCCAATATATATATATATATATATTATCAAGTAAGTTGAGATCCCTGGTCCGCTGACACACTAAAGGAGTTGAGGTAAGAGTCATGGGGACTTTCTGATATGCTCATCAAAGGCATAAGGCCTTGGACATTTCGGGACTTTCTATCTCTGAGAGGACAATCAGGGACTTTCTGTTGGAGTGTGAGTAATGCACAACTATAAAAATGAACTAAACTAAAGAGTGATCAATAATGATTGTGTTAAACCATATAAGGAATGAAATGCTAAAATGAGTGTAACCATGGACAGAGAGAGTGATTATAACTGTGTTCTGATTCTGACTGCTGGAAATTGTGAAATCATTGCAATAGCTAGTAGCCAGGAAAGTAATCATAAATAGAATCATGCTAAGAGGTTGGGCCAAGAAACCTTGAGGAACTAGACCCGAGGGACGGGAGGGATGAAGTAACCAGGAAACATCTGGTAGGATGAGCAAAAGGAGGGGACTACAGCCTAATATGGTTGGACTCCGGTAAGTGACTCATTGTCGCCTGATAAGGGAAAAATCCGACAAAACAAAGAGTATAAAAACCCCTGCACAACGGAGATCGTGGTTATCTTCATCAGCCGGCACCCAAGTACGAGACATACTGGACGGCAGACCAAAACGGGAGCATTAAATCTACGAACTTAGCCTCTAAATCACAGAGAAGGAACAGACGAACAGCCTAACATCGCAAGAGAGGAGTCTGGGGAGCCACGGCCGGCAGGAGGGAGCCGAGCGTTGGAGGATAACCATCCCAAAACCGGCAGTGGGCCTCGACTGGACCAACCAGAACTCTTTTCATGTTCATCCTGCCAAAGATACTACGGACATCAGGAACTTTCTGGGCTTTGGCCAAAGCCAGGGACTCTTGATGTAAACCAGCAGTACGGCAGTCGTGAAAGGACAGGATCGACTGATAATCGCTTCACCCTTTCCCTCCCTCTCTCCAAACTGGACCAACCTTGATAACTCAGCAACAGCCTTCATACCAGGTTATCAGATTTATTAGTATAAGAATAGTATATTAGAGGATAGGCTTAATCAAATTTGAATGAATTAAACTGTACGCTCGCCCTTGCTAAACTTTGCAATAAATATATCCACTGCAGTTAAAGACTAAGTTGTGGACCTCGCTTTTATAATATCTCTTATAGGGCGTAATCATAAGTTATAGTGTGTTCAACATCCAATGGTTCTAACAGGTTACTCTAGCCTACTGAAATTAACAGACCCTGAGGGCTCGCTGTACGAGCCATCAAAAAATATCCTAGCAACCATACCAAGTGCACAGATCAATGAGAGGAGAGCTGCCGTGAACGCACGCGGCTAGTGTAGTACTTGGCTCATAGGGGCTATTCGGTCAGGTGCTATACTAGAGTAAGCAGGGTAGACGTGCGGATGAAGGCAGTTAGAAGCTAGGCGAATCTCCTCGCCACCAGCTTGAACAATCCTCTAAACTGCCCCGACGGGGTTAGACCCACAGGCTTGAGGATCGGACCCGTTAGACGGAGAGCTGAACCGGTACCACCTGTACAGGGGTTAACTCGGGATCTAACACGTGGCGCCCAACGTGGGGCTCGATGAAAAGATTCTTCGGGCCTAAGAAGAACCCCCGGCAGAGGAGGAACCCACTGCTGGTCGTGTGAGACGACCCGAGAAGAGACGCCAAGCATGCGGTAGGAAGGAGTCCTACTGAGCACCTCGGTGAAGCAGTCCTGCCAGGAGGCAGTGCTGCTGGGTGATCAGCGAGAGAGGCTGAGCCACCCGCCCGTGGAATCCCTAGAGGAGGAGTGGGAACAAGGAGCGACCGATGGGAGCAGCGAGGCTGAATACCCAAGGCGGCGCTGAATAGCCCAACTAGTCTGTGACTCATCCCCTACCCAAGGCGCTAAGGGAGGCCTTGAGGCAGACGACTCAACCAACGAAGATGGAAAAGGCAGCGATGGCAGGGGACGCACAGGATGCGGGACCACAGTTGCTGGAAAACCCTGAGGAAGAAGAGGGCCCACCGAACAATGACGACGGAGCCAGTAAGGGACCTGTGGAGACCAGGATCCCGCATCGGATCATACTCTATGGGGACGGCTTCCAGACCTGGAGCCAAGTGATTCGCACCCACTTCCTGGAGTACACATAAGGGAAGAAACCATCCGCAGTGGAGTAAGAAATGGTGACGGAGCTGGCAGCGAGAGGGTATTACTACGCACCCCGGTCGATGGAAGGCCAAGCGATCATGATCTTACAACACCCCACTGAGGTCAAGAGAGAGGCAGACGTCCTTACTTGGCTAGAATGGTGGATAAGACTGATGGACTGGTGGAGTGGAGGCCGAATAACCACCCTTATCAGCCCCTCCAAAAAATACGACCCAATAGTGAAAATGACGGCAGGGATCCTGGAAATAGGCTACGTCCTAGACGACCCTGAAAACACCAGAGCAACCAATAGAAGCAGCAAGCACGCGAAGGAGATAGCCAAGCTGCATGATAAAGGGGCCCACCTTCGGACCCTAAACCAGGAGGATGGACACCGAAGTGTTGTGGGAGACCCTCAGGAGGAGGACTCTTCAGCCCAGCAAAGTTCAGGAACCAACTCAGAGGAAGAGTCGGTACAGCAACAGGGCCGAAGGCCAGAAGCAGGGTACGAACAAGGAGAGGGCTTGGAGGAAGGACCAAATCCAGAGGACGACTTTATACCCGGAACGATAATGGACCAAGACGAGGGAGAAGATGCAGAGTTCGACGACGTCTTAACATCGGTGGAGAATCTGAACCTCCCACTAACCCTGGACAGGGAGGCGACTCGAACAATGAAGAAACTGCTAAAAATCTCTGAACACCAAAAGAGAAGCCTGGCCCTGCAAGGGAGGCTTCTCCAAAGTGTTGCTAACTACCAACCCCGGCCGGCAACATCAGCTCTGGGGAAAAGGCAAGGAAAGACGAAACACCTACACTCGCCCATGGACAGCGAAAGGGAGGAAGAGAAGTGGACCCGGGGTACATTACCAACCACTGCTGCAGACCTCGGGCCCGGAGCGAGACGGAGAAAAAGGGAAGTCTATGCCCCCACCAGTGGAAAGTGAGACCGATGAAGAGGGAAGGTTGTACCGGAGAGCGGCCACTAACCAACCACCACCACAGACCTCAGCCTCGAAGAAACGCAAAGAAAGGAAGAAACATCAGCCAGCGGACAGTGAAGAGGAGGAAGAAGCAAAGGAAGACGAGCGCCTCCCGCCCTCGGCCTCTCTTCCGGAGGGAATTCGCAGAATCCCCGGTCAAGGGAGAATCGGAGTCTACCATTGGATCGGAAGCCCATGGCAGATCGGCGGAGACGCTCTGTTGGTGTTTACCGACAATAACCTGAAAATCTACAATAACACCTTCCGGAAAGACCTGCTGGGCAGGGCTAGGCCCGAATACAAAGGCGAAATAGCGGAAAGGAAAGATAGGAGACCTGAAGACACAGATGTCACGCGACTAGTGATAGTGACAAGCGGGGCGAGACTGCCTCACTTTGCCGTTCTTCACATGCCCATCGACCCATATCTGGAAGCTGAAAGATTCAAAGAGTACCAGGGAGAGATGCTGGAAAAGCTGGAACAGGGTCTCGACCGAGCAAATCAACTGCAGTTCAGAAGAGTGGTGGTGTGCATTGACGGCCTGAGGTCAAACCTCATGACCTGGGAGCAAGCTGAAAGTACCGCAATGGCACTCGTGAAGCTGTACATGAGGATGCCAGCCATGTGGGGCAGTGTACAAGAATTGGTGGTAGTAACCAGCAAGAAGCAAGACCAAGAGCGTAAGAAGCGGGTCCTGGCTAGCACCAGAGTGGGAGAATAGATGGGAAGACTGCCTGGACCGCGGGCAGCATCCGAACCAAGGATAAAGTTAACATCTGTTCCCCCCAGTGAGCAAGAGCGTCAAGGGTTGCGACAAATGACCTGGACAAGAGCCTGGTCTGAACCTCCAGCTCAGCCCTTGGGGCAGCTGAAGGGATCCATCAGAAGCCCTGGACCGGTGACCTCACCGGTTAGAGCTCCGGCGCAGGCCAGCCCTCGGCGGAGAGACGCGACCACCGGAACCCAGGAGGAGGACCGTGATGAACGGACACCTGAGCCAAGAAGGCCAGACGAGAACCGGCGAAGAGACAACCCACTTTCACTGGAGGCCCGGGGAAGCACCTCACCCTGCTCCGCCAGTGTGTCTGCTAGGCAGCCTTGCCGACAAGCAGAAGAAAAAGAGGGAATTGGCGACCTCAGACCCCAAGTAATCCCGGAGGAGCGGGACTCCGAGGAGGAAGAAGATTGGGGTAGCCTGTCCTCAATAGCTGGACAAACCACTGATGAACGCAAAAACCTACGAATGGCACGGCGGAAGGGAAACAAGAAAGAAGTTGAAATCTATAATGTGCGGACCGCCTCAGAGAGGATGGCACGGGACGTCGAGTGGGGATACATAGAGACCAAAGACAAAAGAAAAGCTTATGTGCCAGAGGCCGGTCAGAACGACTACGACATCCCAGACAAAAGGCAGACTGGAAGAAAACCTGAAGCTAGAGGTAACAGCTACCCTGGGAGAATGGGCCAACATCATCATGATGCCCACTTATCCCACTCTAGCAGCGAGCAAAGAGCTAACCAGCAACTTCAGGCTAAGTTACGTCGCTGTTGCACACGACGTAATGCTAAGAAGAATGAAGAAAGCTGCGGTGGTATGCTCACGGAAGACAATAAGGGAAATCCAAAAAGAGATCTCCACGGACGAAGATGAGGACCCGCCGCAATCAGCGGGCCAACAAAGCCTCGAGGCTGAGCCCAGGGCCAAGGCAGAAAGAACAATAACCCAGATCACCGGACAAGATTTCCAGGAGCTCAAAAAGCTCAAGGTCCTGGTGAGGAACCAGCGGTCAGGAGAAAACATAAAGGAATATCTGAGAGAGGTGTGGAGACTCGTCGAAGGAGGAACCGACGACGAGGATGCAAAGAGGCTTTGGCTCAGCCATGTAACCAGTCAACCGGTCGATAAAAGTGAGCCAGCTCGGAGGAGTTATGAAAGGCTAGTGCTGGAGGACATAGACGATGAGGACGCGCACATCGCCAGGGCTCGAGCAGGGTTAGACCAACACCAAACCCTGACACAGGTGTGGCACACCCTGAAGCAGGTGATAGCCCCCGCAAGATACGTGAGGGCCCTGAGAATGGTAACGGAAAAAAGGCCAGGAGAGTTTGCGTTCATAACAATGCCCGTGGGGGACACCACGATAGCTCGAACTGGGAGAACAGAAGAAACCAGGAACGGGGAAATCAGCAGAAAACCCAGACCAGCGCAAGATATGGGCAGCAAAAGGCCCCGGCGGGAGTCGGAGCGGAACAACCGAAAGCCCCCACAGGACAAACACAACAGTCAAAGCCAGCGAACAAGAAAGGCGGATATTTACCCCCAGAAGAATTCAATAAACTAACGGCAGAACAGAAGAAGGCCCTCCAAGAGACCCGTGCACGAATGCAGGGCGGGGGGCCACAGAAGTAATGGCGTCCAAGGTGCGGGTCACCCTACGGAATGCCTACTGGGTGGGGAAGGACATCTACACCAATATAGATGGGGAACCCTACCTGGTGGTGTGGTATCTTCGGTGGTGATGCTGATGAAGATGTTTGAAGAGAAAATGCCGCCGACACCGTCTTAGTCGTATAACAAGTTTTTTACAACAAGCACAGTGTCCAAGCAGGTACAAGCACCTGGAGAGTCTCAGGCCGAAAAATGAGAAAACTCTCCCGACCTCATGCCGGACAAGCTCTTATATAGACAGTTTGTGCCTCCCCCTGACATGTAATTAACAACAGCTCAAGGCACAAAAGTCAATCAAGTTACTTTAAAGAAAAGAAGCTGAAAGACTATATTCACTCCTTTACCAGGAAGAACCCCCTACAGGCTTAACCTCTGACCTCTCCTAATCAAAATATCTAAAGAAGTCTCTTCTTCTCCTGGACATCTGGTTGGCACCTCTGGCTTAGAAGTGGATAATATACCAGCTTGTGACTAAACATGGATTGTGAAGTAAACCCCAGTTAAATAGCCCCTGGCTCAGGAGTGGTCTGAATAGGTATCTTAAAATAAAACACATGTCTACACCAGCCTCAACAATAATATAAGACTATGCATCCATGGCAGACACCTCAGTGGATACCGGGGCGGAGGTGTCGATGACCCGCAGAAGCCTTGAAACAAAAGGACACATCAAAATCATGCTGGCAAATGGAGAAATAGACAAAATGCCGTACGGGATCTGGAAAAGAGTAGTATGGCTAAAAGGCCCTAACAACCTCATAACCACCGAAGATCTAGAGAGACTTCATAAGCCAAAACGAAAACGAAAATCGTTGAAGCGTCGGCTGGAAAACCTGCATTCAAGGGCAGTGAGACTGGTGACAAGCAATAGGAGCAGCCCGACGAGGGAATGGTACAAAGCTGTAAATATACCAGAAGCCACGGAGCAAAAACTGGAAGAAAGTGACTTCTCCCCCGAAGGAAAAGAGAAACTGAAGCAAATAATTGCAGGAGCGACGGTAGCCAGGTTCAGGAAAGATTGTGGGGATCTAGGATCCAAGTATGTCCATACCATCGAGGGGGGAGTACACCCGCCGGTGAGACAGTACCCTCTGAATCCAGAAGCAGTGGAAGAAATGGACAAAATAGTGAAAGAACTAAGTGCACTGGAAATTATTCGCGAAGAACCAAATCCGATCACGAATAGCCCCATTCAGGCGGTCAAAAAGCCAGAAGCAGCAGGAGGCGGCTGGAGGCCCGTAATCAACTTCAAAGCCCTTAACCGACGGACTGTAGCCAATTGGGCGAGTTTGATTAACCCCCAAGGAGCGCTGAAGACGCTCCAGGTGAAGCGGTTTAAGTCATGTATCGACCTAGCGAACGGATTTTTCTCCCTGCGTCTGGCTAAACAGTCACAGGGAAAAACGGCGTTCACACACAAAGGTAAAGCCTACGTGTGGCAGCGCCTGCTGCAAGGATACAAGAACTCCCCAAACGTATTCTAGGCGGCCGTGATGGACGTCCTGAAAGACCTCGGGGTAACCATCTACATAGACGATGTATTCTTGGCGGACGACACCGAAGAAGAACACCTTCAAAGGCTACAGCAGGTGGTGGAGCGACTCACAGATGCAGGGTTGAAACTCAATCTGAAGAAGTGTCAATTTGGTCAGTTTCAGGTGAACTATCTGGGGTTCCAGGTCGCTGCAGACCTGGGGCTATCGGACGGTTACCAAGAAAAGCTGAATCAAATCCGCCCACCGACGTCGGAGAATGAGCTACAGAAGATTCTGGGACTGTGTAACTATGTGAGGGACCATGTCCCGAGCTACCAGAAGTACGCCAAGCCCCTCTATGCCTGCCTGAAGAAGAAAGGGGAAAAATCAGGAGAAGAAACCCTAAAGAAATGGATCTGGACGGCGACAGACCAAGAAAATCTGGAACGCCTTAAGGCTGTGATTCAAGACGCTGTCAGGCTGGAGCCAAGAAGCCTCACCACCAGGCTAGTAGCTGAAGTAAGCTGTGAGGACGACAATGCACTGGTGAAGGTGAAGAATGAAGGAGGGGGAATGGTAACCTTGTGGAGCTACACATTGTCATCAGTGGAAAAGAAGTACCCGCAGGAAGAAAAGGAGTTGGCAGTCCTGGCGAGATACTGGGGCACAATGAAAGATCTAGCCCAGGGACAAGGAATCAAGGTTATCACCCAAAGCCAAGTTCATCGGTGGGGATGATGGGAAGACATCCTGCTGGACCCAGATCTTGAAATTGGCCCGGCACAACCAGTCAACAAAAAGGCACAGAAACCACAAGAAGCAGAGGGAAAATCCTACGAATGGATTTTGTACACCGACGGATCAAGAAAAGGACAAGATAACATTGCTTATTGGGGCTACATCCTCAAACAGAATGGAAAGGAGCAGTTTCGACAGAAGGGTCGAGCCTGTCGGAAGCGCCCAAGCAGGCGAAGTGACAGCAATCCTAGAAGGACTGCTGGAATTGGAAAAGAGAAGAGTAAAGACAGCCAGAATAATAACAGACAGCCACTACTGTGCGCAGGCGCTCAACGAAGACCTCACCATTTGGGAAGAAAATGGATATGAGGGAGCCAAAGGCAAGATGGTGGCTCACCAAGACTTATGGAAGAAAATAGCTGAACTAAGACTAAAAATGTGCCTGGATGTGGTACATCAGAGAGCCCATGGAAAAGAAGGGGCTCACTGGAAAGGAAATGATGAGGTGGACCGATATGTACAACAGAGAAGAGTCGTCTTCGTTGGAAGAGAGAAGTGGGAATTGACACCCAAAGGAAGGGTGGTTCCCGAAGGTTCCGTGGTAGAAGTGGTGCAGGCCGTACATGAAGCGCTAGGCCATGTTGGCACCATGCCTACACGGAAGGAACTGGAAAAGCAGCAACTCTGGATTCCAGGAAGCCGAGTCCGCCACGTCCTCAAGAACTGCGACATATGTGGTCGATACAACGCAGGACAAAGAGGAAGAAGGGTGGACGGCCTCACCATAAAGAGCACTGTACCCTGGGGATCTGTATGTATGGACGCAGCTGGTCCAATGGGGGTTACAGGGAGCGAGAAGTACCTTTTAGTATTGGTGGATTCTATGTCAGGGTACGTACTTATCAGACAGCAGCAGTGTGGTCAGCATGTTGGATCAAGTGGGCTCAACTTTGGGAGTGCCCAAAGAACTCCGAACGGACAATGGGACTCATTTCCGCAATGCCCAAGTGGACCAGTGGTGCCAGCAAAACGGAGTGATGAGAGTTTACTCTCCACCGTACACCCCCCAAGCAAATGGGGTGGTGGAACGGACCATTGGACTGGTAAAGAACTGGATTGCGAAAAACGCTAACACCAGAGAACGGAGCACCAAGGCCCTGGAGATTGGGAGAGCCCTGAACGATCGACATCGGAGCGACAGGCCCTCCCCCTCAGCGGAGCTAAATGGACGCCCATTCGTGTCAGAGAAAGTGGGGCGGGGCGAAGAGGAAAAAAAGGCGGCCCCAGGACTGAGGAGCCCATTTAAAGTCGGACAGAGAGTGTGGATCAAAGCACGCGACCACCCCACAAAGGCTGCAGTAAAAGCTAAGTACGAAATATCAGACATAGTAGAGAAGATTTTGGACAGTAACACGGTGTTACTAAAGAAGAAGGGAATCCAAGGAGTAGAGCAGCTTAAGCCTGTTCCAAGCTAAGAGAAAACCAAGAACCAAGAATGGCTACTAACACACAGAACCCACCACCCTACGTCAGAGTAGCCACTGTCTATGGGGTGGTAGCCCTTAGGATAACAACCTCGGGACTCTGGGCAGGCAGAGGACTGAGAAAATTAGAATGCGCCAAGAAAGGATTCCTGTCAGAAGAGAAAGAGATCTTTGAATGGAAGGA
This sequence comes from Collichthys lucidus, assembly GCA_004119915.2. Classification (NCBI taxonomy): domain Eukaryota; kingdom Metazoa; phylum Chordata; class Actinopteri; family Sciaenidae; genus Collichthys; species Collichthys lucidus. The sequence continues at coordinate 34,460,225 of CM014089.1, read as the reverse complement.
AGTACAGAATACCTGTGTGGTTTGCTCAAAGCTATCCACCCTGGTCATCCGATGGGAAGGACCGGAAAGTGAGAGACCACTCAAGCAAGGATTTATAAGAGAATTCAAGAACATGCACTATAGGCCAGTAAAAGTAATGGATGCCTACATCTGTGGACTATGCCGAATAGTTCATCTACCCAGGCTGATCATCATGACTCAATGGGACCTGCGAGGAACAAAACTGGAACCAGCGGAGTGTAGCTGCCAATGGGATGGAGCCTATATCCTGCACTGTAGTGGTTGCGCCCTCCAGTTGAGGACTGGAAGACTTCTGCAGGTGAGCAGAGCCAAAGGTTGGCAACTAAGGAGATATTTAGACCCGCTGAAAGGCTTCGAATCACCATCCGGGGAAGGAGTTTGGAGCGCGTTACCCGCAGCTGTGCCCGCGCCCCAGAGGAGCGGACACGAAGAGCCACGGGGGTACACAGATACCAGCCCATCAGCGCCAAGCCTATACCCAGACATGGCAGCCGACGAAGCGGAGGGATACAGCACAATAGCCGAAGTTTACAATAAAAGGAGATCTCTCTTGGAGGAGGCGATACACTGTGGGTGGCCCTACATCCCTCAGTACGGTCAAGTGGCATGTCCACCCTTCGCCACGAGACAAGTCCCATTGGTGATGAGAGTGTTTAGAGATCCAGCACAGCCAGGCTACACTACAGGACTGTCGAGGTGTTGACGGACGATGAGCGGCAACAGGCCCGTGAGAAAGGATGGGAAGGACCCTGGGAGCTCACTACGTGGGGGATACTGATTGAGGAGATTGTCCAGGACCCAAGTATCCAAACAGAGGAGCTACCCGAAGTCCCAAGAGAAGAAGGGGCCAGAGGACCAACCTGTATATGACCTAAAGACGACGCAAAATGAGTACAAAGTTTAAACGGATAGTCAGATTGGATCCCCAGACCCTAAATTATCCCGGCACTAAAAAGAACCCACCAAGCCTAGCGCTACCGAATTACACAGTATTTTTGGACTGGCCTAGAAAAGATTTCGACACAGGATGGAACCGGGGCACCGCGGGGTATTTTTGCAGCAATTGGGAGTACAAACGAGATCCAGACCTGTCACTCCCAGGCCCATCAACCCTGGGGGAGACAGTTCAACGAGAAGTAATAGTGGATGCAACGCGGTTGCAGAAGTACATGCCCTATAACCCGGTAAAGACCAGATACCAGCCAGTGCCAAGGTGCCCGGGGAACCTGATGTGGATACTAAATTCGGTCTACATAGCAACCAAAGGACAATTGTTCAAACTAAGGTGGGGACCCAATTATGCTGAACCCCTGCAGGGGGTGTACTTTGACCTCTGGCTGGGATCAGGGAAGATCTGGGCCAGCAGCCCAGAAATGTATCGACAACTCACCCAAAGGAAAGGAAATCCAGGGAGTGTGGTGATTGAGAATCAGCACGAGCACATAAGGGTCACCAGCAGAATGGACTCCTCAGCAGATCGACAGCTACTCGTATTCCACGCAGCAGCAGCTGGCGTTAAGACATGATATGCGCGCCGTGCTGACAGACCTCACCATCGAGTCACCAACTCAACGTTACTGCACCAAGCAACCCCTGTATACGATGCTAGCTCAAGCCCGAGGGGACGGGAAGCATTTCTGGTGATGATCTCATAACAGAAGGTTATCGACAAGGGAGAACGCCGGCAGAGGGACCCCTGCCCAAACCAGAACGGGTGCTGGTCGCCAGCTGGAAATGGGCGTGGAAGGGGTTGGACCCTGAAATCCGGTACAAATCACCAGTGTATAAGGCACTCCTCAGACAACGAGTTACCAGATCCTTAGGTGACAGCATAGAGGGGTCACCTCCGATAATAGTGCACCTAGAAACATTGCCAACAAGATCCTACAGAAGCAAAAGCAAAAGACGGAGTACCGCCCGGTACCATCCACCTAAAAAAACGTATGGACCTGCCACTCTTAGAAGCCCAGGCCTGGAGGGGGAGGCCAAGGTTAAAAGGACCTCACCCACAAGACCTAGAAGAATTAGGAAAAGGAAGCATTGACAAAGAGAAACGATCGACCCAACAAAAAGCTTGCACAAGTATAAAGGCTCTGGCGAAAGCAATGGCAGTGGTGGCAGGAATGGTGGCTGTCCTGGCCATCCTGTACCATTATGGCAGTCACCCTTGGGCCCTAACCCATACCAGGGTCCAACATGGGACGACTAAAACTGTGCAGCAGACCTGCTGGACAGTAGAATCAAGAACCATCTTGATGGTATGGGACAAAAACCAGACCGGGCTCAACCTCACAAGAAGCCAAGAGGGAGAGCAGGTGAACTGGTTAGCAGCACTCAATGGAACAGAAATTAAATTGAACACAGCTAAAGATGACGACGCAACCAACGGGACGGAGGTACTACAGGCAGTACAACATATGGAAGACGGAGAACTTGTGCTACAGGTGTTGAAGCTACAAGATCAAGAAACAAAAACTGTGAGATGTACGTGGATACATGCAAGATCTGAAGACCCGGGATGGTACTGCACGTGGGGATGTAGGCCGCTGGCGGGCCTAAAGAACCAGGGGTACTGGGAAGAAGAAGTAATATTCCCAGCACCATAGCGGAACGACACATGCCCCGCTGCACTCCCCAAGTGGATTTTCTGGGGGAACCTAAACCTCACATGCGCCCTCACCAGTGGTCGAGTCCCCAAAGGCCGGAAACCAACAGGAAAGGTGACTGAGCCAACCAGACTCACAGAAAAGGGAACTGAGCGGCCCAGCACCACCAAGGGGACCACAAAGGGGAACGACTGTAATGAGGTACCAGCACCCGCAGCCTCGGAACCGGGGAACGCTTCATCACCAGGAGCCACCCCGTTACCGGGTACCACTCCGCCACCAGGCACGGCTGCACCAGTAATAGCGCCGACGCAGGAATCCACCCTAAAGTTAATAGATCCAGACTTCGAACCCAAAGAAGGCCCATACCCGCAATGGCTCAGGAAAGTCACTAGAGACTGTGTGTACAAACAACTAAAGAGCCTAAACCCATGCTTCTGGAACAGCGGAAAGAAGTGTAGTGGACAGAATTACATGGTGGTAACACCAGCTACCAGGCCATGGTTCATGGACCAGAAAGGGGCATATGGTACAGTGCCAAATGCGTACCACGAAGATTGGCTGAATAGCACTTTGCCCTGGATATGGGTCACACCACTACAGCACTTCGTAGGGACTTTCCCTGAAGGACAGCGGTGGACGGGCCTAGGACTCAAAGGGCCATATCAAACCGATATGTATGTCCAGAAGGTCCCAAGACCCAATGACTTGACATCAGTGCCTAGTGGAGATTTCCAGAAGGTGGACCAATGTGTAGCGGAGAAGATGTTCCAAGATCTGAATAACACTGTGTACGTGAGTGATGGCAAATCACCGCGATGCCCACTTAACCAAGTAAAAACAACGACATGGGCGCATTGGATCTACAACTGTAGTGGACTAAGGACCAATAAAACCATAAAAGGAATCCTGCAATCCTGGAAAGAGGGATATCAAAGAGACTCTGAGTTGACCTGGGGATTAGAACAAACTGAGGTGAAACGCTGGGTAATACCATGCTTAGCGAACACCAGCAGCTACTGGGTGAAGTATCAGTACATCGCCACCGTCTATTCCAAAGATCGAGACATATGGCCAGGGATGTGGACCAAACCCACGCCGGTGGTCAGTCTAAGACCGTGGACCATGAATTGTGACAGAGCCAACAGCACCTGCACTGTCAGCCTGGCAAGAAGACACTGTCAACATGTTCCAGGATGGAAGGTACACTGCCTAATGCACTATAAGGGCGAGTATGACACCCATGGGAGCGAAGTGGTCTGGAAGAAGAAAGACAACGAGTGGGTAAGAGCAATCCCTCCAGGGGTCGGATGTGCCAAAGTAATCCTGGGACATGGAATGTCAAGAAGAAAAGAAGTACTGGGAAAGACAGTGCCATTTGTAGCTGACCCAACCATCATCATAGCCATCCATCAAGGACACGCTTTCAGGAAAAACCTGTGTGAAGGCAAGGAAACCACCGGGTATGAATGGCTAGGACCGAATCGACTCTACAACAATGGGACCTGTCACTCCCCAGAAGAACGCTGGATGCACTGCGGGGCTGGAAAGGAGGAACACGAGTGCACCTGGACTGAGAGAGTGGGAATGGCAGTTACTGGGGTTCTAATGACGGTAGTCGAAGAAGCCACCGAAATCATTGAAGAAGGAGTTGGAGTAGTGAAGGGCTGGATAACTCACTTATTCACCCAACTGTGGCCCTATCTGCTGATGCTCGTAGGCCTCGTGATCGCCGGAGCAATAGTGACCGCCCTAGTTAAAGGCGGAGCCAAAGCAATCGCATGCCCAAAGAAAAAGCCCTTGAAACGGAAAGAAGACAAGAAACCCCTCCTCTGGAAAGGGGAGGAGCAAGATAGTGTATAAAAACTCCGGCACGCCCTAAGCCAGTTGCAGCCCCGGAACTCTAGGAAGAAGAAGCATAAGTGATCTTAGTAAACAGATAAGTAAGAAAATATAGAACCAACGACGAGAAAAGAAGAAGATACGTTAGACATGGCTAACAACACCACAGACGCAGACAATACAGCTCTGTTCAGAGTGAGTACGGCAGACTTTTATGCAATACTGGTGATATGGCTGCTTCACTGCTGCACGGGCCACTGGAGCCCCGATCAGCCGCTAAGAGTACTGGCTCTACTGCAAGGGTGCGCCAGAATGCTCATCCTTAATCTATGGGGAGGAAAGCAAGACCTAGCTGTGTCCCTGTTTGCAACCTACATGCTGGGGCGCCTCACCATATCCACTGATCGAAGGGGGATGTGTCAGGGCACTGCGATCGTGCTCTGGATGATCCTAGACATAGCAAACATCTTCTATGCACCCCTCAAGATTGCCAGTACTCTGTGCGAAGCCATGATCACCATGGGCCTGCTGAGCCACCTAGCCTTCCTGACCAGGGAACTGCAAGAAAGAGGAAGAAGGCGTTGGCTGATCAAGCTCGTTGCTGCCACCCTCTGGTGCCTGGGTTGGGGCGTGATAGCAGTCGCATATTGGATGCGGCGAGTTAGCCAAATAGTGGTGGTCATGTGGCTCATGACCTACGCTGCCTTCTTTCCTAGATCCATACCACCAGCCCGGGACCAAATCCACCGATCACCCTGCAATCCCCCTGGCTGGCTGCAATAGCGCGAAGACGTGCGGCAGGAGAAGAATAGAGGAAGAGCGCCTCTAAGCTTGCTTGCTATGCTTAAAAATGCTGCTAAAACTAAAAAATGTGTTGTTCTATCACCACAGAATGGAGCTGGCTGTATCCGCTGTGGGCTCACCCTGGGCCAGGCCAAAATCCTCTGGGATGTTACACCAGCATTATGGTGTACTGAGTGCTACGTTCCCCACTTCCCAATCCAATTGGCAAGAGGCATAGTGAGTCGCAAAGATGGGCTCTACACGCCAATAGTAGTACCGGAACTCCCAATGGACCTCGAGACCAGAGCTGAGGTGGTCTGGAGCTCGCTGAAAGCAGAATCCAGGATAACGGCAGTGGCAACAGAGTATCCCAACTGTGTCCATTACCCGGTCTACACCAAGATGTGGGAATTCCCTGGAGGAGAACGAGTATCCACGGCGCATCTGACTGACGGACGATTCGTGGCGATAGGACCCCGGCTGCCCCCACTTCGGACAGCCACTGGGAACAACAACAGACCAGCAAAACCAACGACCCGAGAGGTGGAGACGCAAACCGAATGGATGGTGTGGTGCTGGGAAGACAGGGCAGGAGAGATCGCCGAATTCGAGCCCATGACGGTGGATGATTCAGCAACAGGGAACACCTCCGTCACCGAACCTGAACCACCGCGGCAGTCCCCTCATACCCCGACTACACCACCAGAGGACCCACCAACCTTGCAGAGAAAGGATCCCGTGTCCAAGGTATACCAGGAAATCAAGAGCAGGCCGACGCCAGGGTCACTGCCATCTTGACCCACCTGGATCTCAGCGACAAGGCCACCCCAGCGGCAGAGACTCCATGCATGGATGAATTGCTCATTGTTGATCAATGGGACGAGTCTCCAGAGCCGCCTCAACTGTCACCACCCCTATCGGAGAACCCGGACGTGTTGCTTCTTCAGGACGACAGCGAGGAGGACGATTTCCTATCCCCTGAGGCTTAAGGAATAGGCGCCAGGAGCAGCGGGTGATCTCAAGGAGGGGGTGTCAAGTAAGTTGAGATCCCTGGTCCGCTGACACACTAAAGGAGTTGAGGTAAGAGTCATGGGGACTTTCTGATATGCTCATCAAAGGCATAAGGCCTTGGACATTTCGGGACTTTCAATCTCTGAGAGGACAATCGGGGACTTTCTGTTGGAGTGTGAGTAATGCATAACTATAAAAATGAGCTAAACTAAAGAGTGATCAATAATGATTGTGTTAAACCATATAAGGAATGAAATGCTAAAATGAGTGTAACCATGAACAGAGCGAGTGATTATAACTGTGTTCTGATTCTGACTGCTGGAAATTGTGAAATCATTGCAATAGCTAGTAGCCAGGAAAGTAATCATAAATAGAATCATGCTGAGAGGTTGGGCCAAGAAACCTTGAGGAACTAGACCCGAGGGACGGGAGGGATGAAGTAACCAGGAAACATCTGGTAGGATGAGCAAAAGTAAGGGACTACAGCCTAATATGGTTGGACTCCGGTGAGTGACTCATTGTTGCCTGATAAGGGAAAAATCCGACAAAACAGAGAGTATAAAAACCCCTGCACAACGGAGATCGTGGTTATCTTCATCAGCCGGCACCCAAGTACGAGACATGCTGGACGGCAGACCAAAACGGGAGCATTAAATCTACGAACTTAGCCTCTAAATCACAGAGAAGGAACAGACGAACAGCCTAACATCGCAAGAGAGGAGTCTGGGGAGCCACGGCCGGCAGGAGGGAGCCGAGCGTTGGAGGATAACCATCCCAAAACCGGCAGTGAGCCTCGACTGGACCAACCAGAACTCTTTTCATGTTCATCCTGCCAAAGATACTACGGACATCAGGAACTTTCTGGGCTTTGGCCAAAGCCAGGGACTCTTGATGTAAACCAGCAGTACGGCAGTTGTGAAAGGACAGGATCGACTAATCATCGCTTCACCCTTTCCCTCCCTCTCTCCAAACTGGACCAACCTCGCTAACTCAGCAACAGCCTTCATACCAGGTTATCAGATTTATTAGTATAAGAATAGTAAATTAGAGGATAGGCTTAATCAAATTTGAATGAATTAAACTGTACGCTCGCCCTTGCTAAACTTTGCAATAAATATATCCACTGCAGTTAAAGACTAAGTTGTGGCCCTCGCTTTTATAATATCTCTTATAGGGCGTAATCATAAGTTATAGTGTGTTCAACATCCAATGGTTCTAACAGGTTACTCTAGCCTACTGAAATTAACGGACCCTGAGGGCTCGCTGTACGAGCCATCAAAAAATATCCTAGCAACCATACCAAGTGCACAGATCAATGAGAGGAGAGCTGCCGTGAACGCACGCGGCTAGTGTAGTACTTGGTCCATAGGGGCTATTCGGTCAGGTGCTATACTAGAGTAAGCAGGGTAGACGTGCGGATGAAGGCAGTTAAAAGCTAGGCGAATCTCCTCGCCACCAGCTTGAACAATCCTTTAAACTGCCCCGACGGGGTTAGACCCACGGGCTTGAGGATCGGACCCGTTAGACGGAGAGCTGGACCGGTACCACCTGTACAGGGGTTAACTCGGGATCTAACACGATATATATATATATATATATATATATATATATATATATATATATATATATATATATATATATAAAATTTATGTTTGTGCCTACCCGTCATGTTACTTGTCTTTTAAACTGTACTTATGTCTATGCCTGTATGTACAATTGAGAGCACCAGATTCTGTAATTACACAGGGTTTCTAATGGAGGGTTAATAGCACCTCTTTCTGGTCATTGTGTTAAACTGCACATGGTACCTCTGGCAAGGATTCACATATATATACACACATACATACATACACAATTTAATTATAGAATTATTTTTAATTATATTATAGAATTACTTTTTTATTATTTAATTTAATTTATTAGTTAAAATCTTGAGTCAATATATATACACAACAATCTCTCTGCTCATGAGTTTTTGTCCAATATTTTCAAAACTTTCTATTCTTTTCCTCTCTATTCTCACAATTATTTCACTATTTTCCTCTCTCATTCATTCCAAATCACATACAGGAAACTCGGCATCTAGAGGCTCTTCTTCCCTCTTGTTCTTCTACTGCTGTGGACAGCAGCACTGAGCGTCTGCTGCAGAAGAAACAGCACACCAACAGCAGTGTTCTTTGGAATCTGGACTTCTCCTCCTATGGTTCAGCTCCATGCTCTTCCAGCACCTTACCTCAAAGCCATGCCACTGCTGCCGGTGCCAGCAGCAGAGACAGTCAGGTGGACAGCCAGCTGATGCAGCACTCAGATGTGAAGAGAAAGAAAGAGGTGTTCATGGACCACCTTAGACAGAAGTATCCTCACAAGCCGCCATTATCATGAGACACCAGTACCGTGTGAAGAAACAGGTGAGATTTAGAGCTGTGTTTCCATGCATTAGCTATCACTGTTGAACAAAAGTAATGTGGAGCAGGTCCTGAAGGAACACTTCACATCAGATCCAAACCTTTATCGCTGCAATCCATTACTAATTAAATAATACTTTCTAAAAAACAAGGCTGCATTACATTATTCTATTTTTACGCTGATCAATGGAGAAAAGGTCTCAAGATGCTGGCACATTTGTTCCAATGAATGCTATTCACTGGTCTCGGCGTGGCTATAGTGGCACTGACTAATGTCAAAGTGGACAACAATAAAATTCAATGCACCTCTTCATGTATTAGAGTTTACTAGTTTGTGCTTATCAGCAGGGCCGGTCCTAGCTATGGGCAATGTGGGCGGCCGCCCAGGGCGCCGTCTCCGTGGGGGGCGCATGAGCGCCCTAAAATGAGAAAAACCTTGAGAATTTTCGATACCGCTCATCAAGTTAGCGGAGCGGGGCGCACCCAGGGCGCAAATGTGGCCAGGACCGGCGCTGTGGACGACCGACCACATCGGAGCACTGAATCTTCGAACTTAGATTCTAAACTACAGAGAAGGAACAGACGAACAGCCCATATATCTACTGCAGTTAAAGATTAAGTTGTGGACCTCACATTTATAGCATCTCCTATGGTTTAATTAAAAGGTATAGTGTGTTTAACATCTTAAAAGGTTCTAACAGGTTACTCTAGCCCAAAGAAATTAACGGACCCTTGGGGCTTACAGGACGTGCCAATAAAAAATATTCTAGCAACCATACCAAGTGCGCAGATCAATAAGGGGAGAGCTGCCGTGAACGTAGGGGCTTGAGGATCAGACCTGTGAGACTGGTGAGCTGGTCCAGTACCACCTGAACAAGGGTGACTCAGGATCTAACACGTGGCGCCCAACGTGGGGCTCAGTGAAAAAATTCATCGGGCCTAAGAAGAACCCCCGGCAGCGGAGGAATCCAGGTGGAGGAATCTACTGCTGGTCGTGTGGGACGACCTGAAAAGGAAAACCAGTGTGCGGTAGAAGGAAGTCCTGCCCGAGCACTTTGGCAGACCTTTCCTTCAACTATTTAATGAAATACGTGGAAGGAAAGGATCAGCAAACTGTGGAAAAAGAAGTAGGGGAGGCCATCATGATTCCAAAATACCCCACCAAAGTCAAGAAAGAGGCAGACATCCTGATTTGGCTTGATGGACCGGTGGCAAGGGGGCAAAATGACCGCCCTCATCAGCCCATCCAAGAAGTATGACCCAATTATAAAGATGACAGCAGGAATTTTGGAAAGAGAATGCGTCCTGGAAGACCCAGTTCACACCAGAGCAACCGGTAGAAGCATTAACCATGCAAGGCAAATAGCCCTGCTGTGTAACAAAGCTCTCCTACGAGCCGAGAAGAAGATGTCCAAAGTTTTACAGAAGATCCTCTGGATGAAGACCTTGGGTCTGACCAGGATGGGAGCATGCTAGGCCGCCAGGGTTCAGGGACTGACTCAGATGAAGGATCGTCGTCAGAACGAGACCAGGACTCGGAGGCGGACCCTGGCAATGCCTTTACACCCGAAACAGAAATCATTTCGGAAGAAGGGAAAGGTGAGGGAATTGACCACGGCCTCACACCAGTAGAGAACTTGGGTCTCCCCTCAACTCTGAAGCGAGATGCCACCCCGCCCATAAAGAAACTCATAAAAATGTCTAAAGAACATAAACGGCACCTGGACATGCAAGAAAAGCTTCTCCTGGCTAGTGCTAACTACCAACTACAGCCCTCAGCTCCGAAGATAAGAAAGGGTAAGATGAAGCATTTGCTCAAAAGTCGGGACCCACAGATGGCCAGTGAGAGAGAAGAAGATACGGGAGATGATGAGCGCCTCCAACCCTTAAATCGACCAGACGAAATTCCCAAGATCCCCTGTCAAGGGAAGCTTGGAGTCTACCAATGGATTGGCAGATAATGACAAGTGTGGGGAGACTTACTTACTTATGCCATCCTCAACATACCAATCCGTCTTTATCAAGGGGCCGAAGGGTTTAAAGAATACCAAAGAGACATGCTGGATAAGCTGGAAAAGGGTCTTAATCGAGCAGGAGTAATGCGGTTTAGAAGAGTGGTGGTATGCATTGATGGCCTGAGGTCCAACCATATGCCCTGGGAACAGCCCGAAGGTACCGCAATAGCACTCGTAATCCTGTGGGGCAGCACAGCGTCGGTCCTGGCCACATTTGCGCCCTGGGCGCGACTGGATGTCCGAGAGAACCCCTCACCTGGCTTGGCCAGCATGTCAGCTAGACGACCTCGTCAGGACGAAGAAGACATAGGAATCCGATGAGCCAAATGAAGAATGGGGTAGCCTGTCCTCAGTAGCCGGTCAAGCCTTTGAAGAGCGCAGAGAGCTACGAGTGGCACGGCGAAAAGGGAAGAAAAAGACATCGAACTATACAGCATACGGAGTGCCTCAGAGAAGGCAGCACGAGACACCGGGTGGGGACCCATAGAAACTAAGGACAAAAGACAAGCCTACGTACCGGAGGCCAGTCAAACCGACTACGACATCCCAGAAAGCTGGAAAGGTAGGTTAGAAGAAAACCTGAAGTTAGAAGTGACGGCCACCATGGGGGAATGGGCTAACATCATCATGATGCCTACTTTTCCCACTCTGGTAGCATGCAAAGAGTTAACCAGCAATATCATGGTAGGATACATCGCTGGGTCACACGATGTAATGCTAAGAAGAATGAAGAAAGCAGCAGTGATCTACTCGCGAGAGAAGATGACCGCAACTGTCGGGCCTGATGAGTCCTAAGGCTGAACGAAATCAAACCCTGACGCAGGTATGGCATACCATGAAGCAGGTGATAGCCCCCGCAAGATACATAAGAGCCCTGAGGATGGTAACAGCCCAAAAATCGGGAGAGACGGCCTTTATAAGAATGCCTGTTGGTGGCACCACGGTGCCTCAGATGGATGTAGCGGTGAGAAGCTGGAACCTGGCCCGGCAACATTACGAGGCCAAAAGGAACAAGGAATGAGGAAACCAGCAAAGAACCCAAGCCAACACAGGATATGGACAGCAAAAGGCCAAGGTGGGCGTCAGGACCGAACAGCCAAAGGCTCCGACAGTACAAACGCAGCAATCAAAGCCAGCAACCAAGAAAGGCGGATACCTACCTGCAGAAGAATACAATAAACTAACGCCAGAACAGAAGAAGGCCCTCCAAAACACCCATGCCATGATGCAGGGCAGAGGGCCACAGAAGTAATGGCGTCCAAGGCAATGGCTCATAACCACCCGAGATCTAAAAGAACTTAATGAACCAAGGCAAGTTCGAAGATCATTGAAGCGTCGGTTGGACAAACTACTGGTGTGAGACTGGTGCCAGTCCCTGAGAAAAGCCCAACAAGAGAGTGGTACAAAGCTGTAAACATACCAGAAGCCACAGAGCAAAAACTGGAGGAAAGTGACTTTTCCCCAGAAGGAAAGGAGAAGCTGAGACAAATAATCGCAGTAGCAACAGTCGCCAGATTCAAGAATGATTGCGGGGATCTAGGATCCAAGTATGTCCATACAGAGGAGTACGTCTGCCTGTGAGGCAGTATCCCCTAAATGTAGAAGTGATGGAAGAAATGGACAAGATAGTGAAAGAATTAGGTGCACTGGAAATCGTCCGAGAAGAGCCAAATCCGATCACTAACAGCCCTATTCAAGCAGTTAAAAAAAACAGAAGCATCAGGAGGCAGCTGGAGGCCCGTAATCAACTTCAAGGCCCTCAACCGACAGACTGTAGCCAATCCGGCGAGTTTGATTAACCCCCAAGGAGCCCTGAAGACGTTCCAGGTGAAGCGGTTTAAGTCATGTATCAACCTAGCAAATGGATTCTTCTCCCTGAGACTGACCAAGCAGTCACAAGGGAAAGCGACGTTCTCACACAAAGGTAGGGCCTATGTGTGGCAACGCCTGCCACAAGGATACAAGAACTCCCCAAACGTCTTCTAGGCGGCCGCGATGGACGTCCTGAAAGACCTCGGAGTAACCATCTACATCGATGATGTATTCTTGGCGGATGACACCGAAGAAGAGCACCTTCAAAGGCTACAGCAAGTAGTGGAGCGATTGACAGAGGTAGGATTGAAGCTCAACCTGAAAAAATGTCAATTTGATCAGTTTCGGGTGAACTATCTATCGCTGCAGACCTGGGACTGTCGGATGGATACCGACAGAAGATACTGGGACTATGTAACTATGTGAGGGACCATGTTCCGAACTACCAGAAGTACGCCAAGCCCCTTTACGCCTGCCTGAAAAATAAGGGAGAAGATTTAAAGAAAGAAGCCCCTAAAAAGTGGATCTGGACGGTGATGAACCAAGAAAATCTGGAACGCCTGAAGACTGCGATTCAAGACGCCATCAGGCTGGAGCCAAGGAGCCTCACCACCAGGCTAGTAGCTGAAGTAAGCTGTGAGGATGACGATGCGGTGGTGAAGGTGAAAAACGAAGGAGGGGGAATGTTAACCTTGTGGAGCTACACCTTATCATCGGTGGAGAAAAAGTGGCAAGATACTAGAGCACAATAAAAGATCTGGCCCAAGGCCAAGGAATCAAGGTTATCAACCAAAGCCAAGTTCATTGGTATCTAAGGAAAGAGACAATTGAAAGTACTAAAGCTACGAACACAAGATGGGGTATGGTGGGAAGATCTTACTGGACCAGGATCTTAAAACTGGCCCAGCACAACCAGCTAACAAAAAGGTACAGAAACCACAAGAAACAGAAGAAAAACCCTATGAATGGATTTTGTACATCGACGGAAAACGAAAAGGACAAGATGACACCGCATATTGGGGCTACATCCTCAAGCAGGATGGGAAGGAGCAGTTCTTACGACAGAAAGGTCGAGCCTCAGGGAGCGCCCAAGCAGGCAAAGTGACAGCAATCCTGGAGGGATTGCTAGAACTGGAAAAAAGGAAAATAAAGACAGCCAGAATAATAACAGACAGCTACTATTGTGCTCAAGCGCTCAAAAAGGGGACCTCACCATTTGAGAAGAAAATGGGTATGAGGGAGCCAAGGGCAAAATGGTAGAGCACCAGGACTTATGGAAGAAAATAGCTGAGCTACGGCTAAAGATGTGCCTGGATGTGGTACATCAGAGAGCCCATGAAAAAGAAGGGGCTCATTGTAAAGGAAACGATGAAGTGGATAGGTACATATAACAGAGAAGAATCGTCTTTGTCAGGGGAGAGAAGTAGGAACAGACACCCAAAGGAAGGGTGGTTCCCGAAGATTCCATAGTACAAGTGGTGCAGGCCGTACATGAAGCTATAGGCCATGCAGGCACCATGCCTACATGGAAGGAATTGGAAAAGCAGCAACTCTGGGTTCCAGGGCCCGAGTCTGCCGAGTCCTCAGGGTCTGCGACGTATTTCGTCGATACAATGCAGGACAAAAAGGGAAGAGGGTGGACGGCCTCACCATAAAGAGCACTGTACCCTGGTGACCAGTATGTATAGATGCAGCTAGCCCGCTGGGGATTACAGGAAAGAAGGGGGAGAAGTACTTTCTAGTGCTAGTGGACTCCATGTCAGGATACGTAATTGTCAGAGCAGTGAGAAGAATCAATGGCAGCAGTGTGGTCAGCATTCTGGATCAGGCATGCTCTCATTTGGGATTGCCTAAAGAACTCTGAACGGATAATGGGACCCATTTCCGCAATGCCCAAGTAGACCAGTGGTGCCAGCAAAATGGAGTAATGAGGATTTACTCTCCACCGTACACCCCCCAGGCAAATGGGGTGGTAGAACGGATCATCAGCCTGGTGAAGAATTGGATTGGTTCATTGAGTTCATACTATTAGCCTATAAGCCTTTGTGTAGAAACTTCTACAGCAGATGTTTATCTGATAGTGCTGTAGCCAAATTTAAGGAAACGATTCCTTCAGTATTGAATTCAATGCCTTGTCTAACTGTAACAGAGGACTTGTCTGCTTCCTTTAGCCCCTCACAAATAGATCATCTTGTTGATAGTATTACAGGCTCATTACGGACAACTCTAGACTCTATTGCACCTCTGAAAAAGAAGATAATTAAACAAAGAAGGCTAGCACCATGGTATAGCCAGCAGACTCGCGAATCAAGGTTATCAACCAAAGCCAAGTTCATTGGTATCTAAGGAGGCACGTAAATCTGAACGCAAATGGCGGAAGAATCTCATCTAGTCTGGCAAGATAATCTCAAAACATACAGGAAAGCTCTCCGTAATGCCAGAGCAGCCTACTACTCTTCTTTAATTGAGGAGAATAAGAACAACCCCAGGTTTCTCTTCAGCACTGTAGCCAGGCTAACAGAGAATCACAGCTCTACTAAACCATCTATTCCTTTAGGTCTAAGTAGCAATGATTTCATGAGCTTCTTTAATGATAAGATTATAACTATTAGAGACAAAATTCATCACCTTCTGCCCTCAACAGGCATTGATCTGTATTCTGATACAGCAAGTTTGGAAACTGTAAGCTGTAAAACCTGATATGTATTTAGACTGTTTTTCTCCCATCAACCTTCATCAAATAACTTTAATCATTTCTGCAGCTAAGCCTTCAACCTGTCTCTTAGACCCCATCCCAACCAGGCTGCTCAAGGATGTTTTACCTGTAGTTAGTAATTCGTTATTGGATATGATTAATCTGTCTTTATTGTCAGGACATGTACCTAAGTCCTTTTGGTAGCTGTAATTAAACCTCTTCTTAAAAAGCCCACTCTAGACCCAGAGGTTTTAGCCAACTATAGACCGATATCAAACCTTCCCTTTGTGTCTAAGATACTTGAGAAAGCTGTAGCTAATCAACTGTGTGACTTTCCCCATAACAATAGTCTATTTGAGGATTTTCAGTCAGGATTTGAGTGCATCATAGCACAGAGACCGCATTAGTCAAGGTTACAAATGACCTCCTAATGGCATCAGACAAAGGACTAATCTCTGTACTTGTCCTGTTAGATCTTAGTGCTGCATTTGACACCATTGACCATCAAATTCTTTTACAGAGAATGGAACATCAAATTGGCATCAAAGGAACCGCCCTAAGCTGGTTTAAATCGTATTTTTTAGATCGATCCCAGTTTGTTCACGTCAGTGATGAATCCTCCATGCATACCAAAGTTTGTCATGGAGTCCCACAAGGTTCTGTACTAGGACCACTTTTATTTAGTTTATATATGCTTCCTTTAGGGAACATTATTAGGAATCACTCTATCAATTTTCATTGTTATGCTGACGACACCCAATTATATTTATCGATCAAGCCTGATGCAACCAATCAGTTAACTAAACTCCAAGCATGCCTTAAGGATATAAAAAATTGGATGACCTATAATTTTCTGATGTTAAATTCAGACAAAACTGAAGTTCTTGTAATTGGACCCAAGCACCTCAGAAACTCTCTTTCTAGAGACTTAGTTACTTTAGACGGTATCACCCTGGCCTCCAGCTCCACTGTAAAGAATCTTGGAGTTGTTTTTGATCAGGATTTGTCCTTTAATTTCCACATAAAACAAATTTCGAGGACTGCATTCTTCCACTTACGTAACATCGCTAAAATCAGACGCACTGTTTCTCAAGCAGATGCAGAAAAACTAGTCCACGCATTTGTTACTTCTAGGCTGGACTATTGTAACTCTTTGTTATCAGGCTGCTCTAATAAGTCTCTTAGGACTTTACAGTTAATTCAGAATGCTGCTGCACGTGTTCTGACAGGAACCAAGATCAGAGATTACATCTCTCCCATTTTGGCTTCCTTGCATTGGCTCCCTGTTAAATCTAGAATAGAATTTAAAATTATCCTCCTTACTTACAAAGCTCTTCATGGTCAGGCACCATCATATCTAAAAGAGCTCATAGTACCTTACTATCCCTCTAGAACACTGCGCTCTCAGGACGCTGGGTTCCTTGTGGTTCCTATAGTCTCCAAAAGTAGATTGGGAGCCAGAGCTTTCAGCTATCAGGCTCCTCTTCTGTGGAACAAACTACCAATCTGGGTTCGGGAGGCAGACACGGTCAACACTTTTAAGAGTAGACTTAAAACTTTCCTTTTTGATAAAGCTTATAGTTAGGGCTGGCTCAGGCCATCCCTTAGTTATGCTGCTATAGGATTAGACTGCCGGGGGACTCCCCAGGGTTATGCCTAGCCAGGCACGGTATTGGTTAAAGATGTAGTCACATCTCCCTTACCGAAAACCCTCCCTCCTACTCTGTCTCTCTCTCTCTGTCTGTCTCTCTCTCTCTCTCTGTCTGTCTCTCTCTCTGTCTGTCTGTCTCTCTGTCTGTCTGTCTGTCTGTCTCTTTCTCTCTCTCTCTCTCTCTCTCTCTCTCTCTCTGTGGACATGTCTCATTAATGCATGTTACTAACCAAACTTCCCCGGAGTTTCTGTGCTCTGTCGTCCAGCAGGTTTTTCGTGGATCGTGGCTGCTGCTGTGATCCTGCACGACGCCCACTACACATATTACTACTGTCATTATTACTACCACATCTGCTACTGTGGTCACTTTATCATTCATTGTCATTCTGTCAGTCATTGTAACTGTACAAAATGTTTATGTTGATTGTCCTGTACACGTGACATCCATTGCACGTCTGTCCGTCCTGGGAGAGGGATCCCTCCTCTGTGGCTCTTCCTGAGGTTTCTTCCACATTTTTTCCCTGTTAAAAGGTTTTTTGTGGGCAAGTTTTTCCTCACTCGAACCGAGGGTCTAAGGACAGAGGGTGTCATTCTCTGTACAGATTGTAAAGCCCTCCGAGGCAAATGTACTTTGTGACTTTGGGCTATACAAATAAAATTGAATTGAATTGGGAAGAATGCTAACACGAAAGAGTGGAGCACCAAGGCCCTGGAGATAGGGAGAGCCCTGAGCGATAGACATCGAAGTGACAGGCCCTCCCCCTCAGCGGAGCTGAACGGGCGCCCATTTATATCAGAGAAAGTGGGGCGGGGCGAAGAAGAGAAAAAGGCGGTTGGAGAGTCCCATTCCAAGTCGGACAGAGAGTGTGGATCAAAGCATGCGACCACCCATCGAATACTGCAGTCAAAGCTAAGTACGAAGAATCAGACATAGTAGAGAAGATCTTAGATAGTAACACAGTGTTACTAAAGAAAAAGGGAATCCGGAGAGTGGTAGCCCTAAGGAGAACGATCTCGGGACTCTGGGCAGGCAAAGGACTGAGAAAGCTAGATTGTGCTAAGTAAGGATTCCTGTCAGAGGAAAAAGAGATCATCGAATGTAAAGAAGTAAAAAATACCTGTGTGGTTTGCTCAAAGCTATCCACCCTGTCCATCCAATGGGAGGGACCAGGGAGTGAGAAACCACTCAAGCCAGATGGATCAAAAAGGGAGTTTAAGAACATGCACTACAAACCAGTAAAAGTAATGGATGCTTATGTCTGTAGGCTGGATAGTCAAGCTACCCAGGCTGATCATCATGACTCAATGGGACCTGCAAGGGACGAAACTGGAACCATCAGAATGTAGCTGCCACTGGAATGGATCCTACATCCTGCACTGTAATGGTTGCTTCCTCCAGTTGAGGAGTGGAAGACTTCTGCAGGTGAGCAGAGCCAAAGGTTGGCAAGTGAGGAGATATCTGGACGCATTGAAAGACTTCGAATCACCACCTGGAGAAGAGAGTTGGAGCGCATCACCCACGGCTGAAGTCATGCTCCAGAGGTGCGGAAATGAAGAGCCATGGAGGCACGCAAGTGCCAGCCCATCAGTACCAGCCCTGTACCCAGCCATGGGAGCCGATGAATTAGAAGGCTATAGCACAATAACTGAAGGTTGCAGTAGAAGGCGATCCCTCTTGGAGGAAGCGATACACCATGAATGGCCATACACTCCTCAGTATGGGCAAGTGGCATACCCACCATTTGCCACGAGACAAGTCCCATTGGTGATAAGAGTGTTCAGGGATCCAGCACAACCAGGCCACAGCATCGGACTCGAGAAGTTGACGGATGATGATCGACAGCAGGCCCATGAGAAACGATGGGAAGGGCCCTGGGAGCTTACTACGTGAGGAAGACACATTGAGGAAGTAGTCCAAGACCCCGGGCATCCAAACAGAAGAGTTACCCGAAGTCCCGAGAGAAGAAGGGGCTAGAGGCACCAATATGTATTATTTCGTGACAGGGTTGGACGCCTGGGGAAACTCAGGGGCAAAAGCAAAGAGAGCCCAGTACTACATCACACCAGAAGCATGCCATAGGGACGAAGTCTTGCTGTCACGGGTACTGATACTGGCAAGGAGAACCCAAAAGCATGACACTGAAGCAGACAAGTTCGAGGGAAGATCAGTTTACTAAGTCCAGAAACAGGCAGGGTCAAAACCAGGAGATCAAAAAACAGGCAAACAAATCCGACAGGGGGCAGGCAGGAATCCAAAACAGGCAAGAACAGGATCAGAACAGGTAGTCAAAAACAGGGATTGCTGGAGAGCTTGGTGAAACAATACAAGACACTCTGGCAGGGATGAAATGAAAATGGACTAGTATATATACACTGAGGGGCTAATGAGAAAATGGGCTGCAGGTGTGGAGATGGGCGGGGAAAACCAGGTGAGAGGAATCAGCTGATCAGGGAAGATGGGACCTGAAATGACAGGAGAGTAGTTAAAGAGACAAGGGACCGAATAAAGAAAGACAGGGTGTGACTATGTTACACTTGCAAATGCCTGGAATGGTGGCTAGTAGAGCAGCCACACCCATAAGGCTGGACCAAACAGTGAAAGTTGAAATAACAGTCCAGATGATAGCAGTTCCATACAAGGGAATCTACTCAGTAGGAGCAGACGGTGGTAGAAGAGGTGGTAGAAGACGTCAAGCCAGAAGAGCCGAAGCAAGCACCAGAAAAGAAGCCAGTCAAGCGACTAAGTTCATGGTTCTGGCACTCGTTCTCTGGAAGAGGAAAATCACAGAAGAATCCCTATCCAGGAGAATAAAAACGAACACAGGAACTGGATAGCCCAAAGTCAATGCGAAGATGAGTAAAAAGCGAAAAGTTAGATCAGACTACTTTACCCTAAATAATCTTGGCACTAAAAAGAGCCCACCAAGTTTAGAGCTACCTAACAACATAGTATTTCTAGACTGGCCTAGGAAAGATTTTGGCACAGGATGGAACCGGGGCACAGGGCGCAGGATATTTTTGCAGCAATTGGGAATACAGACAGGATCCAGATCTGTCAGTTCTGGACCCATCGATCCCGGGGGAAACAGTCCAGCGAGAGGTAATAACGGATGGAATGAAGTTGCAAAAGTACATGCCCTATAACCCCGCAAGGACCGAAAAACAGCTGGTGCCAAGGTGTCCAGAGGGATTGATGTGATTATTGAACACAGCCTAAATTGCAATCAAAGGAAAACTGTTCAAACTAAGGTGGGGCCCCAATTATGCCGAACCCCTGCAGGGGATGTACTTTGACCTCTGGTTAGGATCAGGGAAGATCTGGGCCAGCAGCCTAGAAATGTATCGACAGCTCGCCCAAAAGGAAGGAGAACCAGATAGTGTGGTGATTGAAAATCAGCACGATCACATAAGGATCACCAGCAGAATGGATGCCTTAGCAGGGCGACCCCTGATTGACAGCTACTCGCATACTTCGCAGCAGCAGCAGGGGTTGAGGCATGATATGCGAGCCAGGCTGACAGAACTCACCATTGAGTCACCGACCCAATGTTACCACCCTAAACAACCCCTGTATACGATGCTAACTCAGGCTCGAGGGGACGGGGAGCATTTCTGGAAAGTGAAAAATGATGACCTCAAGACTGGAAGCTATCAAAGGTCAGAACTATATGGTCATAACACCAGCTACCAAACCATGGTTCATGGCTCAGAGAGGGACATATGGTACTATACCAAACGTGTACCATGAAGATTGGCTGAATAACACTCTGCCCTGGATATGGGTCATACAGCTACAGCACTTCGTGGGGTTTACCCTGAGGGACAACGATGGACAGGCTTGGGGTTGAAAGGGCCATATCAGACCGACATGTATGTTCAAAAGGTCCCAAAACCTGATGAACTAACATCAGTGCCTAGTGGAGATTACCAGGGGGGGGGTTCGCCCAGGTTCCCCCAGGGCGCAAATGTGGCCAGGACCGCCGCTGCTTAAACATGCTGCTGAAACTAAATATTGTATTATTCTATCATAACAGTGTACAGGACAGATCAACACAAACATATTGTACAATTACAATGACTGACAAATTGACAATGAATGATAAAATAACCACAGTAGCAGATATGGTAGCAATAATGACAGTAATACATGTCCTGGGCAGACCAGAAAGCCAAAGGACAAGCTGACGCCAGGGTCACTGCCATCTTGACCTAGTTGGATCTCAGCGACAGGGCTACCCCGCCGGGAGATGAGGAAGCAGAAACTCCATGCATGGGCGACCTACTCATCGTTGATCTGTGGGACGCGTCTCCAGTGCCGCCTCGTCTATCACCAGTCACGTCGGAGAACCCAGACGTGTTGCTTCTCCGGGATGATAGCGAGGGGGACGATTTCTTGTCCTCCAAGGCCTAAGGGATAAGCATCGGGAGCAGCGAGTGATCTCAAGGAGGGGGTGTCACCTAAGTTGAGATCCCTGGTCCACTGACACAGCGAAAAAGTTAATGTAACAACCTGGAAAACGGATGACAGAGAGTTTCTCACTGTCGGGCCTTGCAAATGGGGAAGTGAAACCCCCTAGCAGAAGCCTGAGAATGGCGAACGAAGGGACTTGCCATCTGAGTATGTGAGTAATGCATGAAGACAAAAATTAGCTAAACTAGAATTTAATTAATGATGATTCTGTGTTTGAGTAATGTAAAAATGAAGTATTAAAATGAAGGTAACCATGAGGAGCCGGCGCCCGAGTTCGAGACATGCTGGACGATTGACCACATCAGAGCATTGAATCTTCAATGCTCTGATGTGGGTTCTAAACTACAAAGAATGAACAGACGAACAGCCCAACATCGCAAGAATTCGACGAGCCACAGCGAGAGGGAGCCGTGCCTAGGAGGATTAACCACCCCTAACCGGCTGTGGGTCTCGACTGGGCCAACCAGGATTCTTTTCGTGTTCATCCTGCCGATAAAAGACTGTGGACATCAGGGACTTTTGGGCTTTGGACAAAGCCAGGGACTCTCGACAGAATCCAGCAGTTACGGCAGTTGTGAAAAGGTTGGACCGAAAGGCCATCGCTTCACCCTTTCCCTTCCTCTCTCCAAATTGGACCAACCTCAGCAACTCAGCAGCAGCCTTGTAACAGTGGTTTTAGGGAATAGGATTGATCATATTTGAATGAATTGAACTGTATGCTCGCCCTTGCTAAACTTTGCAATAAATATATCTACTGCGGTTAAAGATTAAGTTGTGGACCTCACATTTATAGCATCTCTTATGGTTGTAATTATAAGGTATAGTGTGTTTAACATCTTAAAAGGTTCTAACAGGTTACTTTAGCCCAAAGAAATTAACAGACCCTTGGGGCTTACAGGATGAGCCACTAAAAAATATCCTAGCAACCATACCAAGTGCACAGATCTTTGAGGGGAGAGCTGCCGTGAACGTCCGCCGCTAGTGCAGTATTCTGATTTGTCTACCCAACGTAGACAAGGAATACAAGCCTCACTTGGCAATGAGGCTTCACACATGATGGAAACACTCCAGCATTTGTAGCCTGTGATGGTCAGCATCGCTTGCCACACATCTTTGGTGTTGAGGTCTCTCTCCAGTCTTTTCTGCATCTCCTTAAAGCAGCTTCCAGTCTTGCTCTGGCTGTGTTGTTCTCTTCCTTCAACACTGTCTGCCTGTTGAATGCAATAGGTTGAACCTGGATGTTGGGATGGAGCCAGTCCTCTTTAAGATCAGCAGCAGAGCAGTTTACAGCTGGGGTGATGTATCTGTATAAAGTGTCCTGGAGTCCATGTTGAGCATCCACACCCTGCAGGGGTAGAAGAGCTTTTGACTAGCTGTCTTTGTGATGTTGTTACTCTAGTGTGTCCACGTCAGGTCCAAGCTGACGGCCAACATGATGATGGTGTTGGAGCTGTCAGTGACCACACAGTCATGCATGAACAGGGTGGTACAGGAGAGGGCTGAGCACGCAACCCTGGGAAGCATCACTGTTAATAGACAGGGTGGAAGATGTAATGTCACCTATCCACACAGCCTCTGCCTGTCAGAAAGTTTAGGATCCAAACACATACAGGACTTTGAACTTGTATTTATATGCCACAATGTGGGTTTTGATATAAACTGTATTAATGAGGCAGTGAAATGCTATTTCAGCATCTTTAGGCTGTACATGATGGGAGAAGACAAAGAGGAACTCTGGTTTGTTAAAAAAAAAAAAGAGCAAGTTTAGTTCTCTCGTTATTAAATATGCCGAGTAATTAATTCTCGCCATATTTAATAAGGATTTTAATGTCGTAATTAATTCTCGCCATATTTAATAATGACTTTAATGTTGTAATTAATTCTCGCCATATTTAATAATGACTTTAATCTCGTAATTAATTCTCGCCATATTTAATAACGACTTTAATCTTGTAAATAATTCTCGCCGCCATATTTAATAACGACTTTAATCTCGTAATTAATTCTTGCCATATTTAATAACGACTTTATTAATTCAAAAAAAAAAAAATATTAAATGTGGCCCTAATACTCTGTCGTACTATCAATAAAGGCAAAAGGACAAAAAAATAATATTAAAAAAAAAAAGTTTACCTGAATTTAACCTGAACCCACTCCTTGGATTAGACCCTTGGTCCTCAGCCGCACCACTTTCTTTTTTTGACAGCAAACAGAGAAATAAGTGTAGTGTGGCAGTGAGGGTTCGAGCTCTGTCGTGACCCCTTGTTGATGTTCGGTGCTGTGCAAAAATGAGTGTGTGTATGAGTTTGTCTGTTTTGCAAAGTGACACAAATTGGACGCAAAACTTACAAGGTTAGCTATTAACCATTCATAAGATTAAGAAACTCACACTTTTCTCAACCAGTTTTGTCTGGATTCCAGTTTTGTTTTTTTACAGAAAGAAACAGTAATTGAGCTTGACTTTATCTGTATCTCAGATGAGGATGCTGCCTACAGTAAGAGCATGGCCCTGGTGCTGTGCGGGGAAGGAGGACATTATCCAGACTCCTACTGCTCTTCACTGCAGGACCGGGGAGGAGGATGCCGCAGCATGGCTTCTCAATGCAGCGCTCCTCCCTCTCTCACTGCAGACATGGTGGATGCTGGGGTCACTGGGATCCCAGGTGTGATGCAGCAATACCGGGCCACCATTAAGCCCCTGATTGGTTACAGAGCATGGCATGGAGCACCAGACCCATTCCCTCCGAAGGTATACGCTTCCACACACCCTTCCTCCAATACAGGGAACAACAAGTAAACTACATAACAAGACATTTTACACTGTCTATAAAGACCTGCAGGATGCTCCCAGCAGCATTTCTTATCAAAGATAGACAGAAAATAAATAAATTAATTAATTCCCCAAAAGTAAGTCAAAATAAATTAAGCAAGTAAAACTAATAAAATAAAATAAAGTGCATCTGTCAAAGTGCATGTACTCAATTTGTAGTACCAGTTTAGCAGCACCAGACTGTGGTGGAGAAGCAGGCTTACTCAGAGAACGAGTGATCATGGTTAGATGACATACTAAGGCAGAGGTTGCAGGTTTAATGAAGGCAATATAAACATGATTGGGTGTTGAGCGGGCAGTCGTGACAGCGTGCTACAGAAAGGGATAAAGGGAAAGTCAACAAAAGTGCCAATGGGAATGCTTGATAAGATGTTAAAATAAGTGCACACGACACACAAGTCACAAGCCAATAAATGACTGAATGCAAACCAGGAGGATGCAGCCACACTGTGCAGCCTGACACTGTCCGTCTGTCTGTAAGATTTAGGGTTACAGAAAATTTTTATTAGTGTACAATCGCTGAAAATAAGGCTTGTTGTTTTTGTTACCTTAAAATGAGCCCTGTTTATCTGCATACACTATAGGACCTTGTCAGGCTTTGTCGGGGGGGGGATTTTGAGAGTGACGAGTGGGCTGTTGCTGGGGGTCTTAGCATGTTAACAATTATATGTTAGCAATTAGCATGTATTCTTAATGGCTAAAAATCTGTGGCTAGCACAGACATGCTAGCAGTTAATATTTACATGTTAGCATTAACATGTTAACAAGTAGCATGTATTTAATTCCTAGTGGCTAATGTTAATTTTTTAGCATTGGCCGCTAATGTTAGCAGTTAACATGTCTTTACAGCCTGCCGTTTTAGACAGACAAGTTCAAATTAAGTGCCAATAACTGCTAAAATGGCCACTTCTGGGTTTCTGCCTGCTGGCTTCTCCCTTCCAATCTGCCTGCCTTTTGGAAATAGCCCCTCCCCCCGCTCCTCCTTCAGGCAGAACCAACTGCCAATCAGCAGAGCAGCAACTGCACCTGTTAGAATGTCAGTTGGGAATCCTGACAGAAACAGAGAGAATACATAATGCTGAGACCACCCCTCGAAGAGGAGGGATCTCTGGCCAAACCGTATTTTCAAGTCGAATACGTTTTATTTTTTCACAGATTTTTCTCTCTGCTCCTCACTCTAGCTGATGATGTCATTCACTGTAGCACAAACATTCCGCCACATACACACCCATTATGAACCCAGAAATTTGACGCACATTTGATATAAAATTTGTTGGGGTCCTTTCACTGCTGTGGGCCACATTAAATGACGAAAAAGGGTGGAAAATGAATGATTAAAAAAAAGAAACGCAGAAGAACAATAGTTGACGAGTGCCTACGGCGAGGACTGGAGAGCTGTGCAGGTCTTAAATAGAGATTGGTGCTTGCAGGATGGGAGTCAGGTGCTTGATGGGGTGCAGGTGTGCTATAATGTGAGCTGAGGCCACGCCCACCAGCTCCAGGAAACATGTGGGAAAAAGACAAATGAAAACACACCAAGACAAGACACACCCACACACAATCACTCACACACCCAGCCTCCAGCCAGAGTCATAGTCAGGGGCTGTGTCCGAAATCACTCCCTAACCACTATGTAGTGCACTATATAGTGACCACGCCATTTTGTAGTGGTGTCCGAATGTTTAGTGTCCACTATATAGTGCACTGAATGTATCCCACAATTCACCGCGAAATGTAGTGAACATCCGATGGTCCCTAACCGAAGCAAGATATCCCATCATGCATTGCCAGATGTTCTCTGGGCGCGGAAAGGAACATAAATATTGCAGATGGACGGGAGTCAGCAGGGGGTGTAGTTTGACGGAGGATGGTTTATTAAATTAATTAAAGAAAATGATATCTACTCTGAATAAAAAGGCGCTAATTTGACGACATCTTGCTAGTCTTAGAAGAGCAGCGCATCTTCTCCTTTCTCTCTCCCTCTCACTATTCTAGTTCTCCTCCTGATCATCAATAATTTAATTATTGATAAAACACAAACTATTTTATTTTATTATATATTGTTTATTTTATTACACATTTCAAAACTAGGCAAAATTGCTTTCTACGTTCATTTAAAAAAAGTGTAAAACGAACAGCATATAATTAAACATTGCAGTAGATTACACTGTAACTTTCTGTTACTAAAGAGCCAAAATATAAAAATATGCAAATATAGAAAACAAAACACAAAAATAAAACGTACAGGACAGTAATCAAAAGACTGTAATTTAATAACAATGCAGTAGTAAATGGACAAGTATTACGTGAGATGACATTAATGTGGTACGTTTTAATTATGCGACAGCAATGACGTAATTACCGGTGCCAAGAGAAGTGTCCGAACATTTCTTCTGTTAAGCTCACTATATAGTCCACTACATTTAGTTCCCTATGTAGGGAGTAGGGAGTAGGGAATGAGTGAGTGATTTCGGACACAGCCAGACAGTCCTGACAGACCTCCAGTCCACCGTGTCTGTCTCTACAGCAGCCTGGAATGGTCAAACAAGCACTAGCATGATGAAAATGTGTCTTTTTTTTAATGGAATAAAGATGTGCAGAGATGGGGAAGTAGTATTTGCCATTGTGGATGGACCACACTGTGGCCATGAAGTGTAACCAATGTGTATGAATTCATCTATCGTTTCATCTGTTCCTGCACCATCCAGGCAGAAGAGCAGGAAGTATGGAAACAGCCAGCTTCCTCCACTGGGAAAAAAAAACCCTGCCCCCTTCCACTCACAGAGTCAGTGAAGTCAGTGTAATGTTTCTTATGTTAATAAAGAAACTTGGGTTCGTCACTGAACATGTTTATTCACAAAGTTCGTCGGCAGGATACAGGTACACCGTGATAACTTGTTATTCATCCGTGATGACTTCTTCTGCACCTACACACATCCGGGGAATACATTATATCTGCGGCCCTCTGGTGGCAGGAGGTAGAACTGCAACTCATTAACTTAACATTACTTATCATTACATCCCCCTTTTTCTTGAGATGAAAACATCACACACCAAGTATTTTATATTATTTTAACACTCACATATGACTATGAACTCATTGATTTTTCTTCTTCTTCTTTTCAGCTTAACATTACTCAATAAACAACATAAACATGAACTCTAGCTTCACTGAAAAGGATACAGCTCATAGTCCTTATAGATTCAGTCTGTCAGGTGCTTTGACACGGCGCGACGATCTTCTCAGCACTGGCAAGTCAGTCTCTACAGCCCTCTGGTGATCATCTGGCAGTGCATCCTCTGATGTGGTGGAGGCTGGATCTCCCTTAGAATCTTCCTCTGTCTGTTCCTGCCAGGTGTCTTGTGCATCAGTAGACTCCGTCGATTTCTTCTGAGGACTTGACCATCTTCTGTTTTAACATTATAAGATCTTGGACTCACTTCCTCAAGAACTGTTGCTTTCTTGCTCCAGGTGCTGGAATCATGTATTCTCACTGTGTCATGCCTCAGTGGTACTAAGCTTTTTGTTGACTTGTCATAGTTTGCTTTTTGTCTCTTCTGAAGATCTTTTTGTTTTTGTTTCACTTCCTTGTGTTTCTGTTCAGAGGTGTATGGAAGTGTAGTGCGTAATCTGCGTCCCATAAGAATTTCTGCAGGAGACAGGCCATGCTCAAGAGGCGAAGCTCGATAACTCAGCAGAGCTAAGTATGGATCTGAATGACTTTCTTGTGCTTTCTTGAGCAGCTGTTTGACTATATGCACACCTTTCTCTGCCTTTCCATTTGATTGAGCATACAGGGGACTAGAAGTCACATGACAAAAGTCATATTCTTGCGCAAAATCCTGAAACTCTTTGCAGCTATAGGAGGGACCGTTGTCACTGTACACAACTTGAGGAATCCCGTGTCTGGAAAAGATAGATTTCATGTGCTTAATCACACAGGCCGCTGACATGTTGGGAAGCAGTACAATTTCTGGATAGTTGGATAGGTAGTCGATTACTAGCAGGTAATTCTTTCCATCTAAGTAGAACAAATCAGTTCCAACTTTTTGCCAGGGCTCGTCAGGTATCTCTGTGATCGCCATGGGCTCTTTTTCCTGCTTTGCTTGATGTTTTAGACATGTGGCACATCTTGACACCATCCTGTCTATATCAGCATTTATGCCTGGCCAATAGATCGAGGTTCTAGCCCTTCTCTTGCACTTTTCCATTCCTAGATGCCCTTCATGTAATCTTTTAAGCATGTCTGGTCTCAGAGACTGAGGAATGACTATTCTGTTTTTCCGCAACAGCAGTCCATTAACTAAACTCAGCTCCCCTCTAATGTTGTAATATTGTCGACACTCACCCCGTGGCCAATCCTCATTCATCAGCTGGATGACTCTCTGCAGGCCGACATCCTTCTTTGTTTCATCCACAATCAGCCTGGATTTTATGTCAGACATGGGCAGTGTCTCAGTGATCAGGTTCACATGAAGATTCACTTCCTTTTCAGTGGAACATTCGTCATGCTCCTCGCTCTGTGTGACTGCCCTAGACAGAGCATCAGCTACCACTATGTGTTTTCCAGGTGTGTAAATCAGGTCAAAATCATACCGTTGTAGCTTCATCATGAGCCTTTGAATGCGTGGTGACATTTCACAGAGGTTTTTCTTGATGATGGCTATTAACGGCTTGTGGTCTCTCTCTGCTACAAACTTTGGTAGGCCATACACATAGCCATGAAACTTCTGGAAACCGTACACCAGTCCCAAACACTCTTTTTCAATTTGAGCGTAGCGGCACTCAGCACTTGTCATCGTTCTCGACGCATAGGCGACGGGCTTCCAGTCTTCTCCAGATGCCTGCAGCAGAACGGCTCCAATGCCATCCTTTGATGAGTCGGTGGATATCTTTATCCTTTCTGATGGATCGAAAAACGTCAACACTGGCTCCGTGGTGAGAGTAGTTTTCAGACGGGACCATTCTGCCTCATGTTCAGATGTCCACTTGAACTCACACCTTTTACGCAGTAGCTCTCGTAAGTGCACTGTCTTGGAGGATAAGTTTGGTATGAATTTTCCAATGAAGTTGATCATGCCTAGTGCCCGCAGCACACCTTTTTTGTCTTCAGGTCTTGGCATGTCCAGTATTGCTTTGATCTTGCTTCTGTCCGGTTCAACACCGGCTGCTGACAACTTATCACCAAGAAAGGTGATTTCGTTCACACCAAACTGACACTTCGATCTGTTCAGCTTCAGCTGGTACTTCTGGACTCTCTGAAGCACTTTGATGAGCCTTTCGTTGTGTTGCTCAAGAGTAGATCCCCATAAGATCAGATCATCAACATACACACGTACACCTTCAATGCCCTCTATGATGTGCTCCATTGTTCGGTGGAATACTTCTGGAGCGGAGCATATGCCAAAAGGCATCCTCTGGAAGCAGTAGCGCCCGTACGGTGTATTGAAAGTGCAATACTTTGTACTGTCCTCATGCAGCTTTAACTGCCAGAAGCCTTGAGAGGCGTCCAATTTACTGAAGTATTTGGCACCGGCCATCTCGCTTGTTATCTCGTCTCTGGTAGGTATTTGATAATGCTCTCTTTTTATGTTGTTATTCAGATCTTTTGGATCCATGCACACACGTAGTTCTCCATTCGTTTTTCTGACACACACCATCGAATTCACCCATTCTGTTGGCTCTTCTACTTTCCTTATCACACCCAATGACAGCATTCTATCCAGTTCTTGTTTCAGCTTTCCTCGTAGGGGGGCTGGAATGCGCCTGGGAGCATGGACGACTGGCTGTGCATCATCCTTCAGTTGTATCTTGTAGGTGAATGGTAAGACTCCAAACCCCTTGAAGATGTCTGGGTATTGATTCACTATGGTCTCCACACTGGTCTGGCTATTGAAATTGTTAATGCAGTACACCCTCCTCACTAAGCCCAAATTTTCACATGCAGTGTCACCTAATAATGAGTCATGTCCATCCGGAACAACTACAAACATAAGGTGATGCTCTTTTCCTTTAATTTTCACTTTTAGTTTGCATGTGCCTTTTGTGTCAATGTTGTGTTTATTGTAGGCTTTGAGCTTCACTGGGCTGGGATGGATGCGTGGTCTCACCTTCATTGCTCTGATGTCACATTCACTGATCAAATTGGCCTTTGCCCCTGTGTCTAACTTCAGCGGAATGACTGCACCATTTATCTCCAGTGGCACACTCCACTTGTCCTTTCCAGTACATGTTGCATTTGTGCACTGTTCAATGTCTTTTGGCTGTGCTGCCATGCCATCTTCATCCTGCGCTACCATGCCGACAAAGAACGAATCAGCAAGCTCCGTTTCCTCCACTGTGTGGACTCGATCACTGCCACTCTGTTTCCCTTTTGAAAAGCATTGCTTGGCAAAGTGATTCTTTCCTTTACATTTGCTACACGTTTTGCCAAATGCAGGGCACTGTTTAGGTGCATGCTGATTGCCACATCTTTTCCAGGAAAATGTCTCTGTGTCTTTTTGTGGTTTACTCTGTTTTTTCTGTCTTTGCATTTGCTTATGCACTGCAGCCACGTGCGCCGTTGCACTTTCCTGATCCTTCTGACCGCTAAATGTTTTTGCATGCTGCTGAGCAAGTTCGCTGGCGTTGCCAATTTTGATAGCATCTGCTAACTTTAGTTCAGGCTCCCGTAGTAACCTCTCTCTCACTTTTTTGTCGATCACTCTGAACACTATTTGGTCACGAATCATTGAGTCTTTCAAGTCTCCAAAGTTACATGTTCTTGCTTTCAATTTCAAGTCCGTCACAAAAGCATCAAAACTTTCACCTTGCAATTGCACGCGGGATCTAAACACATACCGCTCAAAGGTCTCGTTCTTCTTTGGTGAACAGTGTTCATCAAACTTTTCCACAACCTTGTCGAACTGTTCCTGGTGATCCCTTTCAGCAAATACGAACGTATTATATACCTCCACAGCCTGAGGTCCCGCGACGGTGAGAAGCAGTGCTATTTTCCGCGCGTCTGGCTTTGTGTCCAGGCCCAGTGCCTGCAGATACAGCTTAAATCGTTGCTTGAAAGTTTGCCACTCACAGTCCACATTTCCCGTCCAATTCAGAGGTTCAGGCGGCTTCACACTTTCCATGACATCTGTTGGACCACTCCTGGTACCATGTAATGTTTCTTATGTTAATAAAGAAACTTGGGTTCGTCACTGAACATGTTTATTCACAAAGTTCGTCGGCAGGATACAGGTACACCGTGATAACTTGTTATTCATACGTGATGACTTCTTCTGCACCTACACACATCCGGGGAATACATTATATCTGCGGCCCTCTGGTGGCAGGAGGTAGAACTGCAACTAATTAACTTAACATTACTTATCATTACAGTCAGGATGATTGACGAACAGATCATTGGAGGGATAGGCCTGGTGTCTCCCAAGAGGATGTCACCAGTTCGCCGGTCTCTGTGGCGGGACAGTAACAGAGCCACAGTGGAGATCATAAACAGAAGCATTGCAAGTGGCTTATCATCATCTACCTCGTCTGTTTTTGTGGACAGCCCTGTGGGACAACCCGAGAGAGCGTTTCAGGGTCACGTGACTGCCAATGATGCCCAGAGGTAAGATGACGATGATAAAGAAGAAGATTAACTTCATTATTCCCTTAGTGGGGAAATTCAAGTTTTATACTTTACCACACACACACATACATGCAAAGGACTCATAGACATGTGGAGAGATGGTGGAGTGATGAGTTGCCATGTAGATGTACTGGACTTGAACCGGCCACCCTCTGGTTCTCAAGTCAAGTTCCCAAAAATCCATAGAAATCATCTTCATTGTAAGCACTTAAAGTGTCCTCTTAATAAAAAGTTCCTAGTAGTGCTAAGGACCAGTGTCTTTATGAGTGATAGAAATCTCTCCTTCTTTAGGGTTAAGTCCTAAATGGTAACATATTCTCCTTTAGCAAACAGCACAGAGAAAGCCTTACAAGACTTGTGTTTTATTCACCATGCAGTGATAAATAGATGTCATACATTAATTTGTCTGATATGTGTACAGTGACATTAAAGAGCGGAATATGAAACACATCATTTGATCAGACATTATAGAGCTGCTATACTTTTCAAACGTGTGTGTATACTACCTGATGGGAAGATGCTATGATGGTTAGTATACATGTTATGTGATGGATACATATTTTTCAGTGAGAGAATAAAAGCCATGGAGGAGCAGATAGCCAGTCTGGCAGGTCTGGTGCAGCATGCTCTGTCTGTAGGAGGAGATATTCCAGCAGTGAAAGATGCTGTCAGGTCAGTAACACCTGTCTTTGTCCCTTTAAGCCAACAGCTAAGACAACATGTACACCTAAAAATGGGAAGTAATGTCATTTTTAAAACAGAAGCGGACAAAATTGTACATACTAGAATCAATCTTTACTTGATCTTTCAGATAATAACATGAAATTTGCTGTGGCTGTATTCAGGATAGTGTTGATGTGTAACTATGTTAACAATCTGTGTGTATGTATGTGTGTTTAGTGAGACTTCTGCACACAAACTCCTCATACCTGGTGAGATATTTTCCAACAGAAGAAAACATGATGATAACCTTAGAATGACTTTTCTTTGACATCTTCTGAGCCTCAGAATGCTGCTGCTTTGATTGACAGCTCCAGCCACACCCCCCTGGCTCTTCAGGTCCTTCCCTCTGACTGGAGGTTGCGGCAGAGCTTGGTGTTAGCAAAGGGCAATGTGAATGAGCTCCGACAGCAACTTAACCAACTCTGACTCTTACAGGTACTGACCTGTTGTTAGATAGGTATGAAGCAGACCCCAACCCCACAGCTCAGGATGACTCAAAAATATTTTACTTAATGATGCCACTAGCTGCTGAAGTATTTTGGAAGCATTTGGAAGTGTTGGAGGGACAGACTGACTAGCTGAGCTCTCCACCAGCTAAGTGAAGTACTGTTGTTGAATCCTAACCTCCATGTGTTCCAGCTGTCTAACCAGGAGAGTGTGAGCTCCATGCTGCGGATGGCGGGTCAGGAGCTCATGGTGTTTATGTGTGATCGGTTGGCTCAATCTGAGGAGACAGTGTACAGACAGAGAAGTGAGATGGAGGAAGAGATGAGCCACTATCTGGATAAGGTGGAAAGGATACTCACAGAAGTCAGGTGAGTTTGAATTTACTAAAAATGACTCTTGTGGGGTGTTGTTTAGCTTAGTTGGTAGAGCATCCGCCCCGTGTGTGAAGGCTCACTCCTTGCTGTGGAAGCCCAGGGTTCAAATCCGACCTGTGGCTCTTTCCCGCATGTCATTCCCCATCTCTCTCTCTCCACATTCCTGTCACTCTTCAGCTGTCTCTATCAAAATAAAGCTTGAAAAAAGGCCCAAAAAAATCTTAAAAAATATATACCGTACAGTATATATCTCTCTTGAAGAAGGAAAATGTTTTGTGTTTTTTAAACAAACAGAGGCTGTGAGTCTTAAATGATCAGTAGGTCTGGTGGCTAAAGTTAGCAAAACTGATTCAATATTTGAGATGACTTTATTTGTCCTTTATTTTGGCCTGACATAATGTCTAGTCTGAGAAATTCACCTGTTCAACAAGAGTTACATAAGATTGCCCAAAAGGAAAACTCTGTCCTCTATTTTTGTCTTTTTGTTAAAGACCCAAGCCAAAAGTTTGTTAGTATGTCAACACTGTGTGGCTCCAGCTCCCTGTTTTCCCTGTTCACTTAAAACTTTTTCATGATCACTCTCAAAGCCCTCTCCTATCTCACCTACGTGCTCCTTTACATCTGTTTCGTGTGACGCTGTGGTTTCACAGACACAACACAATGCAAATTCTCTGGCATGCCCAGAGATTTAGGGGTTAGAAATGCAACCTATGTGAGTTTATGTCTATCTATGTTTATCCATACCTTCCACCCACAACACTCCATATCTCTTCTATTCACTGGGACTAAAACACTGAAACATGTTCAGTTCAGCCTGCACTGCACAGAAAAACAAGTTCTGTGGAAATGTAGAATGTCTGTTGTCTTAATTTGCTTAGAGTTGCATACATCGGACTTTCTCTGAGTGGTCATAATTTCCAAAGTGGTGATTTAGCCTTTTCAACATCCACACACTTGTTCATACGTCACACCCCTCTAATGACATCACTGTAGCTACACTCAAATCATTGGTGACATGCAAGACAGAGCACGCCAGCATATCCACGCAGAGAGAAAATACGAAGAAGCATATTGTTAAAAATAGACCCAGAGAATGGGAAGTGATTTGATCTGGTATGACATGGGTTTCCGAAGACATCAAAACTCATTCACATGTTAGCAACCTACATACTGACTTCAATGCACGGATGAGGTGAACAGAAGCCTGGCATTTATCAAGCATCATGAGCATGAACATTTTCAGAATGAGTGTAATACAATTCTCTCTCCACACACCAATCCAAATCACACACATCAATAACAATATACCATCACATCAAGTCAGCATTAGCATCAAAACCTAATAATGGGGAAAAAGTTCTGTCAGCAAATTTGTTTTATCTCTACTTTGCATTGCTTAGCAACCTATCACACACATGTTCAGAACTGAAACACATGACATTTTATTTGTATTTGTTCCACGAGTTCTTGGATATCTTTGTGTTTGGTCATGAAGGGTCTTTTTTCTCGGTGAGTCATCTCATCACTTCATGTTAAGTGTAATTGGTATCTATAGAACTACTGTGCTGAGCACTGCATCCTTTAAGACATTGCACAAGTAAATACTGTTATTTTTGCTAACTGCATGAATTTAAAAAGAATATCCTCTGATGAGTGTTGTGGTTGTGCAGTGAGTTAAATTTCTTGACTTCAAATTGAGGAGCCTATTTTCTTTCCTGTCATTTCATTGCAAAGCCAAACATGTTTGTGTTACTGTTTTGTTCTAAAACTTTTTTTTTTGCAGCTTGTCATGGTGAAAATACTTTTCACTGCTTTATATATTTTGGGGTTGTTTTAAACTGAAGTTGAAGGATAAAAGAGCATGTCAAATGTCCATGTCAAATCTCAGCAGACCTAACACACGTCACACTGCAGACTAGCATTCATTAACAGGAACATAACCATTGTATAATTGTGTCAATAACTTTCTTTATCTTGAACCACCAACAGAACTATGGAGCTCCTCAAATGTACTCTCTGCTGCCATCTTGTGTCGACAACAAGCTCATCACATTGTTGATTTTCCTGCCTCGGTTGACAGCTAACGTCACATACTTCATGTTTTTTTTCACCTGTCAGTGAACTGGAGGACTATGTGGACCATTGGCAAAGAAGCTCTACCTCTAGTCCTGGCCAGCTGTCAATCACTCTGAGAGATGTAGAGGAGGAAGCAGTCAAACTGAGGAAAGTTGGAGAAGCTGTGGCCATTCTTAAAGGTCGGTGGACAAGAATAAATCTGATCATATATTAGAAATCTGAAAAAATATGTGATGGCGAATATATCTTTTAATGATTCAGATGTCAGATAGATCAAATCTAAATGGATCAGCTTTATTTCATTTAAATGTGGTTCATGTCTTACTTTACACAATGGTAAATGTTATATGATCTAACCTCTTTAGACCTTGATAAGTGTGACATTTATCTCAGCAGAGATGAATGGAACAACACATCAATCTATGACACGTCTGTCCGTCCACCACCATTTTGGCCCAATTCACTTTTCACAAAGATCGCTGCAGTGCCACGAAAAAAAAGTGTTGTGTAGAGGAAAGAATGAGCTCAGTTTGTGGAAATATCCTCACAGTATGAGAAACCATCAGGTGTAATCAGAATTGATACAAAATAACAGCAGAAATGACACTAATGAACTGTATCTCTTGGTAATCTAATAATGCACAAGTAATTAACCTGAACTTAAGTAGGACAAAAGGATCTAAAATATGATCTAGTCGCCTAACTACAGAGACAATCTCACTAAGGTGGAAAGAAGAAACATCCTGATAGAACCTTCTACAGATGTGAGACGAAATCACCAAATGGGCTGGTCACAGATCTTGGTCTCGTTCATCATAATGACTTTTTACTTGTGTAACACAAGCAGCACCACATTTCTTCTAATATTTCCTCTGTACTGAACTTTAGTGTGAGCAGGTGTGGACAAGATTCTCCAGCTAAACTAAATTATGTTTTTAAGTAACAGCAGCACATCAGCACAACACAACAAGTGGTGTATTGTCATGAACGGGACTCAGTACTATCAGTGTAATTATTGATAATACTTCTGTCATATTGTCAGTCATATTGTTCTTGATATAGTGTCAGATAGTTCAGAAGTAAACTCATAGTTGAATTAATCCTGTGGTTGTATTCATGTTATCGTCTCTGCTGATGGGTTGTTTTCCAGACAAATTTTCAGAGCTGCAGTTGCGCTCAGTGCTGAGGCTGGAGGTGGAGGTGGTGCGTTTCCTGAAGGAGGAGCCACATAAGATGGACTTAATTAATAAAGAGGGTGAAAGCCCTGACTGAAGCCCTGAGTGCCCTTTACAGGTACTTACACTTAGGAGTACAGCACCAGTCAAAAGTTTTGGATCCATTGAAATGATGAAATAACAAATGGTAAACAAAAAAAGTTGATGGCAGCTCTGCACACTCTTCATTCTTTCCATCGGTTCCATGAGGTCATCACCTGGAATTACTTTAAGGTGTTTTTCTTTTGCTATGTGAAATAATACAAATAAAGCAAGCATTAAATGATGTTCATAATATATGTCTGTTTTTGTCTTCGTACTTATCAACAGGTGTGTGTCAGATTCAGCTCCAACCGCCACGTCAGCCCAGGTGAAGTCCCTAAAAACTCTAGAAACAGACCATGGTCCTTCAAAGATCAGGAGCCCCCAGAGCTCCCCCAAACCCCATCCTCGATCCTCTGTCAGACCCCCTGTGGCTTCTCTCTCTCAGGATGAGGTTGGCCCAGCAGGGTCAGCCTCCCCCATCTTGTTCCGAAGAATGAAGAGTGGTGCAGCCACAATGATCCAGCCCTCCCATCATCACCCCAACCCTCCTCTGACCCCCACTCATGGACGAGACTCACCCTCTGTGGCAAAGGTACTCCACTGATGACTTAGTGAATAAGCAAATGACAAAATGTGAGCCTGTATGTACAGACAGGTTTTTTTGTTGAAAACAGTGTGTAGTGTGGAATGTGTGAGACATCTTGCTGTGTTGTTGTTAAGGTGAGTCCTTGCAACAGAGAGGGCAGCCCTGGCCTGCAGAAGACAGTGGCTCCTCTGCAGTCTGACCAGCTTTGCAGTTCAGCAGGTGGAAGCAGTCAACCTGCACAAACACCAGCACTGGAGAGGCACACTGACCAAAACCCCAACACACACACACACACTGAGGTCAGTCCTACACTCACTCTGTCTCTGTTTCTCTCTTGTTCTTATTTGGACACGTTGCATATATTATACTGTACTTGACACACACACACATATAATGTTCATTATTTTCAGTTTGATTTCAATACATATTTATCTAAGTTCAAATAAATCCTTAATAGTACATAAAAAATACGGTGTGTTCTCATTTTCAACTAAAGCTAAAGCATAAAACATTGATCTAGAAAGTTGAAATGTTCATTCCCACATCATAACCCCATATTGTTAATTAATCATAGTGTTTTATTCTGTGCGGATGAACATTAAGGTTAGTCCTGAGAGTAAACACACTACACAGTTATATTTAGATTATGACCAAATGAGACTTTAACTGGTGAGTTACAAAGGACAGCTGCTATTTACTATATTGTCCCATACAATGGACACATAACAGTGGTTTGAAGAAAAATGAGCTTGATGAGTTTATTTAAAGTCAAAGCAGTGCTTCTTGGAGTGACAACAAAGAGTGTGTGTGTGTGTGTGTGTGTGTGTGGTGTGTGCGTGTGTGCGTGCGTGCGTGCGTGCGTGCGTGCGTGCGTGCGTGCGTGCGTGCGTGTGTACTTCACAGACTGCAGAGAGAAGACAAACTCCAGAGGGTCAGAAAACCAGCAGTGTGAACCCCACCACTACCAGACAAGCCAACCAACCAACCAACCAACTTTGACTCCAGTCAGCCTCTACCCTGCAACACTAACACAGACTTTAATCAGGTCCAGCAGGAGGACCAGGCCAGCCTGATGAAGTCTGATCCCACAGAGGGTCACTCTAATTCAGCCTCCACACTGATATCTTCCACTGCATTGAAATCTGACCTTTAAACTTACTTCACTGAAACACAAAGCTTTTCTCGTCCCTCGTCAGAGTTAGCAAGCACCAGTGATGGGAATAACGGCGTTGAAATAAACGCCATTACTAACGGCGTTACTTTTTTCAGTAACGGGTAATCTAACAAGTTATTCATCTATCGTTGTAACGCCGTTACCGGTACCAACACGCCGTTACCTCGCGTTACTGAACCAACCTCACTCAACTCGCATACAGGAATGCCTTTTTTTCTCCCTTTGGTAAGGGCGGGATACGTAATGACGATTGGCTAAAGCAGAGATTTCATGTTGAGCCAACCAGAGACACCCGGTGGGCGGGTATACACACAAACAAACACACGGTCGTAGCGCGCGCACACACACACGCACACACACACACACACACACACACACACACACACAGCATGTCAGATGAGATGGCGAGTCCCGAGGCTGAGTCTAAGACAGCGTTTTCACGGTGGAAGTATAGGCAGTATTTTAACGTCGTCGAGGTAAAAGGTAAAAATGTACATGTGACATGCACACTGTGTCTAAGACCAAAGACTTTGTCCACGTCAAATGTAAGCAACTCGAATGTAATGAAGCATCTCTCGACTGCACACGCGTCTGTTAAGCTAGTGGCCACCGGCATGCCCCACAATAAAGGCAAGCTAGCTAACAAGGAAGGCTGGATTTTTCTGCTTCAGCTTCTACCCCAAAACTTACCACACAGCAAGAACTCAATAAAATTATAGGGAGGTATGTGGTTGAAAACATGCTGCCATTGAAAGTTTGTTTTAATTTGCAGCATGTCAAGTGTAAAACATGTCATATTGTTTAATTGCTTACATTTGTAAGTAAAGAAAATGCTTGAAGTTCAGTTGTAATTGCGTTGAGGTGCAATACATTAAAACCTGTATGGGTATCTGTTGTTTGCTTTACTCCAAATTATTTGGCATTTTTTAACTTAAAAAAGTAACGCATTAGTTACTTTCCTGGGTAACTAGTTACTTTTATAGTGTAGTAACTCAGTTACTAACTCAGTTACTATTTTGGGTAAGTAACTAGTAACTAATTACTTTTTCAAAGTAATGTGCCCAACACTGGCAAGCACTCTTAACTGCACAAACTTGTCATACTTTGCTTGTTGCATCTTAAAAGAATACCACCTGTTTATTCATGATATTTAAATACTGGCATAACCAACACCAACAAATCAGGGTGCATGTTCCACTGGGCAAACAATAATAATATGGATCACGGACTGTTATGAAGTTTATTTTAGTTTTACATTTGATTTGAACTGATTTCAGTCTCATATTTAAAGTCAAACTTTAAACAAAAAAAGAGGCAGACTGGATAACTTGAGTCTGTATGTTCAGGTGGTTCTTGCATGAGGCCCAGTGTTCTTAAATAGACAAAATAATTTGGCTTTTTTCTCAAGTAGCTCACTTTCACAGGAATGTTATAGTTGATGTACATTTGCGGTGTTACGTGTCCTTAATTGAGGTTGCAGTGTTGTTCAGGATGTAAGAAGGATGATTACATTTGTGGAGTTTATGACATGTTGTCACTGTACCCTCCTCGCCTAACTGTTAAATAGTCATGTATTCATGTATGAATAGGAAAAATTCTCATATTAACCTGAACAATTCACAGTCACCAAATGTGGAGGTACATGTTTTTAACAAGCCTGTCACAACTGCACGATGAACACTGGGATACCTGAGAGATGATATATGAAACAACAGATCATGCTGGCCGTTATTAAGTAATACCTTTAGGAGTCATTACACTATATATAAGGTGTAGTGATCATTCTTGTCTTTGTCATTCACACAGTGTTTAGTGTTTTAATATCATTAAAAACTTTCATAGTCAGCCATTGTTTCCTGGAGCCATCCTAAGCAGAGGTTTGTGTTGTCTGTGCTGCAGCGTCAGTGGAGCAGCAGCCACCTCTGTCTGATACCCAGGAAGACAGACCTCTTAAGCTCAGGGATGAGGTGGACTCTGGCCAGTTCAAATCCCCAGACACAGGTATGATTCCAGTCTGAACACAACAACCTGCACGAATGATGTTACTAACTCATGTTCTGTCTGTTTTTGTTTCATCCACAATCCCAATTCCTAAAAGGATGACATAACAGCTCCCCAAAAGTCAAGTTAACATGTCTGATTGGATCCCTTGAGGCTGGCTGCAGTATAATCAGAATCAGAATAAGGTTTTATTGCCAAGTAGGTTTTTTACACACCAGGAATTTATTTTGGTGTTGTTGCTGCATAACAAACAAGCCTTAAGTCAAAAATATAAGGAAGAGTCATAAATCCTGCCCCTGCTCCAGCAAACAGCCAAACATCAACCAGGTAAACAGCAGACATAGCAGCAGCTACTATTACTGACTAGTCCAACAGCAGTCAGCCCAGCTCGGCGTCTGTCTTTCAGCCTTTTATTTCACCAAGCTCTCACCAACCACTGAAAGTCAGTCCCACATTTACTCCGGCACATCTCTCCTTCAACTTCCTCTTCAGTCTCATCTCCTCTGTCTTTCATTCCATCTCTATCAGCATGGGGTGGATGTTGTAAACACCAACACTCCTCAGTCTGTGCTGTACAGCTACCAGCTACCCACCTACTGTAACAGCAGCTGCAGTTTACTTTAGTGTTCATCAGAAAACTCTGTAAATCAGTGAAATAGTTGTTGCTTGTGTTGCTTAGTGCCATAAAACATTGCAGTTCTCTTGATCTGGACCTGTTCAGCATCACTCACCACACTGCAAGTCAGTGTAGCATAAAAATGATTCTGAAGGTTTATTTTGGTATGGTAGAAAAGTTACATAGTGTCACTTTAATTAGTTGATGCTATAAAAAGAAAGTTTCGCAACAGAATGGCAGTACCATTGTCACACCGCGGTGAGGTCAAGCTGGGTTTTTGTTATGTCTTGTCATTTCCTGTTTTATTTTGAAAGTTAACTCCTCTCGTTTCAGGTCACTTGCCCTTCCTCATGTGTCACCGGTCTGATTGTTTTCTCCGCCCTGATTGTTTCCACCTGTTCCCCATTACCTTGTGTATATATTGTCTGCGTCTCCCTTTGTCCCGTGCCAAAGTGTTTCGTCCTGTTCGTTCGCCTAAGCTCTCTTTGTCATAGTCCGTTTGCCATAAGAAAGAATTTGTTCTGTCAGGTAAGTTGTGGTCTTCTTCCTCTTTAAGAGTGATTTTTTGTTGTTGATTAATCTTTTCTTAGTTTAGTGCTCTCTTTTTGTTGATGTTACAGTTTTTTGTCCTCCCGTTTGTGGAGTGATTTTTTTTTTTTTTGTTTGTTTGTTTTTTTGTTAGAGAACTTTAGATATCAGTAGAGCCCCTGTTTAGGTGAGCCTTTTACTTTGATCCCATTTGTTTAGATTTGGTTTTCCTCCTTCAGGGGAACGTTTTGTGTTCATTATCTAGTGTTTTGTTTTCCTTGTGAGTTTTATTTCTAGTATATGTACCGGTCCAATTCCCTCAGTTCAGCTTCTCATGCTGTTCTATGCCAGCATGAGAAGCACCTCACCGCCATGGAGGTGGCTTTCCAGGAGGCTTCTGCACGCCACAACTAACATTTGGAGACCCTGAACAATCAGCTCCAGCAGCTCAGACAAACGCCAGCGGCTTCACCACCCACCAGTCCTCCTGTTCCCACTGCTCCGGGTCCAGAACCCCGCTTAAGTGCTCTGGAGCGCTTTTCTGGAGCTCCAGGTACCTGCCGCTCTTTTTTGACCTTGTGCAAGTTGACTTTTGAGCTTCAGCCCCTCACATATCCCACTGAGAGGTCAAGAGTGGCTTTCATGATCACCCAGCTTACTGGGCGGGCTCGGGACTGGGGCACCGCTGAGTGGGAGAAGCAGTTGGCCTTCTGTTCTCCTGTGACTGCCTTCTCTGAGGGTCTTCGGAAGGTGTTTGATCATGCTACCCCTGGTTGAGAGGCTGCTCGTGGACTGTTAAACCTGGTTCAGGGGAACTGGAGAGTGACCGATTATTCCATTGAGTTTAGGACGCTT
This sequence comes from Collichthys lucidus, assembly GCA_004119915.2. NCBI lineage: Eukaryota > Metazoa > Chordata > Actinopteri > Sciaenidae > Collichthys > Collichthys lucidus. The sequence continues at coordinate 34,417,816 of CM014089.1, read as the reverse complement.
GCTGCGGAGAGTGACTGGAATGCTTCCTCCCTGACTGACGCCTTCTACAACGGCCTTTCTGATGACATCAAGGATGAGCTGCTCGTCGCCATGGCCATCCACATTGATGGACGTCTCAGGGAAAGGAGACGTGAGAGCGCGCTGAGCAGTACTCCCCAGAGTCTTCATCGTCCTCCAGCGTCACCTCCCACTTCTAGGTTTTCTCCCTCCACCAGTGCCCCTGGAGACCAGGTTGAGCCCATGCAACTTGGCCGGACCAGGCTTTCTGCTGCTAAAGGACAGCGGCAACAAAGGGAGAATTGCTGCATGTACTGTGGGCAGGGAGGTCATTACGTTTCTTCTTGTCCAGTAAAGGGTTCTGGTGAGCCATATCATGAACTCTGACATGCCCTCTCGTTCACTACTTCATGCTCAGCTCATCTGTAATGGACAATCACACGCCATCTCTGTCCTCATTGACTCCGGGGCTGATGCCAACCTCCTGGATCGTGGTCTTGCCATACAGCTGGGTATTAACCAGGAACCTTTGGTCAAGCCTATTCAGGCTACTGCTCTGGATGGGCGCCTTCTCTGCACAGTAACCCACTGCACTGTTCCCCTTCATCTGGGCATATCAGGTAACCACACTGAATCACTTACCTTTCACCTGATAAATGCTCCTCAGCACCCAGTTATCCTGGGGTTTCCTTGGTTACTAAAACATAATCCATATATTGACTGGGGGACTGGTTCAATTCTACAATGGAGTGAACAGTGTCATGCGGTCTGTCTGAAATCTGCTTTGCTACCTGCCTTCAACACCTCTTCCTCTAATGAGCTCCCAGATCTCTCAGGTGTCCCATCCGAGTACCACGACTTAAGGGAGGTGTTTAACAAGGTACGGGCCACCTCGCTTCCCCCACACCGCCCGTACGATTGTGCCATTGACCTCCTCCCGGCCTCATCACCACCAAGGGGTAGACTCTATTCTCTGTCAACCCCTGAAACCAAGGCAATGGACGACTACATCAACAACTTGCTGGCAGCAGGCATCATCCGTTCCTCTTTATCCCCTGCTGGAGCTGGATTTTTCTTTGTGGCGAAGAAGGACAAATCCCTCCGACCTTGCATTAATTACCGCGGTCTGAATGATGTCACCATTTAAAAACAGGTACCCCCTCCCACTCATCTCTTCTGCATTTGAACTGTTGCAAGGAGCTTCTGTGTTTACCAAGCTTGATCTCAGGAATGCCTATCACCTTGTTCGCATCCGGGAGGGGGATGAGTGGAAAACGGCATTCAACACCCCAAGGGGCCACTATGAGTACCTGGTCATGCCTTTCGGACTCATTAATGCTCCTGCTATATTCCAAGCCTTGGTGAATGATGTGCTCCGGGATTTTCTCAATGTGTTTGAAAATATGAGGATATCATCGATGTATACAAAGTCTGAACAGGAACATGTGCAGCATGTCCGCCGTGTTCTCCAGAGACTCCTAGAGAACCAGCTGTTCGTGAAGGCGGAGAAATCAGAGTTCCATGCCACTGAGGTGTCATTCCTGGGATACATCATTTCGGTTGGACGTATTCACATGGATCCCTCTAAGGTTAAGGCAGTGGTGGATTGGCCGGTTCCCACCACTCGGAAGAAGCTTCAGCAGTTCCTTGGGTTTGCCAATTTCTATCGCAGGTTTATCCGCAACTATAGTTCTGTGGCAGCTCCCCTGACAGCCCTCACCTCCCAGAAAGTAGCCTTCCAATGGTCCCCTACTGCAGAAAGGAGGTTCAATGAGTTAAAGTCACGGTTCTCTACTGCTCCCTTTCTCATCCTTCCAGATCCAGAACACCAGTTTGTTGTGGAAGTGGATGCATCAGACTCCGGGGTGGGGGCAGTCCTGTCTCAGTGGTCAGCAGAGGACCAAAAGTTACATCCATGTGCCTTTTTCTCCCGCAAGTTGTCCCCAGCAGAAAGAAATTATAACATCGGAAACCGGAAGTTACTGGCCGTCAAGCTGGCTCTCGAGGAGTGGAGGCACTGGTTGGAGGGGGCAAGGCATCCGTTTGTGGTGTGGACAGACCACAAAAAGCTGGAGTACATCCGGTCAGCCAAACGGTTGAACTCCCGTCAGGCCAGGTGGGCATTATTCTTTAATCGTTTTGACTTTACCCTGTCCTATCGCCCAGGTACTAGGAACATCAAACCCGATGCCCTGTCTCGTCAGTTCCAGTCCGACACCTGTCCCATACAACCTGAAAAGTATCCTCCCCACTAAGGTGGTCATCGGCACTATTTACCTGGGATATTGTGGACAAGGTAGAACAGTCCCAGGCCGACCACCCGTCTCCCAGTGCCTGCCCTGATAATTGTCTGTATGTGCCTGTGAGTCTCCGCTCTCAGGTCCTCCAGTGGGGACATTCTTCTCGCCTTGCCTGTCACCCGGGGGTTAGGCGCACCCTAGCTCTGCTGAAGCAACGTTTCTGGTGGGCTTCCATGGAAGAGGACACCAAGGAGTTTATCGCTGCTTGCCAGATTTGTGCTCAGCACAAGACTGCTCGCCATGCCCCCCCCTGGCCTTCTCCAGCCACTGCCTATTCCTCATCGTCCATGGTCCCACATCTCTCTGGACTTTGTCACTGGACTGCCTCCCTCAGAGGGTAACACCACCATTCTCACTATTGTGGACAGATTTTCGAATTCTGCTCAGTTTGTTCCATTGCCTAAGTTACCATCTGCCAAAGAAACAGCTGAACTTGTGTTACATCATGTTTTCTGTTTGCACGGCCTCCCCTGTGATATTGTTTCTGACCGGGGGCCACAGTTCACTTCTCGTTTCTGGACAGAGTTTTGCCAACTGTTGGGGGCCACGGTCAGCCTATCCTCTGGTTTCCATCCTCAATCCAACGGACAGACTGAACGGATGAACCAGGAAATGGAGACTGCCCTGTGTTGCATTGCGTCCCAGACACCATCCTCCTGGTCCAAACAGCTTCTATGGGTTGAGTATGCTTCCAGGCTCAGCCACAGGGCTTTCTCCTTTCCAGTGCTCTCGGGGATATCAACCTCCATTGTTCCCGGAGCAGGAGCGAGAGGCCAGGGTCCCATCAGTCCAGGCATTCATCCAGCGCTGCCGGCGCACCTGGCAGCGGGCCCGTTCGACTCTCCTGCGTTCGTCCAACAGGTACCAGAGAAATGCCAATCCCGATGTGACAGGTCGTCTCCCTTCCTGCCACTATATGGCACTGTGCCAATGCGCGGAGCGGCTTGATGAGGGGTGGTATGATACGCCCTTATATATAGAGGTGCGGGCACAGGTGACTTCCTCTTTCTCCGCTTCCTCTTGGTGGTTGTGGCCTGGTGGCGTGGCCATCGTGGTAGCTGTTGCAGGTGTACGGTCCCTCCTCAGGTAATACACTCTGCTAGTCTCCTGTTGTTCTTGGTGTGCGTAAAACCGGCGTTTGGTGATACAATCTCCGCCCGTTATAGCGTGACCGGCTGTTGGGACCGTGGGGGACGTGTCGCTTCGCCAGAAGCACCCCCCCCGAGTGCGCCTGCTCGCTTCTGTCGCTGGGTGATTGATCCGCAGCCTGAGCCCTTTAATCTCCGTCTCTCCGGGGCTCCACTGTAGCTTTGAGGGGTATGTATATGTGGGGTTTTTTTTCAATAAATACTAGTATTAATTAATTAATTAATAATTAATTGATTGGCATGTTAAACCCTAGTTCTGCCCTTCTTTAGAGGCTGTGGCAACTTGCTGGCCTACATTTTATGGTTTTCCTGGGACCTATGCTGCTGTTTTGGCTTCGCCAAATCTTTATCAAGTTGAGCTGTCGTTTGTTGTGGTGACGTCAGCTGTGGAACGGCGAGAGTTGGTGCACTCTCTGCGCCTTCTGGTTTGGCCTGTCAGTGCGCGACTGTGCCCGCAATCAGCTGTTGGACTTAAAGATACGTCACTGTTTTAATGCATTGTGTTATGTCTTGTTGAATTGTGTTATATTGCGTTTCTGTCTATTTTGTTTTCTTTCATTTAATAGGCTGTCACGCCGGTCCTGTGTAGCACCTTCGGCAAGGTTTTAACCTTGTTTTCTGTGTTTGGTTAGGTGCTGTGGCCCAGAGGCAGTAATCCAGTCCCTGGTGGTGGTCCCCTTCACGATTATTTTCCCGTTTGGAGTGTGAGTGCTGTGTCACGGGTGTTTTATTTAGTTTTACTTCCAGTTTGCTCCTGCCACCTGGTAAGCCCAGCCCTTTCCTTAGTGTTGTTTTGCCTGGTGCTAAGTTTTAATTATTATTACCGGTACTTGGTGTGTGAACTTTTGATTGTTTTTTATTTGTTTATTTCTTTCTGTGTTAATAAAGTAATCTCGTGATTAGTAAACCGTCTCTTGCCCCGTGGTATCATCGAACCTGTGGCCTTGTACATAATTAGTCAGGGACCAAGAATTTCCTGTGGGTAACAATACCCCAGGTGGCGTTGTCGCAACATCCCCCCTTCCTTAATCACGCCACATTCTGGCGTTGTCGGCAGGATTCCACATTAAAATAAAAAATATATGTATATAGATAAACAAAGGGGCAGAGATGTGGTTTTGTTTTGTTTTGTTTGTGTGTGTGGTTGTTGAGCCAAAACAGCAGCGTTCATCCTAGGGACACAATTGTGTATATTATTTGGTGAGGCTTTAGTGCCGTTTTCCCTCGGTCAGTATGGAGGAAGAGGTGCAGCAGCTTAAGGAGCTGGTGTTACAGCTTAAAGCAGACAATGAGCGACTTCGTCAGGCGCGGGCTGTTTCTCCGGGGGGCTCTGGTGGGGCTGCTTTCTCTGCTCCACCCACTCATGCCCCATCGGCAGGTGTTGTCACAGAGCGGTTGGTTGTCGTGCCAAGAGACCGTAGGTGCCCAATGTTCAATGGTAAGACTAGCATTGGTATAGCTGAGTGGGTAGAGGAAGTACAGGCATGTGTGCGTGCTCGCCACCTATCTGCCGCTGGCCAAGCCCTTTTCATTTTTGATCATTTAGAGGGAGAGGCGAAGGAGGAGATTAAGTTTCGCTCTGCTGCAGAGCGCGGAGATCCAGATAAGGTCCTTACCATTTTACAGGAACTTTATGGCTGTGTTCAGCCTTACGTAACTTTGTAGCAGGCTTTCTTTTCTCGGCACCAGCTTGAAGGGGAGACACTGCATGAATTTTCCTTAGCCCTTATGGCTTTAATGGCACAGGTCAAGCAGTGCGCCCCTGATGGGATACCTAATGCTGATGTTCTCCTTCGGGACCAATTTATTGAGCATGTGCTTGACTGTTCTCTCCGACGGGAGCTCAAACAATTTGTTCGCCGCCAGCCAACTGCCACCTTGCTGGAGCTACGCAGCGAGGCAATTCGGTGGGAGAGGGAAGGTCTTCCAGGGGGCGCTAGGGGGCGTAGTGCATCTTTGCCAGCAACTTATGGCCTGCAGTATAAAGTACAGGGCCACACTCAGCCTACCCCTACCAGCACTCCGGTGGGGCCTGGTTTTAGCGATCTGATGGATCTTTTAAAGCGCCAGCACCCACCAAACATCGGACGTCGGAGAGACGTGCAGATCATGTCAGTATTGGGTCGGTCCGTCGGAGACCACACCTACACGTCGGTACGACGTGCAAAATAGGTCGGATATTTGACGTCTATATTGGACCTTTTTTAGACGTCGTAGTGACGTTACGAATTTGGACGTCTTCTGAAGACCACATCTAGACGTTAATTTGACGTTCAAAATAGATCCAAGATTTAGACGTCATTATCGGACCTGTTTTAGACGTTAATATGACGTTCACATTTGAATCCCATCTGGACGTCTGTTAAGGACCAGATCTAGACGTCATCAGAGCATGCAAAATAGATCAAAGATTTAGACGTCATTATTGGACCTGTTTTAGACGTAAATATGACGTTCACATTTGAACCTCATCTGGACGTCTGTTAAGGACCAGACCTAGACGGCAATTTGACGTTCAAAATAGATCCAAGATTTAGACGTCATTATCGGACCTGTTTTAGACGTTAATATGACGTTCACATTTGAACCTCATCTGGACGTCTGTTAAGGACCAGATCTAGACGGCAATTTGACGTTCAAAATAGATCCAAGATTTAGACGTCATTATCGGACCTGTTTTAGACGTAAATATGACGTTCACATTTGTACCTTATCTGGACGTCTGTTAAGGACTAGATGTAGACGTTAATTTGACGTTCAAAATAGATCCAAGATTTAGACGTCATTATCGGACCTGTTTTAGACGTTAATATGACGTTCACATTTGAACAATATCTGGACGTCTGTTAAGGACCTCATCTAGACGTTATTATGACGTCCACATTTGTACCTCATCTGGACATCTGTTAATAGAATGTAATTTTGACACAAAAGGTGATGCCTTGGGAGTATTGTGTTATATATTATAATAGTTAAGAAAAAAATATATTTTTACTGGTTTTCTCCAGAAAATATACATTGCCCTGCTGTAATAAAATCGTGTACTACTTTTAACAGTAAAATATTAATAACGGTCCGTGTAACGCTTTGCAGTGCTTTGATCCATTTTTCGAATTCATTTGGAAAAGATGAAAATTGGGTTCAATTTTTCAATTTTCAATTTTCTAGACAACTCGGAAAACAGATAATTGATGTTGTTTGTTCATTTATTTGTCAGTGGCTTTTGAAAGAGTAAATAGGCCTATGTGAATTTGAAACCAAAGTAAAACGACGCAATATTCCAATTTTCAATTTCTCCGTCGTGATTGGACTGAACCATGCTCGCGTGGCCGAGGGTGGCTCAAGTACCGCCAGATGTGCTTTGAAGATAAGCCTCAAATGAAATAGATGGCAAGTCAGCTTGACACGTAGCCTGCAGATCTGCTCAGCTTTATGCCAACTTGCAAACTTTCCAATACAGTACCATATGAATTTGCGGTGTGATTTAATATTGTGATAGGCCATGTTTTATGCCCTTTGCACTATCAATCAGCCTATAGCTAAAAAACACGGTGATGCTGTCATGCCTCTATTTGAGCACGAGGCTAGCCTACATTTTGTTAAACTGTCAGAGTAGGTCTTGCCTAATGGGCATATGAGTAGGCTATAAACCCCGCCCTGTGCGTAAACACACTGAATAGCCCAAGTTTTATTTTAGTACATTCACTGTACAAAGATCATTGCCTGGGATGGGGTGGGGGGCACACAGTGGGCAACATGTGGATGTCTGCACTAGCCTATTTGACAGTGGCATTTTGAACACAAGACTATTCATTAAACAAAGACACGACAGTGAGTAAAGAGAAATGTATTAGTTTTTTATTTCAACAGCAAGACACTGGCCTGCCCTACGGCTCAAGACCATTGGTATGGTTCATATAGGTCTCCAAAGCCTCTAAGAACAGCTCCCCTCGACCTGTGAGACATGAGTAGAACGCGTCCTCATAATTTGCAGGGCGCAGCAGTGTCTCCCTCTGCTCCTGAAGCTCTGGACCACCATAGAGGGGGTCTCGTCCAAAAGGGGTAGGAAAGGTCAGGGATCCACCGTTCCGAATGTACTCATCTGCAACCTCGACAGCAGGTGGGAAGAAGTGTGGTGGGATTTGAGCGGTCCTCAAGTTAGCGGCGAAAAGAGAATCTGGTATGCCTTTGGAGGGGATTGTGTGCGCATTCCAAGCCTGTATGAAACAGCCTATCCCAACTGTGCAGCATTTGGAGGCGATGGTGGAGACACAGTGTTTCGTATAGGGGTCATCTATATCCAAAAACCCGTCATTGGCCAACGCACACAGTATGTGTTTGATTGGGTAATTGATTCTTGCGTTGACCTCAACCCATTTTCGCTCTGCGGCATGGTTTTGCCTTGATTGGCTTTGAATGAAGGGCGGTCTTATAACGTTAGTGCGCAGGGCCTGGAGATTGTCTTGTTGATAAAGACATAAGTAGAACTCACGGCCATGGTCCACTCTTAATTGGTCAAAAAGCCCATAGTTTAAGCAAATATCCCGGTAAACTTCAATATACTTCATTATAAATCGTTAGGTTATTTTTTATGGGCATGACAGAAAATGCCAATATTTTTCCACTGAAACCATCTGAGGCAAGAACTTCAGTAACCCCGAAATCCACCAACTTCTTATTTTGATCTGCGTGCAATTTATGCCCCGCGTACTCCGCATAGTAAAGGTGTGGATTTGTTTGGCGAGCCGTCCCCTCTCTGCGCATCTGGGTATACTGTGGGGTCAACTGCGCCAGAGCGCGCCTTACAACTCGTTCGCCCAGCCTGTATCCTGAGGCTCTCAGCATGCCTGTCATCACCGGAAGAGCCGGTGTGGGCGTTGATGGGGCCGACGTCGGCGGTCCTGCCAATGCTTCTTTCATCGTGCCAGAGACGGCAAATGAGCCCCTGTCCCTCATTATGGTGGTGTCGAAAATCCCGTTTGTGTCCGGGAAAAAGGTCTCTCTTGTAATGTCGTCCTCCAGGTACATGGAGGTCGGCTCGATCTACAGGAAAAATATCACTAAGGATTAATTTTCTTGCTCGCTGATGAAGATGGCTAACTGTTATCAGCTAGCTACGATAACTTGCCCGAGCTAGTAACTTCGGTAATGACAATACAAGTTAAGGATTGGCAATCATTACGTTATATTCTCAAACACAAAATTATTCTCACCTTGAAAATTGCTTCCAGTCTTTCACGCGTTATGTCCCGCGCTGCCATAATGAGCCTCTTTGCGCCCTGATGAACGCTGAACTGGGCTTGATAGCCCTCCATTCTCGACAGCAACCAAAGAGAACGGAAGCTGGCTTGTGCTCCCTTTATGAGTCAACCTAACCACACACACACTTATGGTTCATCCCAACTAAAATCGTAAAAATGCAACCGATAGGTCTGTGTAACACTTTGCAGTGCATTTTGTTTCGGATAATATTTTTGATTTTTTTTCCATCGTGTTCGATTACTGACTGAATGAAAAAATAACGCTAATTACCTATTTACGGACTAGTTTTAAAATTGAAAATCGAAGTTTAGATCCCAATTTTCATCTTTTCCAAGTGAATTCGAAGAATGGATCAAAGCACTGCAAAGCGTTACACGGACCAATAACAATAACAATTATTTATTTGGTTTAATAAAAGTCAAGTCAGTCACATTCAGGTTTTCTGCCTGTAAGTAGACCTGACAGAGTTGAGAAGTGCATACTGTTGTGCCTCCCTGCACCTAGTCTTCTTGCACATGCGCAGTAGAAATCTGCCGGTACTTCGGAGGCGGCAGATTTGAACGGGCCAATCAGCACGCTGCATCTGAGGACCCGCCGGACTCTGAGTTTGTGCAGAGACTTCTCATCCACCCTTATCCATCAGAGCTGCTCTCTCTCTCAGGTATGGAAATAATGCAGAACATTTCAGAAAGCTAATAGTTTAAATTGCACTCAGTTAATTGAAAGGAATTTTAAGGTGAAAAAAAGAGAAAAAAACGTTGTTTTTGCTGTATGCAAACCGTGGCGTTAGGCTATTTAGGATGTATTCATGTAACGTATGTGCAGAAACAGTTAAATCTGTTAAAGCATTTGTTCTCCATTGCAAACTGCATAGCAATGAACCGAGGTGTATGTTCAAGTGTGTTGCAGCTAGTTGCAAGCAGGAGTGTACTGGTTTTGCAGCATTAAAAGCGCAGTTCTATTGTCATCATGCCAACAGTTACTCTGAACAGAACTTGAACGAGATTAAAATGCACAGTTTCACTTTGTGAACAGCAGTGTGAGAGGATAAAAGCTTTGGGTGTTCACTTGAAGGAGCATATAGTAGAGGGGCGTGTGAGAGGGTGCACCCGTGTGTTGAGTGTAAAATCTGTCTTTACCTCTCACATGTCATGAAAACATAAAAAATGTTTGTAAAATGTGATTTGTGAAACAGGTAATGAAGATGCTCAGAGTGCTGCAAGTGCTACCACAGAATCCAGTGTGCCAGATGCAGAAGACGGACCAAAAGAGGTTGAGATGGAGGCTGTGCCAGCAACACCCTGCCTTATTGTGTGTGGTATGTCTGAACCAAGTTTACAATGTAGTGAAATGGTTGACACAAATGCACAGATCTGTAATATATATTTGTTCATGTTGTTTATTCTCAGGGTCCGCTTGCTTCACTGCTTACTGCTTTATGTTGAGCATTGATCAGAAGATTGTCAACGACCACATCACTGCCTCCCCCTGTGCCATCTGCCTGATGTTTGGCAGTTACTATTGCTTCAATATACTGGAACACTGGAGTTCCTCCGGAGGTAATTCTTAGATACATACATACATACATACTATATTTAAAAGCAAGATAAAGAAAATATTCACCATATAGATTCTAATGTTATTAGATACAGAAATAGAATAAATACAAAAGACAATTGAAATCGAAATAAAAACTGTGCCAAATATAAATGTACATAATTGAAACAGTGCCAATACAAACTGCAAATGTTTTGTGTTATTGTTTCTATGCTGTCGCTGAGCAGTGTTATAGTGTATATTTTTTATGGTCATGGGGACAGAAGAGTTCTTCAGTCTGTTTGTGCAACAGGATAGGGACAAAAGCCTGTCACTGAACACACTCCTCTGTCTAATGAACGTTCTGTGTAAAGAGTCATCCTCTCTGCCACAGAGTCCAGCTCTGTGTCCACCACGAAGCTGGATCTTGTGGTATCTTTCTGTTAAGATATTTAAAAACATAACATATTAGACACCGTAATATTTATCCTTACTTCTTTGCTTCAAGGTGTTTCTTTTTAATAAATCCGGAGAGAGGAACGAAAGTTGAGCACAGCAAAAGGAGGATGTCTTTGCTGTGAACCCAGGAGTCCTCACACTCATCGCTGACCTTGCAGACCATGATTGGACTTGAGTGGACCATACTTTGTGAGCCATGTGATGTGAGGTGTAATGTTATTGTAATGTTGCAGTATGTATGAGTGTACACAGTGTAAGATGTCTAAATTTTTTCTATCTTCATGTACAGCCTTGCAAATGAGGTGAGGTGGTTGTTTATGTTGGAGACTTTTTTATATGTGTGTATATATAAATAGCAGATAACACTGATAACACAAACAAAAAGCAGGGTTCTGGTTTTATGCTGCACCCCTGTCACGGCTTAATGAACCTGTGGTGATTTTACTGTTACAAGTTAAAAGATCTGAACAGCAAGAACAGTCAGTAGCATTTCAGCTTTTACTCGCTATTTCAGAAAAGATAGAGTGCTGCCCACATCCGTTAGAAAGTTCTTATTACTGTGCATTTATGTAAATTTCATGTAGCATGTTCGGTGTATTCGGTGTGTACACAGTGTTGTGATAAGTTTGTACAGCCTCACAAGCGTTCATTAAATGAAAAATTACAATGAAAAAGTTTGGTTTTTGGATGTTTTATGTACAACGTGCTTATAGTTTTTTTTCTTTCATGTTTTCACCATTAGACAAAAATAGTAACTTATTGTTTCTCTGCTTTAATCGATTGACAGTTTTACCAAGTAAATTTGCACTTTTAAATTTAGTTAAAACGTTTGTATTTCATGACACAAACTGTAATTTTCTTTAATGTTTTGATGTTAATTTTTAAGCAAAACAAGTTTTTTTTCCAGGGGTAAAAACCAGTAGTTTTACAGAACATTATGGATTCTGGTTGCTCTGGTTGTACGTCAGGTGAACGACCAAACTGGAGGTCGGCAGGACGTCCGAAAAAGACGTAAAAAAAAACTTTCATTCTGCACCTTCAGGCGACCTGATTTGGACGTGCAATTTAGACTGAATTAGTACGTCAGGTGAACGTCCAAACTGGAGGTCGGCAGGACGTCCAAAAAAGACGTAAAAAAAACTTTCATTCTGCACCTTCAGGCGACCTGATTTGGACGTCCAATTTAGACTGAATTAGTACGTCAGGTGAACGACCAAACTGGTGGTCGACTGGACGTCACAATCGGACCTCCATATGACGTCCGAAAAAGACATAAAAAAACCTTTCATTCTGCACCTCCAGGCGACCTGATTTCGACGTCCAATTTAGACTGAATTTGTACGTCAGGTGATCGTCCAAACTGGAGGTCGGCCCGACGTCTTTTTCGGACGTATATATGACGTCCGAAAAAGACGTAAAAAAACCTTTCATTCTGCACCTTCAGGCGACCTGATTTCGACGTCGAGAAATGACGTTAAATATACGTCGTTTCAACTTCTCATTGCGCAGTGGGCAGAAGCAGCTCGATCAGTTGACCCAGACTGTAGCCTCCCTGCAGGCCCCTCGTCCCCAAAGTCAGATGTCTCGCAATGGCCCTTTAATTTGTAGAAGGTGTCAGCAGCCTGGCCATTTCGCTCGCGAATGTGATGGCCCACGGATTCCACAGAGACGCCGTGGTAACTCGGTGGCTGGCTTGAATGCCAATGCTGCTGGGTCTGCTCACCTGTCGGAAAACTGAAGCCCACTGAGCTGCCGAGCCACAGTTCAGTTGGGGAGGCCATAGGCTCACAGGAAGGTGCAGTGGTTGAATTAATTGCTCCTTGTCCAAACATCGATGCCACCATTGGGGGGGTCTCTGTGTCATGTTTGGTGGACACTGGTTCTATGGTGTCCACAATCACAGAAAGTTTCTTTTTGGAGCAGTTTGCACCTTGGGGTCATGATCGCCTTCATTCTTGTCACTGGCTACAGCTGCGAGCAGCTAATGGCCTAGCAATTCCATACATCGGCTATTTGGAGCTTGATGTGGTGCTCTGTGGTAAGGTGATGCCCCGCTGTGGGATCCTTGTCGTGAAGGACCCCCCTGGCATTGCGTCCTCTGCTCCCGGGATCCTAGGGATGAATGTGCTTCATCGATGCTATCGTGAACTCTTTGGTATATACGGTCCTGCTCTTTTTGATTCGCCTGTTGTGTCACAAGCACCTGGTCCAGTCATTGCAGCCTTACAGATGTGCCACCAGTCTACGACCAAAGTTTCCAGGTGCTCTACTGGTACTGTGAGGGTCCGTGGAAAGCGAGCTGTGCGCATTCCTGGTGGGGTTATGAAGCTGGTTGCTAGTACCTGCTCCCAGCAGTTTTCTGGTCAGAGTGTACTGTTCGAACCCCCTGAATCAGGTCTGCCAGCTGGGCTGCTAGCCTCTCCCTGCCTAGTGCAGGTTGTCCGGGGTACAGTGTATGTCCCTATAGTAAATGTTGGGACGACTGCACCCACGGACTAGTCTTGGCATCTTGGGTGCTGCCCAGGTTGTCAGCCTGCCTGCCGGTGTGACTGAGGAGCCCACTGTAGTGACTATGTCTTCCCAAACTGTTGCCCCCTCGGTATCAGGTCGGATTGAGTCTCTTGATTTGTCCACATTGCCTGAACAGGAGCAGCCGGGCGTAAGGTCTCTGCTCCACCAGTATCAGTCGGTCTTCTCAGCCCATGATGGTGACTTGGGCTGCACCAACCTCATCTCGCATGACATTCCCTTGCTTGACGATGTCCCAGTCAGGCAGAGGTATCGACGCATTCCTCCATCAGAGTATGAGGCAGTGAAGGTGCATATTAACCAGCTTCTTGAGTCCCAGGTCATCAGGGAGAGCAGTAGCCCCTATGCATCCCCCATCGTCTTGGTTCGGAAGAAAGATGGGAGTTTGCGTATGTGTGTGTGGACTACCGCCCCCTTAATAGCAAGACTAGGAAGGACGCCTTCCCCCTGCCTCGCATTGAGGAGAGCTTGAATGCACTTTCTGGGGCACGCTGGTTCTCTACGATCGATCTGGCCAGTGGCTACAATCAAGTCCCGGTATCAGAGAAGGACCGGCCCAAAACTGCCTTTTGTACACCTTTCGGCCTTTTCGAGTTCAATCGTATGCCTTTCGGCTTGTGTAATGCCCCAGGCACCTTTCAGCGGCTCATGCAGAGGATGTTCGGTGACCAGCAGGGTCAGTCCTTATTGCTTTACTTGGACGACATTGTTGTCTACTCCTCTTCTGTTGAGCAACATCTTCAGCGGCTGGAAATGGTGCTTGGCCGGCTCCAGAAGGAAGGCCTTAAAGCAAAGCTTGAGAAGTGTGCATTTTTCCAACAGGAGGTTGGTTATTTGGGGCATGTCATCTCAAGCCAGGGTGTTGCCACGGACCCCAAAAAGATTGAGGCTGTGGCTAACTGGCGGCGCCCTAGCCATGTTTCTGAGTTGCGTTCCTTCCTAGGCTTTGCCAGCTACTACCGGCGTTTTGTAAGTGGTTTTGCCAAGCTGGCGGGCCCTCTGCACCAGCTGGTAGCTGAGATGACGGGCACAAGGGCACGAAAAGGGCCAGGTCCAGCTTTGGGTGCTGCATGGACGCCACAGTGTGAGGAGAGCTTTGAGGCTTTGAAAGCAAGGTTGGTTTCAGCCCCAGTGCTAACCTATGCTGACTTTTCACGGCCATTTATTCTGGAGATCGACGCCAGCCACAGTGGCCTTGGTGCTGTCCTCTCCCAGGAGACAGACAGTGGCGTGAGGCCGGTAGCCTACGCCAGCAGGGGTCTTCGGCCCACGGAGTGCAATATGTCCAACTACAGCTCTATGAAGCTGGAATTCCTTGCGCTCAAGTGGGCCATGACGGAGAAATTCCGAGAGTATCTGTTGGGACATAAGTGCATTGTCTTTACAGATAATAACCCGCTGAGTTACCTCCAGTCTGCCAAATTGGGAGCCACCGAACACAGGTGGGCTGCCCAACTTGCCGCCTTTGATTTCGATATCAAGTATCGCTCAGGCCGGAGTAACAGGAACGCAGATGCACTGTCGCGGCAGTATGCACCTGGTTCCCATCAGCTCTCCGAGTCCGTGCCGGGCACCTCGGTCCCCAACAGTCTTCAGCACGGCCCATCTCCAGCTTTTTTGACATCGGCCACTCAGTCTGTGGTCTCAGTCCTCCCCTCTCACTCTGCGGCTGATCTTTCTTCTATGCAGGGGGCTGATCCCCTTCTGCGGGATGTGCTTGTGTTCTGGCGGCGGAAGGTTCCACCCACCCCTGTGGAGAAACAACAGCTCCCTAAGTCAGCCTTGGCACTTTTTCGTCAATGGGACTGTCTAGTGGAGAAAGACGGTGTCCTCTTTCGCAAGGTCTTCCGTTCAGATGGGGGCGAGGAGTCTCTCCAGCTCGTTTTACCGGCTGCCCTTAAGCAGGAGGTTTTGAGTCAACTGCATCAAGAACATGGCCATCAAGGCATAGAGCGGACCACCGAGTTGGTCCGACAACGCTGTTATTGGCCAGGAATGTCGTCAGACATAAAGCAGTGGGTCCGTAGTTGCCAGCGCTGCCAAGTCGCTACAGGCTCAGGTCACGGGTCACATAGCTTTATGGGCCACTTGCTTGCTTCTCGACCTAACGAGATCTTGGCCATTGATTTCACACTGTTAGAGCCTTCTCGGAACGGGTATGAGAATGTTATGGTCATGACAGATGTATTCAGTAAATTTACGGTGGCCATCCCAACTCGGGACCAATGGGCCCCCACTGTGGCCCAGGTCTTGGTTTCAGAGTGGTTTTACAAGTTTGGCGTCCCGAGCCGTTTGCATTCAGACCAAGGTAGGAGCTTCGAGAGCTCGTTGATTCACCAGCTCTGCCTTTTGTATGGCGTTGCTAAATCCCGTAGTACCCCTTACCACCCAGCGGGTAATGGTCAATGTGAACGGTTCAACCGAACCCTACATAACCTCCTTCGTACCCTCCCAGTCTCCCAGAAGCGGGATTGGGCTGCCTGTTTGCCACAGGTGCTCTATTGTTACAACACAACTCCTCATCAGGGCACAGGTGAATCCCCATTCCTCCTTATGTTTGGACAGGAACCTCGTCTGCCAGTCGACTTCCTTTTGGGGCGTGTCCAGGAACCCATACCAGGCCAGGTACAGGATTGGGTGACTGAGCACCAAGTGAGACTCAGAGTGGCTTTTGAGGGGGCTTGTGAGAGGCTGTTGGCTGCTGCTGGCCGACGGAAAGAGCGGCATGTCCGGGAGGCACCTCTCCCAGTGGGGCAGCTGGTATATTTGAGGGACCACAGTGTTAGAGGGCGCCAGAAGATCCAAGATCTCTGGAGCTCAGTTGTCTATCAGATGGTGAGGGCCCCTGCTGGGGAGGGAGCAGTTTACACTATTGCACCTGTGACCAATCTACATCAGACCCGAACCGTACATCGTGACAGTCTCAAGGCTATAGTCCAGCCTGAAGCTGCTGACCTTCCATGAAGGAGCCTTTCTCCTGCTGCTCCGGCAGCACTTGATGGTGAGTCCTTCAGTGACAATGAACTATGGTTCTTGGTTGCTGAAGAGCCTTGTCCGCCACCGGTAGCTGTCCCAGCCACCTCTATAGACCCTTCTTTGGGGACTCCCGGGCTGGTCGCTCCTGCTCTGGTAACCTCTCCAGCATGTGGGGGTGTTTTACCAACAGCCTCATCGTCGTTCCCAACTGACCAGCCGTGTACTAGTCAGCAGGCATTGCGGAGAACAGCGCGTGTTACAGCGGGCCATCATTCTAATGTAAATCGTCTCCCTCAGCCTGCCAGCCACCCGAGTAATGCTGTTGGCAGAGGTTTAGGTCCTGTATCTAACGCTCAGATCGCCATTTTTAGGCCTTGGAGTTAGTTGCTGTGCTTTTCTTATTTTTTTGGGCCATCATCGAGCCAAAGATGCAAAAGGGGGGGGTAGATGTGACAGTTCGTCTTCCTTCCTGCCACTATATGGCACTGTGCCAATGCGCGGAGCGGCTTGATGAGGGGTGGTATGATACGCCCTTATATATAGAGGTGCGGGCACAGGTGACTTCCTCTTTCTCCGCTTCCTCTTGGTGGTTGTGGCCTGGTGGCGTGGCCATCGTGGTAGCTGTTGCAGGTGTACGGTCCCTCCTCAGGTAATACACTCTGCTAGTCTCCTGTTGTTCTTGGTGTGCGTAAAACCGGCGTTTGGTGATACAATCTCCGCCCGTTATAGCGTGACCGGCTGTTGGGACCGTGGGGGACGTGTCGCTTTGCCAGAAGCCCCCCCCCGAGTGTGTCTGCTCGCTCCTGTCGCTGGGTGATTGATCCGCAGCCTGAGCCCTTTAATCTCCGTCTCTCCGGGGCTCCACTGTAGCTTTGAGGGGTATGTATATGTGTTTTTTTTTTCAATAAATACTAGTATTAATTAATTAATTAATAATTAATTGATTGGCATGTTAAATCCTAGTTCTGCCCTTCTTTAGAGGCTGTGGTAACTTGCTGGCCTACATTTTATGGTTTTTTCTGGGACCTATGCTGCTGTTTTGGCTTCGCCAAATCTTTATCAAGTTGAGCTGTCGTTTGTTGTGGTGACGTCAGCTGTGGAACGGCGAGAGTTGGTGCACTCTCTGCGCCTTCTGGTTTGGCCCGTCAGTGCGCGACTGTGCCCGCAATCAGCTGTTGGACTTAAAGATACGTCACTGTTTTAATGCATTGTGTTATGTCTTGTTGAATTGTGTTATATTGCGTTTCTGTCTATTTTGTTTTCTTTCATTTAATAGGCTGTCACGCCGGTCCTGTGTAGCACCTTCGGTAAGGTTTTAACCTTGTTTTCTGTGTTTGGTTAGGTGCTGTGGCCCAGAGGCAGTAATCCAGTCCCTGGTGGTGGTCCCCTTCACGATTATTTTCCCGTTTGGAGTGTGAGTGCTGTGTCACGGGTGTTTTATTTAGTTTTACTTCCAGTTTGCTCCTGCCACCTGGTAAGCCCAGCCCTTTCCTTAGTGTTGTTTTGCCTGGTGCTAAGTTTTAATTATTATTACCGGTACTTGGTGTGTGAACTTTTGATTGTTTTCTATTTGTTTATTTCTTTCTGTGTTAATAAAGTAATCTCTTGATTTGTAAACCGTCTCTTGCCCCGTGGTATCATCGAACCTGTGGCCTTGTACATAATTAGTCAGGGACCAAGAATTTCCTGTGGGTAACAATACCCCAGGTGGCGTTGTCGCAACATCCCCCCTTCCTTAATCACGCCACACCTGCACCATGCTACACTCCTGGCCAGAAGGTCTGGTTGTCCACACATGACCTCCCACTCCGGGTAGAGTCTAGGAAGTTAGCCCCAAGGTTTGTGGGCCCATTCTCCATCGCTAAGGTCATCAACCCTGCTGCAGTCCGTCTCCGCCTTCCTCGCTCCATGAGAATTCATCCCACCTTCCATGTTTCCAAGATCAAACCTGTAAGGGAGAGTCAGCTCCAGCCCTCCTCCAGACCCCTGCCACCCCCCCAGCTCATTGACGGGGGTCCTGCCTACTCTGTCCATTGTCTTATCAGGTCACGACGGCGGGGAAGGGGTTTTCAATACCTGGTTGATTGGGAGGGCTATGGCCCTGAGGAGCGTTCATGGGTTCCAGCTCGTAACATCTTGGACCCGACCTTATCTCAGCGTTCCATAGGGACCATCCTGACCAGCCCGGTGGGACGTCAGGGGCCGTCCCTAGAAGGGGGGGTTCTGTCACAACTTCTAGGGACGGCCCCTGACGTCCCTAGAAGTTGTGACAGAACCCCCCCCCCTTGGTCTGTCACAACTTCAGCCAGCCTTTAGTTTTTCATTCACCTGTCTTCTGTTTTTTCCACACTAACCCTCATGTCATTTCAGACGCTGCCACTCCCCCCTGCTCTGCATTAACCGCTGAGTTCATTCACCTGGCTTGCCCCACCTCCACTCACCTGCTCCTCATCAGCTAATCAGCCCCTCAGTATATGTACCGGTCCACTTCCCTCAGTTCTTTGCCAGATTGTCTAGTGTGTTTCCCCTAGCTATCCAGCAACTTCTTCTACCCTGATTCTGATCCTGCCTGCTCGTGTTTTGGCCTGCCCTTTTGGACTTTGGACCTCCCTTTCTGCCTGCTCCTACTGGATTTGTTTGCCACGCGGACTGCTTTCTGGTTTGACCTCTGCTAGTCATTAAACTCTGTTTCTCCACCCGAACTGTTTCCTGTGTCGTGCTATTGGGTTCTTGCCTGCCGTTTTGTAACTCCTGACAGCCACACTTTCTAAAGTCTCAAACCTCTACCTCATTATTGTCTCCTCAGGTTCCATACTGTCAGTTCAGGTCTTACCACAGGAAGATCAGGAGAGGTGATTTTCACCACCAGGAAAGAGCAAGTTGGAGCCCAGGTATGTCATTTGTAAACACAAATAAAATAAAGCATACAATACATAGAAATATAAAATCTGTATGAAAAAGAGTCCTTTAAATTTGATAAATATTTGCAAATTAATCATAATAAAATAATCATAATATACATTTTAATATGCAGCATTTAATAATACACGGACAAGAAGACAGCAACTATACAGGCATATTTTAATAGCTAATTAAATGTACTGTACATATATAGTGCCTTTCAAGTCTTCTAACCACTCAAGGCACAAAAATACAGATATAGACATTTCATTCAGGTGCTAGCTCATCAGTTTTTAGGAGCAAATTATTCATACACCTTTACATACCGATGGCTTCAGGAGGAATTTAGGGTTCAGTATCTTGCCCCACACTTCGACATGCCAGGGATTAAACCACTTCTCAACTGATTGGTGGACGATCTGCAGTGAGTATGACATATTTCAGTCAGCACAGTGCAGTCAGTGGGCTCCCAGAGCAGCAGAACACATATTTTATATGTGCCCACCTCAAAAAATATTATATATATAAGAAATATTTGACTTAATGTCAGAGGATAGATAGATATATATAATTAAATTAAGCTGTAGACCCTTGATGTCTTAGCATTAGCAGAGGTAGCACAGATTGGGTCCAAAGTGACAATAACAGAATTTCCAGTTTCCAATTTTACTGCAACAGAGCATCAGATTGTCTGTCTGATAAGTCTATTGTCCTTCTTGCCTGTTATGGAATTTTCTATCCTTAGGCTCCACAAGGTCACGTGTGGGCCTTGAGGTCCTTGGCATTATTAGTTGTTTGTCTTTGACTAGGTGCCACAATATCTCAACACTGTGGTGGCCAGGGTCAAAGAGGCCTGTTGCTGCCTTCCTAGTCATAATAGATAGCTTGATGTTCCAAACTGTGTAAACAGAAATCTCTGTCTCCAGACTAGAATATGTTGACATTCTTTTTGACTAATTCTGGGCGTCTAGCATTTGTGGTGTTGTCAGGTTTAAAGTGTAACCACCAGCACGAGTTCGGCAGAATGTGAGACCGACTCAGGCACTTCTGATGAACTTTGAGAGTGTCTCTAATTCTCCTTGGCCAAGCGTCAATAAATAGTACAGCATAAGACATCAGAGTCTCCTGAACACTTTCCTCCTTCCTGACCTCACCATTGACCTTTGACTTCAGTAATTTTTCCAGCTATCTAGTAATTTGGGGTTCAGTATCTTGCCCAAGGTCATAGACAGGAGGATCCGGGGATGAACTACCGATCATCTGATTAGTGGACGACCCGCTCTACCTCTAAACCACAGTTGCCCCAAAGAAAGAGCACATTCCACTGTGGTAATCCACAGCTGCTGAACACAGTGTCCAACGTGCAGTCTATCAGTCTGATGTACTGTGGTCTCTCTGTGAGGTTGTCTGTAATCCATCTGACCAGGTGTGAGTCCACCCTTATCTCTGTCAGCTTGTCTCTTAGCAGGAGGGGCCGGATGGTGTTGAAGGTGCTGGAGAAATCAAACAACATGATTCTCACAGCACCACTCTCCTTGTCCAGATGAGAGTAAGCCATGTGTAACAGAGAGGATGGCATCCTCCACGCCCACCCTCTCCTGGTATCCAGACTGCAGTGGATCCTGTGAATGGTGGGGTCTGAAGAGATGGAGCAGCAGCTGTTGGAAAGTCTTCATGTGGAACGTCAGAGCAACTGGTCTGAAGTCACTCGGCTCCTTGGGGTGTTTTGTCTTAGGAACAGACAATGAGACATGAAAATCTTTAGGAACCGGGATGATGAACATGAAATCTTAAGAACAATTTAGGCTTAGTATTACAGAGTAGCAACATAGTAGTGCATATGTTCATATGCTGTGTTTGTACTTCTGTTTAAGGATAAGGGGGAGAAAGAACCTTGTGTGGTTCCTCTACCCAAAAACGCAAGACAGCCACCAGAAGTCAAAGCCAAGCCACAAATGTGTCCTCCTACACTGGCTTGTTTCAGATCGACACCTGCTACAGCCCACGGGAACAAGGAGGAAGAGGAGCAGGACAACAAATTCATGAAAGAACTGCAGGTATTCGGCAGATCAAATAATGAACCAAAGACACAGCAGACCTATGGACTGCTTATTAATGGGTAATAATGGCCTTTAATTAAAAACTGCACACTGCTGAGTTAAAACATGTTTAGAATACCATTTGGTTACCATTATTACATATATGCCCAAACAAATCCCTGAGTTAAAGCAACACTGCAAGAATTGGCATGCAGAATGCAAGCAGCTACATTTTTCTTTAGCAACAAGTGAAACTGTCTCAGAAACTATATCAGAAAACTGTAAATCCAAGTGATTAAGGTGAAGCAGAAGGACATCAGACGAAAAACCAGAAAACATTTCTCTTTGCTTTTCTCTTCCAGGTGTTTCAGAAATACACTATAATATCATTCATGATTTAAATTACTTCTATAAAATGTCTTTGATTTATGAATTGCACTGAACATACACATGCTTCTAACTGTCCACAGCAAGCTGGATAACATCATCAACATTACTGAGGTCTGACTAATCACCTCGCTGTTGCTGTCTCTCCCATTTTTACTGCTTTCCATGACTTGTTTTCAAACACTAAACCTGCCCTCTGTTGTAATGTAACTAAGGTTCTATGAATTCTGGATGACCGCCAGAGACAGTATAAAAATACCTGGATAAGCATGCACAGATCGAGACATCATACCAACAAAGTCATGTGACCTGGGTGACGTAAGCTACCTGATAAGGGGGGCAGACACCCAGAGATCGTCTCCTACAGAATCTTCTCGTCAAGATCCCGAGTGACAAGGAACTCTGGCGGTCATCCAGAATTCATAGAACCTTAGTTACATCTGTAACTCTCGTTCTATTTTATTCTTCCTGACTGCCAGAGACGGTATGAAATACCTGGATGACCCATACCAACAAAGTCATGAGGAAGCTGCACTCACCGGGGTCAGTTTCAGCTTGAAGGAACAGACAGGACAGCTGCCGCCACAGGATGGGGAATGGCCACATTGACTCTGTAGAAGCGGGCAAAGGTACAGGAAGAAGCCCACGCAGCTGCAGCACAGATGTCATTCAGCGGAACACCCTTCAGAGCAGCCCACAAATGGAGACGCTCCTGGTGGAATAACATTTCACTGGGGGGACCCGAAGGCCCCTGAGCCTGTATGCATGAGCCATAGTATCAACAACCCAATGCGAGAGCCTCTGTTTTCAGTGGGAGGGGCCAAAGCACCCCATTGAGAAGCCGATGGAGAAGAGAACCATATTCTCCCAGGCCAGAAGGGAGCCACCAGTAACACTGTTTATGTTCATGTTTATTAGGGACCATGTACAATTAAAACATAAATGTTGCCATTTCATGCATTGTACTAGAGTTAGCCGACTAATTTACATCCTGGCAGGACATAAAACATATGAAAATATACATAAATACAATAGACAAGTCACTCATGAAACACACAAACACACACAACATAAAAACATTCTGTCAGCACCATAAATCAGTGGTTACAGTCTGACTGTTTTTTAGTGAAAATTTCAGCTGTGACTTAAAGTTCCTCATGGAGAGACAGCTCTTTAAATTAACTGGTGTCACACCGCAGTGAGGTCAAGTTGGGTTTTTGTTCTGTCTCGTCATTTCCTGTTTTATTATATTTACCTGCCCTCTCGTTTCAGGTCACTTGCCCTTCCTCATGTGTCACCGGCCTCATTGTCTTCCCCGCCCTGATTGTTTCCACCTGTTCCCCATGACTGATCACCAAAGCCTTATTTTGTGTTCCTTTCCGTTGTTTTTGCCTCGATTGAGAGATTATTTTGTTGTAAATTTATTAGTATAGCTGTTTGTTTATTTGTGCTTAGTTTAGTTGTTTTTTCATCCTCACTAGGAGAGATTTTCAGTAAATGTTTTGCAGCCTTTTGATTTTCCGCCTTTTGTGAGTGATTTTGATAATTTTTTTTATAACGCAGTTTAGAGTTTTTTCCTCCCTTTGGAGTGACTTTTGGTTTTCCCTAGTTTAGGCCTGTTTTATAGCCTGCCTTAGCCTCACTCTGTCAAGGGTTTTTTGTTATTCAAAATAAAACAGCTCACTGACACCTCTGTGTCTGAGTCCTGCTTGGAGTCCGGCCTTACAGTACACTTTGGCCAGAATGGACTCAGCAGAGGCTGGCTAGTGGGCAGCTTTGCTACAGGCTCAGGAAGCCCGCATCTCCTGTCAGGGGGAGTTCCAGACGGCGATGGCGGCGCATCTCGCCTGCTTTCGTCCCAGGTAGAGGACCTGGTGGATCACCTGTGGCTGACAGCACGGCCATCCGTGGTGCCAGAGTCCCCAGCAGTGGTTCCGACCCAGGGCATTCCCATGTCCGGGATGGGGATCAGCGTTTCTCTGGGGAACCGGGACAATGCAGGGCCTTTCTGATTGACTGCTCAATCCACTTTAAGGAACTCCCGCATGCTTTCACCACGGACAGGTCTAAAGTAGCGTTCATGGTTTCCCACCTGACAGGGAGAGCCAGAGCTTGGGCCACCGCTGAGTGGGCTCGTGACTCTCTCCTTTGCTTCTCCCTCACAGACTTTAAAACTGCCCTCACTAAGACTTTCGACCCAGTGTCTTCAGACAGAGAAAAGGCCAGGGAGCTGAGCAGTCTGACACAGGGCAGAGACTCGGTGTGCGACTACGCTATCCGCTTTCGCACCCTGGCGGCGGAAAGCGGGTGGAATAACACCGCCCTATGCAACGTTTTCCTGAAGGGACTGGCGGCTCACATCCAGGAGCTACTACTGCCACTGGACCTGCCTGCAGACCTGGACTCTCATCTCGCTTGCTATCCGGACAGACAACCGGTTTCGTGAGCTCCGGCGACCGCGGAGTGGCCGTTCGACGTCGAGGAGGCCTCCACGCTCCCCCACCCCGGGCGATCAGGTTCCCCATTTCCCTTTCCCTTTCCTCCTCCACCGCCAGGGAAGAGGAGCCCATGCAGATTGGCAGGACGAGGCTGACACCGGAGGAGCAGCGACGACGCCAGCAGGAGGGCTGTTGCTTTTACTGCGGGGAGTTCGAGGTCATCGAGTCGTTGAATGCCCAGCTAAGAGGACCTCGGTGGTGAGTCGAGTTACAGCTATTAATCTTGTGACTGTTAACCCCAAAGCAGACACTGAATACCCGGACCTGAGCGCTGTGCCTCCCTGCTGTCATCACCTCAAAGAGGTATTCAGCAAATCCAAAGCCATGTCTCTCCCTCCACATAGACCATACGATTGTGCAATTGACTTAATCCCCGGTTCCACCCTGCCCAAGGGCCATCTGTACTCCATTTCAGGGCCGGAAAGTGAATCCATGAAGGAGTACATCCAGACCTCCCTGAAGGCAGGGCTCATCCGTCCCTCCTCTCCTCCAGCCGGCGCGGGCTTCTTTTTTGTTGGTAAGAAGGATGGGTCGTTAAGGCAGTGCATTGACTATAGCCCGTTAAATTACATCACTATAAAGAACCGATATCCTTTACCACTCATGTCATCTGTGTTTGACCAACTCCAGCAAGCTAAGGTATTCACAAAACTAGACCTTTGCAACGCCTACCACCTGTTTAGAGGGAGAGGGAGATGAGTGGAAAACAGGGTTTAACACCCTTACCAGCCACTACGAGTACCTGGTGATGCCATTCGGCCTCACTAATGCCCCAGAGGTTTTCCAGGCCATGATTAATGACGTCCTTAGGGACTTTCTGGATCACTTTGTGTATGTATTACTTAGACGACATACTCATCTACTCCCCGGATTTAGATACACACAAGGGCCACGTAGCCAAAGTACTCAAGAGACTTTTAGACCACCAACTGTTTGTCAAGGCAGAGAAAAGTGAGTTCCATGCCGACACCATCTCCTTCCTGGGCTTCATTGTAGCCCCTGGAAGGGTGCAGATGGATCCGGATAAAGTGAGTGAGAAAAGGAGGTTAAGCAGGCTAATGGTGAGGCTCCGCCACCTAGTGGGTGCCCAGAGAATCGGTTGTTTGTCCCAGTTGAGTTGCGCCCACAGGTGATCCACTGGGCCCACACCTCGCCGCCTTCCTGCCATCCGGGAGTTCGGCAGACAATGTTCAGGAGTACGTGGAGGCTTGCTCGGTCCGCGCCCGCAATAAGACGTCCGAATGGTCCTCATCGGATAGCCGCAAAAAGGTCCAACAGTTCCTCGGTTTTCCTAACTTTTGTAGGTGGTTTATCCGAAAAATCAGCACAATAGCAGCTCCGCTCCATGCACTCACTACCCCCAAGGTGCGCTTCCACTGGTCAACAGAGGCAGAGTCCGCCTTCCAGAACGTCAAGCGCCGCTTCACCACAGCCCCCATCCTTACCATGCCCGATCCTCAGTGACAGTTCGTGTTGGAGGTGGACGCCTCCAATGAAGGAATCGGGGCGGTGCTGTCACAGAGATCTGAGCTGGATGGTAAGATGCATCCCTGTGCCTTCCTGTCTTGGCGGCTGTCCAAGGCGGAAAGAAACTATGACGTTGGCAACCGTGAGCTCCTCGCGGTGAAGGTGGTGCTGGAAGAGTGGCGGCACTGGTTGGAGGGGGCCAGTCAGCCGTTTATTTTCTGGACGGACCACAAGAACCTGGAGTATATGAGAAAGGCCAAATGCCTAAATTCTCGCTAGGCCAGGTGGGCGCTTTTTTTTTAACAGATTTTCTTTTTCTCTGTCTTACAGGCCGGGGTCCCGGAACATCAAGCCTTACGCCCTGTCATAACTCTTTGACCCTGAGCCTGTTGCCAAGGAGCCTGAGCCCATCCTCCCATCCTGTGTGGTTGGAGCGGTTTCCTGGCAGATAGAAAAGGAGGTTAAACAGGCTAATGGTGAGGCTCCGCCACCTAGTGGGTGCCCAGAGAATCGGAGTTGCGCCCACAGGTGATCCACTGGGCCCACACCTCGCCGCTTTCCTGCCATCCGGGAGTTCGGCGGACCATGTTGGGGAGTACGTGGAGGCTTGCTCAGTCTGCGCCCGCAATAAGACGTCCACCGGTTCACGCATGGGACTTTTGCATCCACTTCCCATCCCCTCCAGACTGTGGGCAGATATCTCCTTGGACTTCGTCACGGGGCTCCCGACATCACAAGGTAACACTACTGTCCTCACTGTGGTGGACAGATTCTCTAAGATAGCTAGGTTTATTGCTCTTCCCAAGCTACCCTCGGCCAAAGAAACTGCAGAGATCATGATCAACCACGTCTTCAGAATTCACAGTTTTCCCAAAGACATTGTATCGGACTGGGGGCCCCAGTTTGTATCTCGGTTCTGGAGGGAATTCTGCCCACTCATCGGTGCCAAAGCCAGCCTGACCTCAGGATGTGACCCGGAAGCAAACGGCCAGACGGAGCGCCTCAACCAACAGCTGGAAACCGGCCTCTGGTGTCTAGTGTCATAGAACCCAGCCACATGGAGCAATCACCTGGTCTGGGTAGAGTATGCGCACAACTCCCTGCCCACCTCAGCCACTGGCCTTTCCTCTTTCATGTGTGTCTATGGCTATCAACCACCTGTGTTTTCAGACAATAAACCAGAGACGTCAGTGCCCTCCGTCCAAGCTCAGATCCGCCGCTGCCGCCGCATCTGGGCAGCCACCCGTCAGGTACTCATCCGCCAACGGGACCGGTTCAAAAGGGCCGCGGACTGGAAAAGACGACCCACTCCGGTGTACCAGCCGGGCCAGAGGGTGTGGCTCTCAGCCAAAAACCTTCACCTCAAGGCCCTCTCAAAGAGACTGGCACCGCGCTTCGTAGGTCCGTTTCCCATCACCAAAGTTATCGAACCTGCAGCGGTTCGCCTTCGACTGCCCCGGTCTCTCCGTGTCCACTCTACGTTCCATGTAAGTCAGGTCAAACTGGTCAAGGAGATCCCCATGGTCCCGGTTTGTTATGTCTCGTCATTTCCTGTTTTATTTTGATATTTACCTGCCCTCTCATTTCAGGTCACTTGCCCTTCCTCATGTGTCACCAGTCTGATTGTCTTCCCAGGCCTGATTGTTTCCACCTGTTCCCCATTACCCTGTGTATATATTGTCTGCGTCTCCCTTTATCTTGTGCCAAAGTGTTTCGTCCCATGACTGATCACCAAAGCCTTATTTTGTGTTCCGTTCTGTTGTTTCCGTTTTTTTTGCCTTGATTGAGACATTTTTTGTTGTAAATTTATTAGTATAGCCGTTTGTTTCATGCTTAGTTTAGTTGTTTTTTTCATCCTCCCTAGGAGAGATTTTCAGTAAATGTTTTGCAGCCTTTTGATTTCCCTCCTTTTGTGAGTGATTTTGAAAAATTTTCATACCGCAGTTTAGAGTTTTTTTCCTCCCTTTGGAGTGACTTTTGGTTTTCCCTAGTTTAGGCTTGTTTTATAGCCTGCCTTAGCCTCACTCTGTCGGGTTTTCGTTATTTAAAATAAAACGGCTTACTGACACCTCTGCGTCTGAGTCCTGCTTGGAGTCCGGCCTGACAACTGGTAGTGCATTCCACTGTTTTGCGGCTTTAAAAGAAAAAGAAGACTGCCCAAAAGTTGTGCAGTAAGGAGGTATTCTACAGTCGTAAACAGATGCTATTGTTGAGGATCGAATGGAATAGAACTAGCAGGACGATGACATACAAACTCCAGAAGACATGCTGGGGCCAGACCATGTAGAATCCTGTACACCAGACACAAGCTTAAACTCTCTAAAGTTTTCAAAGCTTAATAAATGGTGTTTCTCTAGAATATTACAGTGGTGGTAATGAAGTGGTTTTTTATCAAGAATTTTTATAGCTTGTTTATATAGTGATTTTAGCGGTCTAATGGTAGATTCATTGGCCTGCCCCCAATAGGTGATGCAATATGAAATACGTGAGAAAATGAGACCATGCATAAATGTTTTGGCTACATCCATAGGAAGCAACGATCTTGTATGTCTAAAATTAGCCAGGTTATATTTAATTGTTTTTATCATTTCTTTTAATGTGCTTTTTGAAGTTGAGGTCAGAATCCAGTGTAACACCAAGATATTTTAATTCAGTAACTATATCAATGGATTCATGTCTAATTTTAATGCTTGCAGTTGGAGCCTGCTTCTTAGTTTTACAAAAGAACATGCCCTTTGTCTTACTGATGTTTAGAGTAAGACGGGACTGTTCAAGCCATTGAGCCACACCTTGCAAAGCATTTGTTAATTTCTCTGCTGCTATCGGAGCATTTTTACCATGAACGTACAGGACAGTATCATCTGCATACAATTGTACATCAACTCCATTACAGTGTTGTGGCAGGTCATTGATGTATAAACTAAAAAGAAGAGGACCCAACACAGATCCTTGAGGCACGCCCATTGTGTTTTTAACATAATTTGAGTATGCATCTTTGACTTTGACACATTGTACCCTATTTAAAAGATATGCGGAGAGCCATGTCAGTGTTTGTGTGGAAAAATTAAAATAAGAGAGCTTGAGGATGAGGACATTGTGATTAACAGTATCAAAGGCTTTACGTAGCACCAACAACTCCACCGTTGTCAAGTTGTCCTCTGATTTTTTTCAGTAAAGTGTAAAACAGCTGTTTCAGTAGAGCTGTTCTTTCTGAAACCAAATTGCATATCGTTTCGACCAGGGTTGTAGGTATTCAGGTGTGTTAACTGCTGTAAAACTACCTTCTCTGCAACCTTTGAAATTACTGGTAATATACTTATTGGCCTATAGTTATTTGGTTCATGACGATCTCTGGACTTGAAAATGGGTGTGTTAACGGCATGCTTCCAGTTATCAGGAAGAGCTTTGTGTTATTGAGAGATTGATTAAGTGTGTGATTGGGAGTGTTAGTGTTCAGATGTTTCTTTACGAGCATACTGTCCATCTAAAAAGCGTCTTTACTTTTAGAACTTTTCAAAGAACGAATTAGTTTGTGCTTCATCAGTGATGTTCAAACTGAAGCCTGTGTCATTTTCAGTACGTGTGCCAACTAGAGGCAAAATGTCATCTTTCTTAAAAAGATTGCCTAACTCATAGACAGACTCAATAAAAAATGAGTTAAAGATGCTTGCAATGGAACCATTATCTTTGATTAACTTGCCCTGAGATTTTAGGTGTATGTCTTCTGCTTGACATCCTTCTTGGCCTATGAGGCTATTGATATTTTTCCAAATTTCTTTACTATTTCCTTTAGCCTCATTTAGTAATGAATATAAAAACGGGACTTTGCTAATCTCATTTCATTAACCACTTTATTCCTCAAACCTTTGTAAATTAAAATATCTGTATCTCTCTTAGATTTAATGGCTTTTTTAAAGGCAAAATCTCTTTGTTTCATCAATTGCCACAAGGTGTCGCTAAACCAGGGCAGGGTTACTCTCTTTCTCTGTTTTCTCTTGGACTGAGACTGGCAATGCGAGGCGAGGCCCAGTGAAGAAGCCTCTGAGCCTCCTGTAGGGAATGCCTGGACCTGGTTCCTCCTTGGTGGTTCACATGATAAACTGTCGAGGTGTTGTCTGACCGAACAAGTACATGCCTCCCTTTCAAAAAGGGAAGGAAGTGCCTGAGGGCTAAGTGCACCGCACGCAGCTCCAACACATTTATATGCTGGAGTCTCTGCTGAGGACTCCAGGTTCCCCTGACTGTCCTGTGGTTCCAAACAGCGCCCCAGCCCAAGAGGGAGGCGTCTGTCACCACTACCTCCCGACGGGAAGGAAGAGAACCCAAGAGAACACAGCTGGAGAGATAGGCCCTGCTTTTCCAGGGTTTGAGAGACTGGAGGCACCTGGTTGGGACCACCACCATTCTGCCTTGGTGCCTCTTGGGGTCGAGGCCCAAACCATTGACCCACACCTGCAAGGAGCGCAGAGGAGTCCCAGGGGGATGACCGCCGATGCGGCTGTCAATTTTCCCAACAACTGGAGAAATAGCCCATATGTCAACCTTGCACCTCTCTAAACACGTGAGACAAGATTGAGGATGTCGTCGACTCTCTTTGGGGAAGGAAAGACCTTCATCATCACAGAGTCGAGCACAACCCAGATGAGCGCGACTCGATGACTGGGAACTAAACAGCTCTTTGTGAAATTCACAGTAAGACCCAACTGGTTCACATGGGTCAAAAGACACGTTGTGTCATGGATGGCCTGTTTGCGGGTTGCGGAGCAAATTAGCCAGTCGTCCAAATAAGGGGGAATACGAATGCCCTTGCTATGCAGCAGTGAAAGTGCTGCTGCAATGCATCTCGTGAAGATGTGAGAGCCCAAAGGGGAGAATACGGAACTGGTATGCTTGTCCCTTGAAGGCAAAACGAAGAAACTGCCTATGGTGGGGTGCGATCGGCACATGGAAATAAGCATCCTTCAGATCGACGCTTGTGAACCAATCTCCCTCTGAGACCACCTGAAGGACATCTACTGTGCGAAGCATACGAAAACAAAGAACCTTTATGAACTGGTTTAATCATCGGAGATCGAGGATGGGACGGTAACCGCCGTCCTTCTTCGGAACATGAAAATAGGTCGAATAGAACCCTCTCATTCGATCTGAACTTTTTACACACTTGATGGCGCCTTTCTCCAGAAGCACCAAAATCTCCTGCTCTAGAACCAGACACCTCACAGGGTCCTTGACTACAGTTATTCTGACCCCGCTGAACCTTGGGCAGCTTGGGGTGTCGGTTTGCAGGTGGTCCCTATCTAGGTGCCCTGTCTTTGGGCGTCCGAAAGGCAGGTTGCTGAGGGGCCCTATGGAAACGGCCCTGCTGAATTGAGGTGTGGCCAGCCTTTGACTCACCCTGAGCATTGGCTGTAGAGTGGGGAGCGTTAGTGTGCCTCGGTCTAGGCAATGGTGCCTGGCATAAGTCAGAAAACTGCTGTTTGACTTTATTCACCTGCACACTGCGCTCTAAAGCCTGTTGAGCAGGTCCGAATAGCTGTCCTGGAACGACAGGCAGCGTGCGGAGTGTCTTCCTACATGCCTCTGACAAGGGGGACTGGGCAAGCCACACCTGGCGCCGCGCCAAGGTCAAGGTGGACATCAGTCTCCCAAGCTCTCTGGTCATGAAACAGAGAGCTGGGGGTCTCATGTACGAATACTTGCATGGATTTCCTACTGAAACTTGGCGTACGCCAAAACCCGGAAACTGTCGTACGCACAAAAAAATTCAGATGTATCAAAGTATGCGTACGCATGGATCCAAGCACGTTTCTTTTGTACATCCCAATCAACGTGGAATTGAGCGCACATGCAACTCCTCCCTGTCCACGCCCCATTTACATATGCAAATCTATTTAAATAGGCCCTGGACCTGAGATTCACCTCTTTGTCTGATCAGATAACGCGATGAACAAAGGAAAGAAAATGAATTTCACAGAGTCTGAGCTAAAGATTTTAGTTAATGAAGTGGAGATTCTGTTTGGTTCCCTGTCAACAGGGATAAATATGACCAAAAAAAGACGTGAGTGGGAGCGTGTGTGTAAGGCTGTAAATGTTGTGGGATCCGAGCAGCGCACACACAGGTGTGGACAGGTGTGGCACTGCGGCTGACATTTTACGCCCGCTTTTACTGACAAGAATACTGAACACAGGGAGACAATCAGGGGCTTGTTGGAAAGCTCCGCAGGTCTAATTTCACAAGCGGAAAATAATTCAATTCAATTCAATTCAATTTTATTTGTATAGCCCAAAGTCACAAAGTACATTTGCCTCGGAGGGCTTTACAATCTGTACAGGGAGTGACACCCTCTGTCCTTAGACCCTCGGTTCGAGTGAGGAAAAACTTGCCCACAAAAAACCTTTTAACAGGGAAAAAATGTGGAAGAAACCTCAGGAAGAGCCACAGAGGAGGGATCCCTCTCCCAGGACGGACAGACGTGCAATGGATGTCACGTGTACAGGACAATCAACATAAACATTTTGTACATTTACAATGACTGACAGAATGACAATGAATGATAAAGTGACCACAGTAGCAGATATAGTAGTATTAATGACAGTAGTAATATGTGTAGTGGGCGTCGTCCAGGATCACAGCAGCAGCCACGATCCACGAAAAACCTGCTGGACGACAGAGCACAGAAACTCCGGGGAAGTTTGGTTAGTAGCATGCATTAATGAGACATGTCCAGAGAGAGACAGAGACAGACAGACGGACAGACAGACAGACAGACAGACAGACAGACAGACAGACAGACAGACAGACAGACAGACAGACAGACAGACAGACAGACAGACAGACAGACAGACAGAGGCAGAGTAGGAGGGAGGGTTTTCGGTAAGGGAGATGTGACTACATCTTTAACCAATACCGTGCCTGGCTAGGCATAACCCTGGGGAGTCCCCCGGCAGTCTAATCCTGTAGCAGCATAACTAAGGGATGACCTGAGCCAGCCCTAACTATACGCTTTATCAAAAAGGAAAGTTTTAAGTCTACTCTTAAAAGTGTTGACCGTGTCTGCCTCCCGAACCCAGATTGGTAATTTGTTCCACATAAGAGGTGCCTGATAGCTGAAAGCTCTGGCTCCCAATCTACTTTTGGAGACTATAGGAACCACAAGGAACCCAGCGTCCTGAGAGCGCAGTGTTCTAGAAGGATAGTAAGGTACTATGAGCTCTTTTAGATATGATGGTGCCTGACCATGAAGAGCTTTGTAAGTAAGGAGGATAATTTTAAATTCTATTCTAGATTTAACAGGGAGCCAATGCAAGGAAGCCAAAATGGGAGAGATTTGATCTCTGATCTTGGTTCCTGTCAGAACACGTGCAGCAGCATTCTGAATTAACTGTAAAGTCCTAAGAGACTTATTAGAGCAGCCTGATAACAAAGAGTTACAATAGTCCAGCCTAGAAGTAACAAATGCGTGGACTAGTTTTTCTGCATCTGCTTGAGAAACAGTGCGTCTGATTTTAGCGATGTTACGTAAGTGGAAGAATGCAGTCCTCGAAATTTGTTTTATGTGGACATTAAAGGACAAATCCTGATCAAAAACAACTCCAAGATTCTTTACAGTGGAGCTGGAGGCCAGGGTGATACCGTCTAAAGTAACTAAGTCTCTAGAAAGAGAGTTTCTGAGGTGCTTGGGTCCAATTACAAGAACTTCAGTTTTGTCTGAATTTAACATCAGAAAATTATAGGTCATCCAATTTTTTATATCCTTAAGGCATGCTTGGAGTTTAGTTAACTGATTGGTTGCATCAGGCTTTAACGATAAATATAATTGGGTGTCGTCAGCATAACAATGAAAATTGATAGAGTAATTCCTAATAATGTTCCCTAAAGGAAGCATATATAAACTAAATAAAAGTGGTCCTAGTACAGAACCTTGTGGGACTCCATGACAAACTTTGGTATGCATGGAGGATTCATCATTGACGTGAACAAACTGAGATCGATCTAAGAAATACGATTTAAACCAGCTTAGGGCGGTTCCTTTGATGCCAATTTGATGTTCCATTCTCTGTAAAAGAATTTGATGGTCAATGGTGTCAAATGCAGCACTAAGATCTAACAGGACAAGTACCGAGATTAGTCCTTTGTCTGATGCCATTAGGAGGTCATTTGTAACCTTGACTAATGCGGTCTCTGTGCTATGATGCACTCTAAATCCTGACTGAAAATCCTCAAATAGACTATTGTTATAGAGAAAGTCACACAGTTGATTAGCTACAGCTTTCTCAAGTATCTTAGACACAAAGGGATATCGGTCTATAGTTGGCTAAAACCTCTGGGTCTAGAGTGGGCTTTTTAAGAAGAGGTTTAATTACAGCTACCTTAAAGGACTTAGGTACATGTCCTGATAATAAAGACAGATTAATTGTATCCAATAACGAATGACTAACTAGAGGTAAAACATCCTTGAGCAGCCTGGTTGGGATGGGGTCTAAGAGGCAGGTTGAAGGCTTAGCTGCAGAAATGATTAAAGTTATTTGATGGAGGTCGATGGGAGAAAAACAGTCTAAATACATATCAGGTTTTACAGCTGTTTCCAAACTTGCTGTATCAGAATGCAGATCAATGCCTGTTGAAGACAGAAGGTGATGGATTTTGTCTCTAATAGTTATAATCTTATCATTAAAGAAGCTCATGAAATCATTGCTACTTAGACCTAAGGGAATAGATGGTTCAGTAGAGCTGTGATTCTCTGTTAGCCTGGCTACAGTGCTGAAGAGAAACCTGGGGTTGTTCTTATTCTCCTCAATTAAAGAAGAGTAGTAGGCTGCTCTGGCATTACGGAGAGCCTTCCTGTATGTTCTGAGATTATCTTGCCAGACTAGATGAGATTCTTCCAGTTTAGTGGCACGCCATTTGCGTTCAGATTTACGTGCCTCTTGTTTTAATTTGCGAGTCTGCTGGCTATACCATGGTGCTAGCCTTCTAAAGCCATAAAGAAAACTAAAAACATGATATTTGAATGTGCACATGCCCAAATATGCTTTGGCACACTGGCACACTGGCACGGCTTCTGGGTAAGTAAGTAGTTCAATCCTTTAATTGTCCCGTATGTAAACCAGCGTTACATACGGGACAATTGAAGGAATAAAATCCACCCATCGCGCACCGTGCCAGCCTCCAGCCTGTTCCCAGCCATGCTGTTAGTCATAATGAATAAGTCGTGCGTTGAACCAGGCCAGCTTGCCAGTTAGCTGCATTCACGCATCACATATGATTTGAACATTGATGGAATAAAAATGTTTGCTACTTAGATAAACAGCTCCTGTTGGAATGCCTTTGTTGCCAGGAACCCCAGCATGGTCAGCACAACCCCGAGCTACTCGCCGGCCCCCGTTGCGCTCTCGGGCCGGCCGCAGCTCTGCGCACAACTCCAGTCCTGCCCTTGGTAACCGAAATCGGCTTATGAGCCAATTATCATGGTTTGCAAGTAAATCCTTGCGTTCCTTAAATCGCTCATGTTTGCAAGGTCCTCTAACAACGCTAACGCTGCCTTTGTTAATATCATTTTCTTCATCACATTACGCATGCTTTTATATCCACCTATAATTGCAAACATGTGGGTGTGTTAATTGTTCATAAGTGTGTCTCTGATGTGCACATCACTCTGATGACTACTTGTTTTCACATTATTAACAGTTTCCCAGCTTCACCTCTAAGTGTCGCCAAAGGAACAATAGCTGTGGAAACGTGCGACGACAGCTATGAAATTGGCGTGGGTCATGCACATTTCTACGATTGTTTCACGTTTGATAAATCTGAACGTGAGCGTGGAAAAGGACGTACGCCACTTTTTTGTGCGTACGCAATCTTTGTACATGAGGCCCCTGGAGTGAAGCATCACTGAGGTCTTGTGTCTGGGCATCTGCTCCAGTAATCTGGAGAGTCTGTGACAGAGCCAGAACCAGGTGGAAAAAGGAGTTACCAATACGGCCCATACGAGCCGCTATATCATAGCTTTTGGTAAGGAGGTCATCAGTTATCCTACACTGTGGGCGTGGACAACGAGCATCAGGTCTGAGGGCTTCATCTGGAGACACTATTAGAGAAGCGATTGAGGCATCAATGCATCCATATTGGTCACCCCCTCATGGCAGCCAGAGCTCTGCACTCACTTGGCAGGTGAAGGAAAGCCTTGGGGTCCGGCCAGCACCTCTGAAGTTCAGTGATGTATGGCTCAGAGGGTGGAACCTTGAAGGGAGATGGTTGAGGGGCATGTTTGAAAAAAGCATTAGAGGGAGCAGCCTCCACAGGGGCAGCATCCAACCCAAGCCAAGAGATGGCCAGTTGGATGACCTGTTTAACTGTGGAAAGACTGGCCTTAGCATCCCTTAACGAGTCTGCACCCGACTCTGAGAGCCTGCTACCAAGGGAAGGGGGGATCCCCCCTTTAACTCTTCCTGTCCCCCTGCTTCATCGTCATTAAAGAGATATCCAGAGGCCGCAACAGACAGCGTGTCCTCATCTTGCTGGCCAGCCATATGGGGCAAAGAAGCTAGGCTATCACTCTCAGCGTAGCTCTGTAGTGGTTCTTCAATCGGTGGCTCTGAGGCAGCGGGGCAAGCATCTGAGGGGCCACTAGGTTGAAGACTAAGAAGCAGGGCCTTAATCTGGGCAAACTCCAGGCCAAAGTGTCCACTTTAAGGGCCAACGGTTCAACACCCCTCCGTTTCTTATTAGCGACGGAGGCATCATCCTGCGTGTGTCAGTGGCGCTTGGGCCTGTGAGGAGAGCTGTATGCAGGTCTCCCGGAAGGGGGTAACTCTGCCTCAGCAATGCTTCTTTCAAATTTAGCCAACCTTGCAGTCCTTTTTGCTATAGGCATGCAGATGCAATTAATGCAAGCACTTTCAGTCAGCGCCTGCTTGAGATGCGCAATGCCAAGGCACGAAGGGCATTTGTCATGGCCATCCTCTGGACTCAGAGGAGCCATGCAGGAGATGCAAACACACAACATAGCTACAGAGGCTGTAGTATGGCAGTTGAGCGGGAACACTCAAATACAATCCGATAAACCAGCAAGTGACGCCGAAAGGTGAGCGGTGTAGCTGCAGAGCGAGAAACACTCCGCTACAAACAAGCTAACAATGTAGCAACAGAGCGAGAAACACTCCGCTACCAACAACCCTTTTTTAAAAATTAGTATTATTATTATCGTAGGTAGTGTTCGCTAGCCCCCGATACAGCTGTCAGAGAAATGAAAACACCTCACGAGGACAGTCAGTAGCTAGAAGCTCTGGCTAGCAAAACGCGGTAACCCAAGCTGAGGGGATGCGCTTAGCGGGGATGAGGTACGCCCGCCGGCGATGGAAAACAAGCAACTTACCTGTCACAGTCCGAGCAGTGGGATGGGCGCTGGATAAGCAGCCTCTGGAGGACGAAACCGTAGCTCCAACCGGTTGTGGTTATGAGGCTACTGGCGTACATGGCAAGCTAGTAAAAAAACAATAGTAACGACCTGTAGGCTAAGGCGATAAGATAAAAAGGAGACGATCTCTGGGTGTCTGCCCCCTTTTTCAGGTAGCTTACGTCACCCAGGTCACATGACTTTGTTGGTATTCTGTCTTGATCTGCGCATGCACATAATGCTTATCCAGGTATTTCATACTGTCTCTGGCGGTCAGGAAGAATAAAATAGAACTATCTTTTCTTTTAACAGCACCCAGTAAACATTTGGGAACTGAAGAATGAATTTTTGAAAAGTTGAAAAGACAGTATATGTAGAAAAACTATAATATATAGTGTGTTGTGTATAATATAATATTAAATATAGTCATAATAATAATATATGAAACAGAACAGAGCACTTTATGTACAGTAGAATTGACATTAATATACCGGTACAAATAATTTTCAACAATGTTTTTAAAGAAACGTAATATAACCTGAATTATGTTTTATCAAGAAAATGCTTTTCGTTATTTTGATGATTAATTCCTGATAATGTACAAAACATTCACACTAAGTACGCACTGCAAAACATTTATTCATACAAAATTATTCATTACATACATGTTTATCTGTCTTTCTCTTCACATGGTAGAGTCTTAACTTGCATTTGTAGCTGCAGATTTTTCAGTAATGAAATTATCATAAAACTGGCACACACATCTGGAACTCCAGAGCAGTTGCCTCCTTTGCCCACTTAGCGCAGTCTTGCATGCACCACAAAGCTTAATGGTTGGTTGAAGCTGAAGCTAGGGGTGAGTCTGGAAAGTGTTTATAAACTGTTGAAAAGACATATTCAACAATTTGACTGTTTGAATCCATTTGACTAACCAGGAGGTTTGTTTCCAACATCCTCTAGTTGGAAAACATAATAGCCATGAGTTGCCAGGCAAACTCTTCCATGACTGTCCAAAACATCTTTCTCCCGGCAGTGTGTAGAGAATTTGGGAAATATTCCAAATTGGAAACTCCAAGGGAATTATGGAAATTTATGGGAAATAAATGGAAATTGGGGGTAATTTAAACAAACTGCATCATATCCAAACCAAATTTTGTTTTGTCATAAGCAGACATGTAAAATAAAACAAAAAACATTTCAACAGATTTATATGTAAGAAGAACTTTATCAAGTTTGAATTATTTTATTGAACAATATTATGTAGTCCACAAGCTCAAATGTGTCGTCAATAGTCTCTGTGTGCTCTGGGCTCTAAAGT
Source organism: Collichthys lucidus (assembly GCA_004119915.2). Taxonomy (NCBI): domain Eukaryota; kingdom Metazoa; phylum Chordata; class Actinopteri; family Sciaenidae; genus Collichthys; species Collichthys lucidus. The sequence continues at coordinate 34,379,603 of CM014089.1, read as the reverse complement.
GTGGTCCAGGTACAGAAATCACCTGTGCAGGTAGGGGGCGTGGCCTCAACAGGCCTGCAGTAAGCAGTGTGCTATGTGCATGTGATAGAGGAATAGCAGATATATATATATATATATATATATATATATATATATATATATATATATATATATATATATATATATATATATATATATATATATATATATATATATATATATATATATATATATTTACCCAACTATATTTAAGTTCCCTGTTAGGGCCAACCTCCAATTTTGTAAATGTATGGTTTACTCCCATCAATTACCATAAATTCCTGTTAATTCACATGAAAAGTTTCCAGCTGTGAAAATTCACAGAATTTTGCAACCCTAGTCTCTATTTATGTTTGGCAGACATACATTTGAATATCTTCATATGAACATTTAGTGCATCAGGTCCTATTGTTCTTGAGTTTTTTTGTTGGTTTAGTTCAGGATTATGTGTGCACACTGCAGAAAGAATAAATGTATATTTTGAGTGATAATTCATTTTCAGGTGATGATGTATTTAATGTTACCTTTTCTAATTCTAGGTGACTACAGACTTGTCAATATATGATAATTTGCCAGGTGGAAATAAACAATGGAAAGGAAAGGCGAGAACACCTCCAACACCACAGGTGGCCAATCAGAACTCTTCTGAGTTAGCAACTTTAAGCAACCAGTTATGTCCCCAGCTTAAAATTACAAATGGATGCCCTCATAAACTAATAACACAAGTTGAACAAGAAGATCACAATGAAATTGGAAAAAAACTGTAAATGTCCTGAGAAGGAGAAGAAGGGAGCAGAGGAGAAGGTGACACATGCCTTAAATTGTGTGACAGTAGAGAAGGTGAAAGTACCTCCTCCTGTAGCTATACAAGATGTTCAGACTGTCCATAAGAATGAGGAGGTGCAAACACAAAGAAAAGCAGAGAAGGTGGAGGTACTAAATGATCTTAGTGTAGTTACTTCCGATCAGATGAAAAAGGAGGTTGAGTAGGTGTTCTCTCCAACCACAGCAGAAAAAAAAGTCACGTTTACAGTTGCTCTTCTACAAAAAGAAAACATTCAAGCAACTGGCATCACAAGCCCTGACCAGACAAATAAAAGTGCTATCAAAGAGGTACCAGCTGAAAAGAAGGTAAATGTAAAGGTACAGAAAGAAAACACCATGGCGGATGGCTCCAGTGAGCAATCACAATACAGAGAAGAAGGAGATAGCCTAAACCCTAATATTTGGGATGATGGGGGACCTCCTCCACCACCTCCAGCTGGTAAAGTCAGCCTGAGAATTTCCAAGAGCAAACTTAGGACACAGTCCAAAGAGGAAGACCAAGTCAAAATGAGTGGCTCTGACTTCCAGACTGGAACTGGAGACAGCGCTGGTGAACCCACTTATTTGGTACATGAGAACCATAGTTTTGAAGGCAGTGATGACAAGTCACTTATTATTGTTATCTTGAATGAGCCTGTAGACATTTATTCAGCCTACAAGCGTCTCTCCACCATCTTCGAAAGTGAGGAAGATCTTGATGGTATTCTCTCTCCAGAATGTATTGTGGACAAAGAGGAGAAAAAACAGGAAGAACAAAGACAGCAGGTGAGACAAAACTGTCTCACTCAATTAAACTGTAACGTAGGCCATACAAACATCACAGGAAATGGACAGGATTTTCTGCAGCATCAAAGACCTTCAGCAGATACTGGCTCAGTTCCTGAAAACCAAGACCAGAGTAAGCGAGAAAAAAAGGAGACCAAAAGGAAATTCAAATTCAAGTTCCCCAAAAACAAATTGGCTGCAATTAGCCAAGCCATTTGAACAGGGAAAAGCAAAACAGGAAAGAAGACTCTTGAGGTTGCTGTCTATGAGGATGGGGAGGGGATTCCATCGGACAATAGGCTAGTGAAGGAGACTAAGGAGCAGGTCTCCTCCGCTAATGATACCAGACACTCAAAGTCACATAGTCGGGTAGAAGAGCTCTGCAAGAATACATTTGATTCTATTGACAGTTTAGAAAAGTCCATTAAACAGTTGGAAATCAGTGTGGACAGTATAACTGCCCTCCCCCACTTCCCCAATTCTTCCTTTGATTCCCCTGACAGAGCTTAGCTCAAAAGCACAGTCAAACAAGAAAGGAAGAGCCCATCTAAGAGGCCAGCCACTCACATCTTCAAGGGCCCAAAGCCACCTCAGAGTAAGAGGGCCAAACCACAGGCTCCACACAAAACAGGGAGAACATCCACCAAGAAACAGGTCTGATGTTCGTCTGCTTGTGGTGCTCACTTGCCTCAGTGGTGTCTGACTTCACACTCTGTTATATGAATCTTTCATAGTTTGGGCTCATTTTGTATTCTTAAGCAGAGAAAGTAATAATTTTTACCAGGAAGCACAAACTGACTTTATTGGCCATTGTCAGTGTCAGTCAGTGAGCCATGTTATGATTCAACATGGTAAATAGGTGCCCAGTGAGGTAAATGAGTTTTCAGACTGAGCAAGAAGCACATTTTGCCCTGCGCCATCCGCAGTGATGACTGTTAAACCCTACTGTTACGTGCTATTGAGTACAATATTTGATGTCAGCTTTGTTCTTTATTTGCTGCTTGAATCTGATGCTTTTGCCTGATTTTTATTGTTGGAACTCACACAAATACTGTACCCCCTCCATGCTTTCCAAAGAGAGCACAGTCTCTCAGTCTGTCTTAACTAATCTCTTGTTTATCCATCTCCTTGCTAGACCTCCAGCAGCAGTTCCAGCTCTTCTGCTCAGCATCACAGTACAGAGTCTCGCCACTCATCTTCCCCTTGCTCGCCAGATAAGACACCTCAGGGCCACAAGCAGTCCAGCCAGGTAAACAAACGTTGCCAGCTCTGAATCAGCATACTCAGTACAGTAATTAACTTTTTATTAAAACGTCTTCAGAAAGTGTCATATGCAATGTTAGTGGTTTGAAAAAGGAGTGAACAATATTGATTGATTTATTTGATTGAGTGTTTGTTAGTAAGTTTTGGATGTGCTAAGCTTTCTGTGGTGATATATGTCTTATCTTTGGGTCTGCTGTCTGTTCATGTTCCTCTACTCTTTGGCACATTTCTGTCAGTACACTTCTTGATTTAACTGCTGTATCCATGCTGTTAGCAGCCCCATATTCCAAATTAGCTGCTGATCCTTTGAAACTCAACACAGTTGACATTTGACTCTCGAGATCAGAGACTGGGTCTTGACATGTATGTAATCTGCATGTTCACTTTGTAAAACCGTTCCTCATCTGGCTAGTGAGTTGTGGAAACCCTCAAAATCACTTGATCCTCCTTAATCAAGGCCCCATGGAAGTCTTCATTCACTCAAATCCAATTGAACTAAAATTCAGTCCAATTGAAACAGCCTCACATTCATGTATTCAAACAGTATGTTGTCCTGGAAGGACTGCATGCATGTTGTGGTTGGTGGCATCACTGTTTAGTTTTACACAATGTTAAACCTAATGACATGATTACAAAAAAATTCCAAGTTATTCTGAAAAAAGAAAATAATATTTCTTATGTTTTTTTTGTTTGTACATTTACTATTCTTTTTCTAAACGGGTTGGATTTATTTGAAAAGAATAGAACTGAATTCTGTCAGTCATGTTTGGTACTTCTATGTCTTTGGCCAGTATAGAAAAAATAACATTTAATGTTGCATCTGCTTTCTATGGAAAGCAAAAGTACGATTCACATATACACACTTAGCTGCTTTTGTGAGACTAAGTCTATCGATAAGCACCTTTAACTAAATGAGTGTAACCTGTGATCTAACAGATTGTGAAACAGGACAATCAGCTTCAGGAAGACTACAGTCAGGGACCAATGATTGAACGAGAGCAGGAGACAGCCTATTAAGATTCTTCATCGGTTCAATTGTTCTTAATAATGTGATGAGTAATCACTAATTCATTGTACAGCAGCATAGGTGTTAAATAAAATTGCACATTGACTCCATGACATCACTTACAGGTTTCTGAAGGATGTTGTGAAGCTCAGAGTGCTGGCTCTGGCCACCATCATCTTGGCAGTCTTGGAGCTAAGACGAACTAAATGAAGCCTGGGTGCTCAAACAAGCCACCTGTGACAGCAGCCATCTGTCAATGAAACAGCCTGGCTCTTAATATAATTTGAACAGATGAGTTCTTTAAAAATTCACCCTCAGTACAGTTGTCATGAGCAGGGAAATTAGCTATAGAGACCAAACTGTTTTTTGTGCCAGGGTGTAAACATGATTATTTCTGCTGTGAAGTTGGACATTTGAACATGGGGGCTTACTGTATGGAGACTGAGTCATTCTGTAACCAGCTTGAAGTATGTGAGAAACTGCAGTTTTTGGCACCTCCACAGTGCCAAACCACAACAAAAGTGATGTTGTGACACCTTCCATACAGAGCAGGTCTAGACTGTAGTCTTATACATTATATTATGTATAGAGACCAACAATTCCCAGCATGAGAAAGCACTTGGTGACTGTGGCCAGGAAAACCTTTTATTGGCAGAAACCTCAAGTAGAACCTGAATCATGGTGGAGGACATCTGCCAGAACCAGAGGGAGAGACAAAAGCTGTGGTATTTTTGTTTGTCTTGTGCCACTGTGTGGTATAGATATATAGGTATGGTGGACTTTATCATATGTAGCCTTGAGAAAGAAATTGACTGGCCACATCCATAGAATTAACCTCTGCGTGAGTGTACTGTGTGTTGATAGCATTCATTTGTTTCATGGTGTGTGTTTGCAGGCAAACAGCAGAAGCAGTAAAGCAGCCGGGGATAGTAAACATTCTGCCATTGCTTTGCGTGTCCCTAAGATACCAGCCTTGTGCCATAACTCTGGGAAACACTCGTCTGCCTCTCTGTCCATTCTCCACTGCTTATACACCACCGATAAAAACCTCCAAAACTTCTCCTTCTCCCCTACCTCTTCAGCTTCTTCCACCACCTCTTCTGTTAAACACTCTCTTCTGTCTCCTCCTTCACACCTCTCCAAGTGTCCTTCCCATTTGTCCTCTCTTTCCTCTGCCCAGCGCTCCAGGCAAGAGTCATTTTCAGTTTCTCCGTCAAACTCTCCACCTCCCCCTTCTCCATCCTCCTCTCACAGCTCCTCTACCACGTCTCTGAATCTGAGTCATCTCCTCCCCTCATCGAGCCACGCCTTGTCACCCCACACTAATGTCAACCTGACTCACCACTGGCCTCGCAACAGCAGCAGCAAACGCCTAGTCCTCGTCTCCACTTCCAGCATCACCTCCCAGCACAGCTACTCTTCATTGTCCTACTCTTCATGTTCATCCTCTTCCACCTCCTCCTCCCTGTCCCCCACCTCCTCTCCCTCCTCCCCTCCCTCCCCATCCTCCTCCCTCCTCCCCACCATGGTGGGTCATTGGGCAAGGAGTATCCAGATGTCAGGGTCCATCCACTCTGTGGGTCGTGGAAAGAATCAAGTGCGAGTCCCACGCACGGAGGCAGCAGCCTCAGAGGACACGGCAAGAGGTCATACCTAATACCTCAAAAGGGGCAAAAAAGGTAATGCACAGCCCCTACAGCAATACTGTGTGATGTTTACTTTCCAACATTTTTGGATGGACAAAGATAAGAATATTAAGACCTCAATAAACAAAAGTCTAGCCTGATATTTATATACACTACTGCTGTACAACAGACAAGAAGATCCCAGAAATGAGCAATACAGTGGCATGCTTCAGATTATAGGCAGGTTGCAGCTCATCACAGATATATACACCATATATGTTAATCAATAGGCAGCAAACCTGAGCACCAGCTCGTTTAAAACTAGTTTGTGAGTGCTGTTTATTTTTAACTGTTAAATGGAATTATCACGGTTGTCATTATTTTTTATTAAGAGAGAGCTTAAAAAATGTTTAATCTGTCACGATCTGTAAATTAGTCTTTAAGGTGTCTTTACCCGTGCTCTATGTGCTCAGGTTAGAGGTTGGTGTCATCAGATGACATGCAACATTAAAACGATAAAGGTTGGACCACCTAAACAGGTCTGACAAAACTAACAGGAGAGTGAGCAAAAATCAGTAAAAAGTGCCAATCCCAACTCTCAACAATAGTTTTTTATTTGATTTAAAATAAAATTGAACAATTTGAACTGACTGACTGACTGACTGACTGACTGACTGACTGACTGACTGACTGACTGACTGACTATGGATACAGTCTGTGTGCTTTCACTGAACATGGTTGAATTCATTTCTATTAAAGGATCCAGGTTGATCAATATGCAGAGTTTACCTAAAGACAATCTATTGTGTACAGGTCAAATGTGTCAGTTTGCACGTAGATGAAGTGTAATGTAAAAATGATGTACAGACATATTAGACAGATTCTAACATAGCTGTTGATCATGTGCTCATACAACAGTTTACATTTGTGGTGACTTTTTGAAGTGACGGTTCTCCGAAAAAGGAGAAGGACTTTGGTGTTTTTATTCCAGTTCCTTTATACTGCCTGAACAGAGAGTTCATGACACAGTCAGCCTGTCAGGCTAAAGAAAGGAACAGTCCACCACTGTCAGAGTCCAATGAGAAGATAACCAGCACAGACATGTTCAGGACTTCTAAGCGAGGGCAAGCTTCAGAAAGATATTAGAATGTGGAAAGACATACCTACATACCCATTCCAAACCAAACACTGTGGTAAAAATGTTCAGCTGTACTCGAGTATTTGTTCTGATTACATTACTCCTGATCAAAAACTAGCAAGTCAACAATTTTCCTAATAGCCAAACATCAACCAGGTCACCAACAGCAGACTAATATTACTGACTAGTCCAACAGCAAGCACAGTTCTCCCACCCAGTCCAGTTCAGCTACTACAGCAGCTACAGAAATCACAGAGTTTGATGTAGTGAACATGACCTCAGTCATTATTTTTCTGCCTATGGCCTATTCAGGGGCTCTGCACAATAATATGTTCTTAATTTAAAAAAAAAATGAAAGGTCATATGGCTTCACTGTCCTTGTCTAATGTTTTGGGGTGTAGAACATTTAGATGAAGCTGAATGAACACACCCTGGTTGAGATAAATTGATGGTTAATGTTCTCATGTGACTCTGGGTATTCTGTTAAAATATCAGCTTGTTCCTCCTTCACAGATTTGCTCCCTGTTTAGTGTAAGGCAGCAACATGGGCTTAAAACACCAGTGTGTTTGACAATATGTGGACCTTTTACTGTGTTCTGTGTATAATGAATGTTTATCATTCAAATGTAAAGGCACAGTTTTATATGCAGATATTTTCTTTTGTTGTTTTTTTGTTTGATTTTACTAAAATGACCAAAAACCTGTGCATGCTTTCAACAGTTTCTCTGTAAGTTAGGAACCTGTTGAGTTTAAACTGCTGCAAATATCTGTGCTTTCCCATTTTCTAAGCTGTTGGTTGTCATAGACTTCAGCTTCATGTGAGGTTTTAGAACTAATAAAGGGCTTCACGTCTACTGCTTCTGTTTTGTTTGACTGTACAGTGCTGAGCCACCAGAGGGCAGCAGGGACACAGCTGAGTCCTGATGAAGCTCCTTACAGCTGATTAATGCTTCGCACAGCTCCTTCACTAAGTCACAATATTAAAATCAAACATGTCAAATCTCTGTTATGCCAAGAACAAATGATACAGGAATGAATGGAACTGAATTCAAAACAAACATCCATCCACGTCTTGATAGCATTCAAATGATTTTTATAGACACAATGTTTCTCTTTAAATTTTTTAAAATGTCTGCAAATATTCTAAGAGTGCACCGAACAATGATCTGAATGATTCATATGAGTATGAACAAAACAAAAACAAGAAGAGACAATATAATACAAATACAAACCAGCCCATCCTCTTGAGCTCAGCTCAGGGTTCAGTTTGAGGATCACAGGAAATGATAACAGAATAATGTATAATATAATAACTATGATGTAATGGTCTGAGAGTCACTTTATGCTAACTGTTTAATGTCTATATGTAGCAAACAAATCAAATGAATTAAGACTAATGAACTAAAGAAACATGAAGCTGATCCAGGATCTGGTGATGAGGACATCTGAACTCCTGACTAAATGACAAAATAAACAGCATCAGACTCTTTGGATAGCCCAGAATATTTCAAATAAAGCAGATGAGATAAAGGTCAGAACGGCTGACTGCCTCAGTCTGTCATGCTGGCAGTGAATGAATATTCACCATTACCTCCACATGTACTGAGGTGTCTCTGCGCAGGGCACCGAGGCTTCAGCTGGTTGGGTGGAGCGGCTCACTGTGAACCTGGATCTTCTCCTGCTCTTTTCTTTGTCCCTGACTGAAACAATACATTTTCCTTCAAGCCTTCTTTTTCCAAAAGCTAATGAGATAGCCCAGCCCTGTAATTGGCTAAATTATTAGTCATTAGTTCCATCATATGCTAATTAGTTAATATGTAAATTGCAGGGCCAGATGAATCCCAATGCCTGTCTCTGTTTAATTAGTCTGTAATTCCTCTGCATCCTGTGGAACACGGGGAAATTGGCAGGCCAAATGTGTGTCTGATGCAACAGAGGGAGGGACAGGGGACTAATTAGAAATATCTCACATGAAGCATTTCTACATTAATTACAACATTTTCTGTGTCCCAATACTTTTTCCTCCTTCTCTGCACAACTGGGCTGTGTCAGAGGAGGACATCACAAACCAACAAGGAGACCCACTAGTGCTTAATCAAAGATGTCGCTCCTTATTTGCATTTCTAATTGGAATTAATTAGAATTGCCCAAATAGTGTGTGTGTGGGTGTGTGTGTGTGTTTTCACTGATGGTCTTGATAATGTGAATTTCTTCATCTGCTCTGATGTCATTATGAGCAGCACATGGACAGGAAGGAGCTGCAGGATGAAGTGAAGGCTAGACAGACCCTTTTTAACACTTGTGTTCCTTCTTGTTTTTGAGTGACCTGCCACTCTCATTTGGTACATTAAACACATTTATTCAACCATTTGCCGTAACTGCTTATCAGGGTCATGGAGGGCTGGAGCCTATCCCAGCTGACATTGGGCGAGAGGCGGGTACAACATGGACAAATCTCCAGTTCATCACATGGCTGACACGGAGACACACAATCATTCACACTCATTCATTGTCAGCTTTTTGAAGTTTGCCATCTTCAATCATCTTTTATCCACAGCAGCCTCACAGAGGTCAGCTGTACAAGGAATCTTTACAGTAAGTGTTAATACTTCTGCACACTACACAGATTACTGATATGCAACTTCCTAAGAAACAAAGACATTAATAAACATTTCTTAATTTACTTCACTTCAAAATCAGACGCATTGTCTCTCAAGCGGATGCAGAAAAACTAGTCCACGCATTTGTTACTTCAAGGCTGGACTATTGTAACTCTTTGTTATCAGGCTGCTCTAATAAGTCTCTTAGGACTTTGCAGTTAATTCAGAATGCTGCCGCACGCATCCTGACAGGAACCAAGATCAGAGATCACATCTCTCCAATTTTGGCTTCCTTGCATTGGCTCCCTGTTAAATCTAGAATAGATTTCAAAATTCTTCTCCTTACTTACAAATCTCTTCATGGTCAGACACCATCAAATCTAAAAGAGCTCATAGTACCTTACTATCCCTCTGGAACACTGCGCTCTCAGGACGCTGGGTTCCTTGTGGTTCCTATAGTTTCCAAAAGTACATTGGGAGCCAGAGCTTTCAGCTATCAGGCTCCTCTTCTGTGGAACAAACTACCATTCTGGGTTCTGGAGGCAGACTCCATCAAGTAGTAGGCTTAAGACAATGAAGAGCATGGTCTAGACCTGCTCTATATGGAAGACCTTTCTGGAGGTCTGGTTTCCACAGAAGAGCTGAGGAAAAAATGTTCACTACAAAACGTTCCTAGAAGGTTGTTTTAAAGATATCAAATCATCTATGAGAAACAACTGAAGCAACCACTTCTCTGTCTTGTCAGTGTTAATTAAAAGTTTTGGTTCTGCTCTGAGAGTCATGAAATGTTCAGTGAAGCCGTTCACTTCAGCTTGTGTAAATACACGTCAAGGAACTTGCAGCACACACATGGAATATATAGCACTTGACCTTGGCTCAGGCTGTGTCTAATTCAGTGTGCTGCAGTTTTGAGGGCAGCACCACAGGCGACACTCCCACCCCCACACGACCCCCATCAGTGACAGCCAGCAATTAGAACTTCACCAGTAACTACCCCAGACCCTCATTACCAGTTTATTAAATCAAATCTATCAGGAATTGTCTGTTTAAACCTGGAGGAATACCTTTAAGAACGCTTCAGAGAGCTCAAACGTGAGAACGAACATAGACAAGCTTTTGTTCTGATGGCTGCTCTTCTTTTATTGTGGATTTGAGAGTTGCCAGTTTCTCCTCTGAACACATTTCAGTTATTGATCCCCAAAACTCCTCTTCCACTTCTCTCAACAGCCAATACACAAAGCCAAAAATGTGATTCACAAACAAATGTAGTTTTATTCCAAAAATCAGGTGAAGCCTTTACACATTCTATGTGAACAACAGGAAAAGGTTAAAATCCTCTATAAATTAAACGTTCATTACACAAAAATAACATCCATTTATTTATTTATTTATTCTCAAACAGGTAACAAAAAGCTACAAAATGACTCAAGATCTATGCACAGAAATAAAAAGATTAAAAAGTCAGTGTGGCTGGACTGTACACAGGCATCTTCCTGATCTGTTCTTCTTCTCCTGATGTCATCAAGTGAACTTATATGTGTGACTGTCAAGGAAACGGACAATTGACCACAAATATCACTGCTGTCGGAAAAAATACAACTAATGCAGCATCTCTACTCTAATATTTACTCCATCCATTTATTGCAATGAGGATATGTTCCTCCTAAAGGACAGTGAAGTAGAATCAGAACCTCTGTGAAACATTCATGAAAGTTTGTGATTTGGTCCATTAGGTTTTGGCTCAGTGCACCTGAGCCCTTATTGGCTGTAAAGGATATGAGTCGTAGTTGAGTTTCTGGGTGAGAACCCCCGTCAAGATGAACTCAGCGTTGTGGACATCTGGAAAACAGAACATCATGGTTTACACATACACACACTTCTTTAAAAAGGCAGTCTGTGGAGCTGTCTCTGTCTCCAACAGCTGGTGTAGTAACACACCAAGAAAAGTAGTAACGTGCCAACAAACCGGCATAGAGTGAAGAGAACCTTAGTTTGTTTTCAAGATAGTCTTGGTCCTATTAAAGTGCTTCTACTTTTTTAACTGTCTGTGTTCTCCAAGTGTGTGTGTGTGTGTTTGTGTGTCTTACCAATGTTTTTCAAGAAGTATTCTCTACAGAGGTGGAGATCATTGTCACAGGAAATTAAGATGATCTCTGGAAGGTTCTGCAACAAAAGAAGGTAGAAATAAAAATGGAGAGATTTATGTCAAATAATCTATAACTGCTGAGTTTGTTTCAAAGTTCTCAGCGGTGAACAGCATCACCATCATAAACATGCATTAAAGCACTATAAACCATCAGATGATGAAATATCAGAAACATTTTGGTAACAGAAACTTGACATTGGACAGGAACCTTGTTCTGTTTATGCTCCATGATTTTTCGGTAGGAGGGCTGCTTGGCCAGCAGCTTCCCTCCAGCACTTTCCAGGATGGACTTCATGGTGCTGAGGCTGGGGCAAATCCCAGGGGTGAGGTAGAAGTACTTGCCCTATCACCCATCGCAGGACAGAGACAAAATATATTGATCAGAAGCAGTCCAAGGTGATCACTGTTCAAACATGCAGTCTGTTCTTCTCTGTTTGGATATGTGGTGAAGCTGGTTGTGTTACCTTGAAGAGTGGTGCACTGTTGGCCCTTTTCAATGACTCTTCCAGACTGAAGTTAAACAGCACCTCTGCCTCCGCATCCCTCAGAGTGTAACTCTGCTCATCTGCATCACACACAGAGGGTGGTATAATTTTTTGGAAAAAAGATTTTCCTGGAGTGTTTGTCAGTCCTGGCGGAAAACACACACACACACATACCCACAAACTTCTGGCTCCTCCAACTCTCCTCCAGCCACTCTGGGCTGATAATGTGTTTCACCACAGACATGGCAGTGAGGAACTTGACGGTGCGAGTCACCTTACTAGCCACAAGGTGAGTGACCTTCTGACTGCTGTCTGCTACTTCTCCACCTAAAGCATGTAACCTCTGCGGGGGGGGGGGGGGGGGCAGACACATCACACACAACATTCATCAGCAGGTAACATTGAGGACACTGTGACTTGAGAGTGGAACATTAATAGACTGTGTGATGGCTCGTTGTAAATCTCACTGTACCTTTGTGTACTGCTGTACTTGTGTGGGCTCAAAGCCTGTGAACATGACTCGAGGAATGGACTCTGGAGGAAGCTTCTTGCTGGGGGACTGGATCTCCTCCAGTCTGCGCACACACAATTGTACTTTTATTCACAATATCATCATTACTTGGTCATGTGGAGAGTAGAGCAGATGTTTGATCCAGTTCAGTTTCATGTTGACAGCTTGTTCCCAGATCTGCTATACTGACCTAGCCTTCTTGTTTGCAGGCTGGTTGGTGGAGTCAGTCATTTTCTGCTTCTGGAGCAACTGGAGACTCTAAACAGCACACAAACATGACACAGATCAGATCTGAGCAGCACAAATATCCACAAACAAGTAGTGTACGTGGATTCAAGTTGTCTGCCATTTAGAGTTGGTATATGAGACCAATGTAGATCCGAGGAAAAAAAGAAATGTGCAGGGGGTTGGTGTTTTTATTGTCAGCCAATGGTACTGTGTTCAGGGTGTGTCTGTGTGACATCCGCTCAGGTATACTGTAATTGGGTGTTAACAGTGTGTTACCATGGTTACAGGAACACCCTGAAACTTTGTAATGATAATCAATAAGAGGTTTTTTGGTTAGTATGACTGTATAAATCATGAATGTAGCCTGATTGTAGCTCTGCTGAAATCTTGTGTTCTAACATATAGAACGAATGTAAAGCCTTAGAGCTTCTTTGATTTTTAACAGGATGTAGTGATCACCATCACACTGAAACTGTCACAAAGCTGCAAAGGTTGCTCTTAATGTTATTTAATCCTGGTGCTGTTTGATTGATGTATTTTTCTATTAAATGATAAGATGCTCACTGGAAACAATAGCAATGAGAAAAAAAATCAAACAGACTGCAAAGTTCTGTAAATCAGTAAATGAACAGCTGTTCAGATCATCTTCCTGTAAAACACTGTGGTAAACTATTTAAATATAATGGCTGTATGAGAGAAAATGGTCATAAGAAATCTTATGCAATGTGTTGTTTCCTAAGCAGGTGTTAGGTAACATGTTTCACAAACTGTGAACAGGAATATGACTGACTGCAGCTGTAATCCATAAGTGCCTTGTTTGGTCTCTATCTGTACTGACAGCACTAACGTACACTACATTAGCTAACATAAATATATTACATTATATCATCTGGTCCTTTCTATATACATATACTGTCCATGTGGGGCCACGTGTGGAGGTTTGCCTTTTGGTTGGAATATAGATGTAGCAACTTAAAAGTTCCCGTGTTTCTGTGACAGGACCGTGACTGGTCCTTCGCTGGACCGTAACCGAAATGTAATCGCCTGCGATGATGTAGTCAGTGAGGCCCTGACTGGAAACGCCCCTAAGCAGTCTGTGTGAAAACCAGCTGCAATGCCTCATTTGTCCACGGGGAGGAGCATTGATGTTCTGCTCTCACCGTAAACTGTCTAAACTAAGACACATCTGAACAGATACGCTGGGGTAAGCGGGTGAGCCGATCAGCTGATCAGTTGATAGGAAAAAAAAAAGTTTTGATAAGATAACACTGAGCCAGCAGCCGCTCATATCTGCAACTCTATGTCACGCACAACAACAACATGTCAACATAAACATTTTATTAAAGAAAACTTCGCTCGTAACGTCAGTTTTTCAGTATAATTTTGGGCCATTTATGGATATGACAGCTGAAGTGAGACAGGAAGGAGGGGGCAGAGAGACGGGGAATGACACGCAGTAAAGGGCCGTGCAGACGTTTTGGCAAATGAAAGTCACCGTGGACTTTTGCAAGACTTATCTCTGAACTTTCAAAAGCTATGCGGTGTATTATTATAATGGAGGGGAGCATAGTGGAAAATAAACAGTGGTGTCCATGTAGAATAAAAACATAACATATATACTGCAAAATTTATTAAAACCAAACATACTTGACTTATTCCATACATATTCTTTCCATTTACGCTTTACACCATTCAGCCTATGGAATGGACAAAAATGAAAATGAGTCATTCATGTTCATGAGCACACTCAAATCACAAGGCTACTGTATACAGTACTCAAACCAGCTGCATTCTCCGCTCTGTGATCTGTGTGACACTGGGAGACCAAAAAGCCCATCAAGTGCAAACAATGATAATGCTAATGGGGGTTTGTATGGTTTACCTGGCCTAAAGTTTGCACTACAGTAAAAACCTGCATAACAAAGGGCTTCCAAAACGCTCGTCTCTGCAGCTCTATGTCGCGCACAACAACAACGAGCCCTCCCCTCCAAATAAACTGTTAATTTAAAAAAACGCTCGCTTGTAGTTAGTTTGTTGTTTACATGCAGATGAGCGAGAGAGAGGCGCGAGTGTATATATATATATATATATATATATATATATATATATATCAAGTGCAAACAAAAGGTTGATACCTACAGTACATAACAAAGGGCTTGCAAAGGGCTGTTAATCACCAGGTTTTCTCCCTCTTTAAATGGCGTCTTACAACGACCAAACTGTGATCAAATATTCAACAGGAGGTATTATGTTATTCTTCAATTCTTTTTGCAAATGGAGGCACCGCTGCAGCGGAATACACCGACTTTTAGAGAAAAACGCTCGTCTCTGCAGCTCTTTGTCGTGCACAACAACAACAAGCCCTCCCCTCCAAATAAACTGTTAACTAAAAAAATAAACCCTCGCTTGTATCTGCAGATCTGACACAGGCCTGGCAGTCCCGAGACGTCTGAACCGTTGTTGTAACTTACTGGTGAGTACTAAGTTTATTGTTTACATGCAGATGAGCGAGAGAGAGGCGCGAGCACAAGAGAAGAGACGCTTCAGTAATTATGTAAAGACTAGTGATGGCCATAGATACTGTAATTAATCGATCCGCTGTTCCCGGAGTAAACAAAGGCAGCTGTCCAGGTGGAAGCGGCATTTAAAAAACACGAGAAAAACTTAAAAACTCTCTAAAAACAACATTGCTATAGAGATCAGGACTCCACAGAGTTAGAGCGAAGAAAACAAAAACGAACAAAAGAGAAAAAAGTCAAAAAGTCAAGCGACCTCAAAGGATAGAACAGTTTTGATTAATGGTGATATTTTTTTTATCGCCCGATAAGAGTCTCACATTAACGCAGCACGTTAACGCCGATAACGGCTCACCACTAGTAAAGACCGAACAGCCTAGATGTTGTTGATTTGGTGAATGGTGACATGTTAGATATAAACACCTTCAATTTAATTTCAATTCATGAACACGCTCAAATCATACGGCTACTGTATAGTGTGCAGTACTCAAACCAGCTGCATTTTCCGCTCTGTGATCTGTGACACTGGGAGACCAAAAAGCCCATTACTGTAAGCACAAACGAAAAATTAAGCAACGAGAAGGCTAATGAGGTGTCTAAGCTACGTCATCTCCAGGTAGAACAACTTTAAAGAACTCTGTGAGAGAAGCGCCATCTCCTGGTCATACCCTGTAATCACATGAATGGGTGGAGTTACAGTAAAAAATAGACACGCCCAGGAGGAGGAGGGGGGGTCTCTCCGGTCACGGTACTTAGCAGGCAGCTGGCTCGAACTCAGCTGGAAGACGGCTGCCATTCAGCTGGCGTTCAGCTTGAAGGGGAACTTTTAAGTTGCTACTACTGTAATGTGACAAATGACTCAGCTGTTTTTCAAGTAGAAAGCTCTCATGTCATCAAACATCAGAATCAACAAACTCACCGCCAAAGCTTCAGGAGATACTTTGACTGGTGCTCTCCAAGCAGCTACAGAGAAAAACAACAACAATGTAGGAGTTTTATTCATCCACACACTCATGTAAAAATACAGAAACATACTATTATGTTCATATAAAAGCAAAGAAAACGTTTGATGGCTAGCAGGCATCGTAAGAAAAGGCTGTGCCTCCCTGACTGTTCTAACTGCTGTACATACCCAGCAGGTTCTGGACCAGCTGTGGATTAGGCACGAGGGGTTCAGGATGGTTGTAGATGGAGTATCTGCTGTGTTGAATCTGTCTCAGTGCTTCAAAGTTGCCCAGCAGTATATCGCACAGCCACTGGGCATTCACACATGGGATCTTCCACTCCTTGGCCTTCTCATATTTAAGCCCACTGGGTCTGAAGAGAGATCAATAAGATGATCAGATCACAATACTGTACCCGAAAACATCCGGAGCTCCTGGTGCATCTCCTAACATCACACAGGAATGTTGAACTCTATGTGAGGTTCTTCAGTCACTACAGTCCCTCACGCCATAAAACTTGCTATTTTTATGTCATTACAAAGATAAAGACAAACTGGATGTTGGAAATGTTCTGCTTCCTGGAGTCTGACTGTGATGACTGTGATGATCTTACTCTTTACATATGAGGACAGTGTTACTGCGACACAGATATCCAGTGTATCTGGCACCAGCTAGGTAGGCCATCAACTTCAGGTCATCTCTGTCAGCATCCACAAATCCAGTCACTGACAAAATCTGAGTGGAGCAGCAGTAAAGAGAGAAAGGTGGAGTTCAGAGATGACAGAAATAATCAACAAAAACACATTCCCTGTTGTTTCAATGGAAATGCAGTTCTTTAACAACACACCACAAAGTAACAGTTTGACCTACATGCTGAGAGCAAGGTTTGGCTCCGGGAGGGAAGGCAAAGGGCAGGTGTAACGTCCGATGAGGAGGAACCATCTTCTTCCTTTTCAGCACAGTGTTGAGCCAGTGGGCTGTTACACAGCGCTTCCCTTCTCTGAGTGCCTGGCAGAGGAAACACAAAAACATAAAACAAACATCCAACAGAACAGAGATGACATGTCTTTGAATAGCTTGACATTCATCTTGGTGCAGTGTTTTCTGTGTTTTTAATTGTGGTGTTAAACACTTGTATGATGTTATGTGGATAGAATTATTAGAATAACATTCATGTATGTTTAAAATGATATTTAGAATTTCACAGAATGTTATATTAACGATCTAATGATCTATCAAACTAACTTCTGTTACTTCTACAAATTTAACACTTTCAATTTCCTTTTCCATCCAAATGTAGACTCGTCGCTACTTTTGGACGTCCACAGGAACCACTCTTCATACTGGCACAAATTAGACCCACCGCACTCTTCCTCACAGAGGAAACAGGCTGTTTAGTTACTTCTGTTATTTTATTCTTTCAAAACAGTCAAGAGATGAATTGTCATTCAAAATAAATTGACATGACATTAAAATGGTCAAACTGCCTTCTAAGTTAACTTATGAGCGTTTAGTAATTAGCAATGTAGCAAAGGTTACATTCTGACACAGCGCTCACTCTAAGAACACAGCTTGATAATAACAGTGTTTGTAACCTGTACTGACACTTGGCCTGTGACACTGGATGGAGGGTTAGAGTGATTGAGGAATGGAATGAGAAACAAGGGGCTCAGAAATGTAACAGGGGTCAAGGTTACATCCAGGACCGATTCTGAATTTCACAGGAAGTAAGGAAGGAAGGAGTGCACAATGTAGGACTGACAGCTACTCCTAGTTAACAGTCTGGCATCTTAAACCAACTTCAAATGAATTACAATAATCTAGACATAAGAAATGTGAATTAGTACAAGACAAGATCATGTGATCATGATCATGAGTTTTGTTTTGATATTTCTTCTATAAAACAGGACAGATCAAAAGTCATGTAACATTTAAAGATGATACAGATATTTGAGTGACAAGAATCAATAAACTAATCAACTGTACAACTTACAATGTAAGGAAGTCCAATTCAAAGATTTAGGTGGTGGCTAAACAAGCATGGAGGGAGGACGGCTGATTTAGGTGATTGTGATCTGTCATCAGCATGATGACAGTGATGGTGAAATGAAACAGGCTGAACATTCTAGATGCCACACTATAAATTCAACTTTCAGATACTCAGACATTCACTTTGTATTATAGTGATACTAGTCCTTACTGCACATCCTTACCTGTACATACATGTTGCTGACTTGACTCTCACACAGAAGGTGTGTGCAACGGCTGGTCAGGGAGGGGTCAACAGCACCTCCACATGCTTGGATAACCTAAGGGATGAGTTTAGAAACACCACCTTTACCACTGTGTCTCCATCACTGAAGCTAAGCACTGTTTCTGTGGAATTCTTTTAGATTTGCTGTGACTGACCCTCTTCCATGTGGCCAGGAGCTGTTTGTCAGCCATGTGTTCTGGATAGTCAGCAATGGCAAACACACAGCTCAGCAGGAAGCCATCCTGTGGAACTGTGAACACAACAGTAGAACAGAACAAAGTTACACAAGTGAATCTGCAGGTTCAGAAAAACAAGTCAAGACCTAGACCCAGTTTTCAACCAACTTTCAAAACAAAAGTACAAACAAAAGTTCTAACCACAGACGTGATTATTATTATCAGGTCTATGAAATCAGAGGGACTCCATCTTACAGTGACTCAAGTTAAAGATGTTTTTCTTTATTTTGTCCTGACATGGACAAACACAGTTTTAGTGGCTGCATATACTTCACTTACCCAGATAAAGACAGGCAAGTCCTTCATCCTGAAGGTTATGCAGGGCATTCTGTGGAGCTTGTGTTATTTTACAAATGTTGTACCACACAATGTGTTAGACTAATATAAAACAGTACGGCGTGGTGAGACAATAAACTGTGGGTGTACTCACCGTCTTGTCCCGGCTCGTGTCCAAACAGCTGAGAGATGTGAGGAGGCTGCTGGAACTGGGGCTGCAGCACTGTCTGCTGCTGCTGCTGCTGTTGCTGCTGCTGCAGGGCCTGGTGGTTCTGGTGCTGCAGAGTCTGCTGCTGTTGATTCTGCAGGTGCTGATGCTGCTGCATCTGCTGCAAGTGTTGCTGCTGTTGTTGTAGGAAGTGCTGCTGCTGCTGGTGCTGCTGTTGCTGTAGATGCAACTGCTGCTGATTTTGCTGTTGCTGTTGCTGTAACATCTGCATGCGTTGCTGCTGTTGGAACTGCTGTAGCTGTTGCTGCAGTGCCTGCTGCTGCTGCAGCTGCTGTAACCCAGGACGTAGAAGCTGCTGGGGCCGCAGTTGCTGCTGGGAGAAGGCATGCTGTTTCTGCTGCTGCTGCTGCTGCTGTGAAAACATCTGTTGTTGGTGCATTTGCTGCTGTTGCTGGAGAAACTGTTGCTGCTGTTGGGGCAACTGGGAAAACCCCTGTTGTTGTGCAACCTGTGACTGTTGTTGTTGATGTTGTTGTTGCTGTTGGTGATGTAGCTGCATCATCTGATGCTGCTGCTGGAGGTGCATCATGGGATGCTGTGGTTGCTGTGCTAACTGTTGGTGTTGTTGGTGCTGTTGTTGGGCAGCCTGGTGTGACTGTTGCAATAATTGTTGCTGCTGCTCTGCTGTGAAGGACTGGCTGACCAGTTTGGACTGATTGAACAGAAGAGGGTTGGTAGTGTTAGCGGTGTGAGCATGGCTTTGATTGGTCTGCTGTTCCAATGGCTTTGTCTGGTTGGCTGTCAGATTCTGGATGATCTGCAACAGAGTAGAACAGAGAAGAAGAAGTTAAGGTGAAGAGAAACACGGATGTCAGATGTCAGACAGATGTCAGTATGAGAAGTTGCTTCACAAACAGGTGAGGAAATGTGTGGAGAGAACAATTGGATTTCTTACATGTGGTACGTTGGCAGGTCGATTGGCTGGCTGCATGTCAGAGTTGTTGGTGATGTTACGGAGGGTTCTAGCAGCCGGGCTCCACCCAGGGATGTCCTCTGGAATGGAAACACCTAAAAGCAGAAAGAGATATAGCCTACATCAACAAGATACTTACAAACAAATAACTGTTAGCTCGACGAAACTCCATTTCGAAATAGAGCCAAAAACATGATGAAATTTAGTCGCCAATCAAAATGGTCATCTTAATTCTTATTTTGAAATGTATCGACTGACAGCACGAGTTTTTAAACATCCACCATAAGACTGCTGTGACAGCCCATACAATCTATAAGACATGGGATGATGCAGAACACACTTGCTGACATTGTTTCCATCATTTTGATTCAAACTGTTTTGAAAAAGCATGCTAGCACTTCTGGTGAGGCAGTGTTTTGAGACACATGCTTCTGGTGTTCAAGGTGTGAATTAGGGCTGCCACAAACAATTATTTTGATAGTCGACTAATGACCGATAATTTTTTTGATTAGTCGACTAATCGGCTCATACGTTAATTGACTGTAAAACATACAGCTTATCACACCAGCATGCAGTTGATCAAAATATTATTAGCTTTCAGCTTGAAGTATAGGCTAACTAGGGGTGGAGCGATTCGTCGATGTCATCGATTATGTAAATACGTTGATGCTGATGATGATGATGTAAAATGTGCGCCGATGCGCCGCGGTCGCATGGCAGCGGGCGTATATGCGGAAGTAAGATGGCTGCTCACGGTAAAAACAATGGAGGTAGGGGTGGGCGATATATCGAGTATACTCTGTTCATGTAAATGTTTTAAGCCGTCTGCACTTAATTCTTCGGAGTTTGGCCTCTCACTCACTCCTGGTGCTGCTCACAGCACGCAGCACACTGCCCCGCCCACCCAGAAAAATACCCTGCACGCATGCATACTATCTGTATCAAGTGAGGAGAGAAGTGAGGAGCCCAAGCGAGTTAATTGAAGATGGAGACGGACGACTTGGTTCCGAAGAAAAACAGCTGCGGTCATGCCATCTCTCGTTTTCGCGTGGTTACGTCAGCTGCTCCAATATTTTCAAGTGCACCCTTATTGTCGACTTTATGGCAAATACTTTGAGAAACCGGGAAAGTCGGCGCTAGCTTACTGCAGCGCGTGGACACTTCCGGTTTTCAAAATAAGACGTGGGCGTCTCATAAGCCAAGTATGATCCTGCACTGCTTCAATGCTCATATGTACATTATGAAATATATTAAAAATTCATAAAAAATATGACAAGTGTTAAAATGCTATAAAGAGTGTGTGTTGTAAAGGGAGCTATTTTTGGTGCATACATTTCATCTTGTTACTTTTAAAACAAAGGTTTTGTTTTTCAAGAGATGTGTTTAAATACAATCTTGAAATATTAAGAAGACATGCTTTTGCTTTTTATTTAGGTAAATTCATTGTCATTAATCAAGTAATTAAAAATCATTGTTAGGATAATTGATAAAAGAATGGTCGTTAGATTAATCGATAGAAAAATAATCGTTAGATGCAGCCCTAAGGCTAACTGAAAATAAAAACAATTAAGATGATAGCTCATTAACCCTTTAATGAGAGTCCACGGCCCCGGGAAACGGCGTATACGCTATTATGATAATATTTTTCGCAACTAAAAGCCTTCAATTTTCTTAAAAGCCAACAGTGCTTCTTATAATCCGCCTTATATATGGATCGATATTGGTAATCATGCCTAGTCAGGGGGTGTCGCCGAAGTAATCATAGACATATATATGTGGACGCATTAAGCGCTAAATCGTACGTCGTAAATAGGCTACCAATGTTATCCTCAAGTCATTATCATCATAGCGTATTTTATATTATACCTTTTTAATCACGTAGCCTAGCCTATACACCCACCATCTCTTGTTGAACGTTACAATAAGAGAATTACATGGATTATATTACGGTAACAGTCATCAGTTAATTTTAATTCAAAATCATAATATGACATGCAGCAAGAGTGCAACGGCCGGGATGCGAACCGGCGTCCCATGGTTGAAAATACAACAGGTGGCAGTGTGCTTAACCACTCAGCTACCATAACAGAGGTATGCTTTCAGGTGTATCTATAGTATATAAAACATACCGCTGATATAAAATCAAAAACAGTCTACGATAAATGGAGTCATACAGTGTCTAAATGACGATAACTCTTTTTAGGATTATTTAAGATTAATTATACATAAATAAACTGGCGTCTTAAATAGGTGATGATTCAAATAGCTGGCTAGTATGGTAAATTGGTGTATCTTGCCCAAGGACACTTTGACATGCAGACCGGAGGACCCGTGGATCGAACCTGTGATCATCTGATTAGTGGACGACCCGCTCTGCCTCTGAGCCAGAGCCGCTCCCAAGTTATCTCATGAGACTTTTCATACAGAGCAGGTCTAGACCGTGCTCTTCATAATATTATCTACAGACACCAACAGTGAGTAAGCACTTGGTGACGGTGGCGAGGAAAAACTTCCTTTTAATTATTTTATTTCTTATGCCTATAATCTGTGTATAAGTTGTGTGGGAACCTGTTATATAGAGCATCTCTACAAGTTGTCAGATGTCATGAGTGCACAGCGCAAACTAATCTTTATGTAGGTCTGATGGTGATAAGTAACTGTGTAGCCTTATGGAAGAGACTTTCCTGACAAGCTCACCTGTCTGTGTGGTGTGACTGAT
Source organism: Collichthys lucidus (assembly GCA_004119915.2). Lineage (NCBI taxonomy): Eukaryota > Metazoa > Chordata > Actinopteri > Sciaenidae > Collichthys > Collichthys lucidus. Next base: position 34,356,906 of record CM014089.1, on the reverse strand, counting down.
GGCGGCAGCAGCAGAGCGCGCCTCTGCAGGCATGGCTCCTCCACCGCCAGTTACAGGATGCACTGTAGCACACAGGTTGATCAGCCCGCTTCCTGTAGATGACACTGGGTCTTTGCTGCCAGGTGGCCCAACCCGCCGTCTGGCTGTGCCGGTTGGAATAGGGGGTGTTGGTGTGGTGACTTCAGCTGGTGTCCAGTTGAGGTTGGTGCCCTCCTTCTCTGTGGAGAAGTCATCATCAGAGTCGTCAAACATGCGCTCACTGCGGCGCTCAGGTTTGTGGGGAGAGGTCGGGGAGACAGAGTTCAGTTTTTTGGGTCCAGGTCGTCTGCGGGGGCTGGACTCCTCCCCAGATGAGCCACCACTGGACAGCCGGGATCGCCGGGGGCTGTAGCTTCCATCTGAATGGGAGTGCTGGTCACATGACTCTTCTTCACTCTCCTCCTCTTCTTCAGGCTCCACATATGTGAGTCTGGGATGATAGAGTGCCTCATCCTTCTTGTTTTTGTCTGTAAAAAGAGTGACAGAAGTTCTTGGATTCATATTCCATTGATTTTACATTTTATTGCTGTAGATGTTTTATCTACGTCAATACAATGATGGCTAGTTTAATGCACAGCAATCAATCATATTCTATGGGATCATCACCATCATCATAAATGTTAATGCACTGTACTTAGTGCCAACTGCTCATCAGTTTTAGGAGCTAACCATTCATATGCATTCACACAATGATGTATCACTGTATCTTGCTCAAGGACACCGGCATGCAGACTGGAGGAGACGAGGATTGATCAGATTAAGGATCGATTTGTGTAATACATGATGATGTCACAGACAAGCGCAATGTCTGCTGACTGGATCAAAGTTTATTTTTCAAAACTACCTAGCGCAATGAGGATGAACACAGCAACATTGTCATAGAGTGTTCCAGTAGAGATAATCATACATTTTCTGATTATAAAAACTGATTTCAGCAATTTGCTTTTTTAGAGTTACAATTGTTTTATAAAATCAACAGAAGATTACATGGCAATTTGAATGGATAAACTGTCATTTCTCTAACAAAAGTTTTACGTTGTATTGCTTCTACTACACCTACTATATCGGCAAAAAGACCAAACGCACTATGCAAACCAAAAAGTGAAATGAATGCAGAAATACACCACAAACATCACCTTTAACAGAATCTGTTATCCAGTCTGGGGTAACAATCTTGATGCCGGGGTGTTTCAGGGCACACTCAAACTTGGCCTGGGGGGAAGATTATAATCAAAGACATTGTATAGACAGATAGAGGGAATAACCATGAGCATGGGTTTAATCGTTGAATGCAAGAACATAAAATCAGTAGAATTGTGAATCTTATGCACAGTGCATGCACTTACCCCTTTTGGTTCTTTCACTACTAAGTGGGTAACCTTCTTGTTGAGGTTAAGCTGACATTCCCCTCCATAAAAGGTTATGTAAGCCCACAAAGCATTGAGGTCATCTGGAAGCTACACACACACACACACACACACACACACACGCACACACACACACACACACACACACACACACACACACACACACACACACACACACACACACACACACACACACACACACACACACACACACACACACACACACACACACACACAAAAGCTTAAGATGCTAGACTAGACTAGTTATGTCTTTCGCGATAGTCGAGGGCCTCATGGGCCACATGGGCAATGTGAGTGTAACTGTTTTTCAATCTGTGTGTGCGTAATCCGATTTGGCAATGTGTCAAAATATCTCAGACTCTGTATTTGTGGATTCAGTTTTATATACGATTGTGTTAACAAATGTGGAACATGACAGTATAAAGACTGGACAGAGCATGAGTGACACCCCCAACTGGCTACAGATAACTAGGACAGACAGCAAATTCATCAGATTCAGTGCCCCATATTACTACGTTTTAATTCATCACCTGTATAAATGCTATGCATACAGAATAATATCGACACACATTATCAAATCTCAGAGCCTCATAAAAAATAACTAGTAACTTACATACAGGCTACATTGGTGATGGACGCCTAACAGTAACTTCAGCACGAGCCTACTGATTTTTGTTGAGAAAGATAAGCATGTTAACATGCTCTGGGGTCAGATGCAAGCGCAGCCTGGTGGTCAGTCCAGCAGCCAAAAACACCCACTCTGAGGGGACTGACGTTGACGGGATGCACAGGTGCCTCCATGCTAACTTGGCCAGCCTGGGGTGCACGTTGTTCAAGTTGTACATCATCATCATCTACTTCTCAAAGTTCCATGATGATATGTACATGCAGAAACCTTGAAAATTATGAATTTCTTGAAGACAACACAAGGAAACACTTACCCTGGGAAGACAAGCTGTCACACCAAAGAATATCTGTCCTGATTCTGGGGAGAATCCAGTAACTCTGAGGTGTTCATGGTTATGGTTATAGCAATTGAAATTCACACATTCTATACGCAGAACAAATTGTTTCTGAGAAAACTGGGTTTTACATGTTGAGTCACTATCTATTGCTGAAAAAGTTCACATAGTGGTGATTCAGCCTATGGCACACTGGTGTGACATTTACATATTTGCAATATTACGGACTGGGTTTCTAAAGCAAACAGAACATTTGCTACTGCTGCAGCTTCACATTAAAATCATTTCACTTGTGAAACACAAGTTGACTTATGAAGTAAGGAAATTTTCTGCACTTTTGACAGAACAGTAGTCACAGGCTGTGAAACATTGCAGGGAGTAATGGAAGAGTCAGGAGCAGCCACAGTGGGCTGTTGGATGAAGAGCTACAGGGCACTGTATTGCACTCCTCCAACTCTTGGTTATGCCTTAGGTGTCAAAGTTGGATGTCTAGTAACAGGAGGGTTCATGGTTCGATTGAACAAGATACTGAACCCCAAATTCAGTCTTCTAATAGCTGTGATGATGGTGTGTGAATGTGTGTGCATCAGTTAGCAACAGTGGGGCCATTTGGATAGGAAGCGCTGTACCGCTTCTTCTTATGAGCAGCTGGCACCTTGCATGGCAGCTTCTGCCATCAGTGTGTAAATGTGTGTATAAATGGATTAATGTAACAAGTGTTACTTTGAGCTGTCGGTACAAATCCATTTATGATTCTCAATGAAGCAACCAACTCATTTCACTTTCACTGTACGTAGACTAATGCTATGTGCAGCATCAAATTAGATCACAGCTACTCATAAGATGATGTAAAAGACCAGTTACATTGATTAAATAAATAAATAAATAAATAAATTAATTAATTAATTAATAAATAAGCAAAAAAAATATTTGTGCCATATTTGTGAAAGGTGTTACAGGTTATGTTACTTGACACATGGTGAAGAAATTACACAATGCATAAGATTTTAGCACCACTCCACTCATGACCATGTTCTCTAATATTGCCATCAGAGCCAGTCCATGCTAGCTAAGCAACTACCGGTAAACTTGTTGCTCAATGTTTAGATCCCGCCCTGTGTGGGTCATAATAATAACACTGGTCATGAGCATGCACGCTGTAAACAATACCAATAATAATCAGCCATCCATCTCTGGATCTACATTGGTTTCATAAATGGCCTCTGTGAACTCTAAATGACGGAAATCTGGCGTAGAGATGGAGAACTTTAATCCATACAATTATTTCCTGACTTCTTTATTAAAATGACGAGATTTTGTTTAGTTGCCCCGAAAATTGCTCCTTGCTGTTACCACCAGTGACGTCAAATCAATCAGGACCAAAATCTCAAGGCTTCCCACAGAAATTTTCTGTTAATACCAATATTATTGTTTTTTTCAAAACATGTTTAAATGACACCAATCTGTGGATTTTGTAGTACATAGTGGAAGGATACGGTAACAGGTCTCCACATCTGACTGAGAGGATCACCCAAGATGGCTGCAAAACATTAAGAAGACAAAGGGTTAATTCTGTTATCTCATTCTAAATCAAATAAAAAAGCATCCCCTTCTTAAAACCCATGTTTATGATGAAAATTCATACTGAATTCAAAAATTCATGGAACTATTTGAACTCAAATTTAAAAGAAGGAAGAAAATGGCCTAGCTACTAAAAAAACAGCCTGTGACTACAGCAATGACTAACCCGGGTTAAATGGAAACATTATTTACCTTGACAACAGGCAGGTCAAAAACCTCTCTTGACTCGCCCACCTCTGGATTGTCTCCGTCCTCTGCAATGATGTGAGTGGCGAGAGCATTGTAGGAGACCTCCTTCCCTTTCCCTGATTTAAGCAGCTGCACCACCTGAAATATCAGCACATTCAAACAATGAAAGCAATATATGTGAACACTGGACACACATCATCATACAAAATGAACTTACTTTGATAGCACTGAATCAGAATGTACGAAATAAGGCAAGTAGGGCTGCATCTAACGATTTTTTTTGTATTGATTAATCTAACAATTATTTTTTCGATTAGTCAATAAATCTAACGATTATTTTTTTATCAATTATTCTAACAATGATTGTTAATTACTTGATTAATGACAATGAATTTGCCCAAATAAAAAGCAAAAGCAGGTCTTCTAATATTTCAAGATTTCATTCGAACACATCTCTTGAAAAACAAAACCTTTGTTTCAAAAGTAACAAGATAAAATGTATGCACCAAAAATATGCACCAAAAAATAGCTGCCTTCACGACACACACTCTTTATAGCACTTGTCATACTTTTATGAATTTTTAATATATTTCATAATGTACATATGAGCATTGAAGCAGTGCAGGATCATACTTGGCTCATGAGACACTTTTTTAAAATTAAATTTTTACCATTCTTCATATTTTAGAAATAAAAGTTTAATACATTTAACACCCACGTCTTATTTTGAAAACCGGAAGTGTCCACACACTGCTGTAAGCTCGCACTGACTTTCCCGGTTTTTATTTGCCATAAAGTCGGCAATGAGGGCGCACTTGAAAATATTGGAGCAGCTGACGTGATCACGCCAAAACGAGAGACGGCTGGCATGACCGCAATTTTTTCTTCTTCTTCGGAACCAAGTCGTCCGTCTCCATCTTCAATTAACTCGCTTGGGCTCTTCGCTTCACTTCTCTCCTCACTTGATACAGAAAGTATGCATGCGCGCAGGGGATTTTTCTGGGTGGGCGGGACAGTGTGCTGCGTGCTGTGAGCAGCACCAGGAGTGAGTGACAGGCAAAACTCCGGAGAATTAAATGCAGACGGCTTAAAACATTTACGTGACAAGTACTCAATGGTCATTTCATACATCTCACGTAGAACAAGCCGTGATATATCGAGCATATACTCCTGCTGTCATGCGACCGCGACGCATCGATGCACGTTTTACGCGCCGACATATTTACGTAATCGACGTAATCGATGACGTCGACGAATTGCTCCACCCCTAAAGGCAAGTGTACCATTCATAACAATATTTGGAAATACTGAAGTCATTATACAACAAGCTGAATGGGCATAATTCTAACTGATAATAACAACACTTCTCTTTCATTTCAACCCATCTTTAACCTGCAAACTGACCAAGTAAATATGTTTATATTCTAGTCTCACATAGCCACACCTCACCACACTGCACTGTGCCAGCATACCATTCTCCAGCTCATTATCAGAACTATTCTGGTAAAGGGGGAAAGTGTTCTTGTTTGTATTTGTACCAACCAGTCACAAACCCAGGATGCACAGACAATGTCCTTACAAAATAGCGTTTGGTAGAACAGTCAAAAAAATTAGCTCCTAAGCCCTTTCCTAACTACTTTTCCTTCAATGGAAAACATCACAACCATCTGAGATACTCCTGTGCGCTTTGACCGTGTTGTTTCATTTCAGGTTTCATTATCAACGTCAGAATTTAAATAAACGAATATTGTCCACCTGTCACAGAGTCAGATGAAGTGTTTGTTACGCTGGTATGGTCGCTCACCCTCCTGTCCACTCATGTAGAAACATATTAACAAGATTATTAGCAAGATTATTAGCAAAGATATATGATTAATAATCAACAGTAACTTCATGATGATGTGCAGGACGCTGGATGTCACAGTTACAAACAATTCTTACTGTGTGTGTGAACGCAGCTCCACAATTAACAACAGAACACACTTCATGATCAAAGTTTTTACATCACGTCAACATATATGTTCATATTCACACTCTTTCTGCTGCAGGCTGCATCACATTGTTTAAATTAGGGCTGCCACAAACGATTATTTTGATAGTCGACAAATCACAATTTTTTTCCGATTAGTCGACTAATCGGATCATACGTAAACTGACTGTCCCGGAGAGGGAATGGTAAATGGACTGTACTTATATAGCGCCTTTCTAATCTTCCGACCACTCAAAGCGCTTTACACTACATATCTCATTCACACACATTCATACACTGATGGCGCAGCCTTCGGGAGCAATTTGGGGTTCAGTATCTTGCCCAAGGACACTTCGACATGCAGACCGGAGGAGCCGGGGATCGAACCGCCAATCACCTGATTAGTGGACGACCTACTCTGCCTCTGAGCGGACGGGCGCTGTAAAGCTCGCGGACAGAGCCGTGAGCCACCTTTAACCTCGAGTCTTTCTATGTCGACCCAGAGCTGCCGCGGAAGAAATGTGCCCAGTGGAGGCCAGCCAGCCAGCAGGTTGTGGAAAAATCGCAGTGATTGGTTAAAATTGCCACACCGCCCTAAATTCATGGGGATTCACTGAACTTGCGCTGAAGTTGCAAATCACAACATTGTGAATTCCTGGAGGGTCTGTGTTATGGTATCATTTACAGTACAGTCAGGCCTGACGCCGATTACAACTACTGCGCATGTGTGTAGGGGTGTGTGTGTGTGACAGAAAGGCAGACGCGGCAGTGGAAACTGTAGCCGCAGTTTAGAAAGAAAAGCAAAGTAAAAAAAAAACGATGCGTCGACTACTAAATTAGTTGTCGACAATTTTGTTCTTTGACATAATCGTTGACTAATAAACCTAGTTTAAATACATTAATGTTTTCTGGTTGTGAATGACTGAACGCTGCGCCGATTTTTTGTCGCAGGAAGGAAGGAATTGTGGGGCGGCATTACCTCCTTTCCTATCCGTAAAGGATGGTCCGGTGTATCCTATGCTAAAGGAGATAATAAAGGAAGCACTGAAGCTCCTTTTCTTAACATTTAGAGAATTCGAACCGCTCTTATCATGGCAGACATGTTAATACTTCTGGGTCATTTCTCTCAGTGAGGAAGGTTCCTAAATTTGACTATTCGACCGCACTTGTAGAAAGCAAGCAGGATGCAAACAAATCGTAAATAATAGAGAAGAGGAACATTTGTGACTGCTTCTAAAAAGTTTCAATGTGTATTTAGGTAAGTGTTGTTTAAATGTTAGTGAGGGTCACTCCTGCTAAAATAAATAATAAAAAAGTTAATAATGATTTAAAACATGACAAACGACTGGCACAGAATCTTCCTAAATGATCTTCTTTGTGATCATTTAGTTAGTAGTAACTAGAGTTGGCTGTTTGCCCGTTACTGGTGACGTCCAGGGATGTGATAGGCTGTTGCACGCTGGGTCCGCCCGTCTGTTAGCTGATTGGCTGTTCGCGTGTTTCTGCCAGCAAGCATGAACTCCATGAAGACAGCTCCGCTTCGATAGAAACTCGCTTCAAAACAAACAACAAGCTAAAGTTCTGTCTCGCTCCAAGCAACACGAGACAACACACTCACCATGGCAGAAGCACCGGGCCCGAGCAGCGAGTCTGCCGTGGCGTCTTTGTCAGTGGCAACACTAATTTTGCTTAAAAACAAACGTTGTTGTTTCAAACTAACTTGTACAAATACATTGCAGTTTATAAAGATAATAATAATAAAAAAAAGCTGCAGTATCGCGGTAATACCCGGAACCGCGATACTTTGCCTGGTATAGTATCGTGGTTACTCATTTTAGTATCGTGACAACTCTAGTAGTAACTACACGTCTGTAGGGCTGCATCTAACGATTATTTTTCTATCGATTAATCTAATGATTATTTTTTCGATTAGTCGATTAATCTAACGACTAAAAGCATGTCTTCTTAATATTTCAAGATTTTATTCAAACACATCTTTTGAAAAACAAAACATTTGTTTCAAAAGTAACAAGATGAAATGTCTGCACCAAAAATAGAAATAAATATAAATATAGAAATAAATTGATTTTTAATATATTTCATAATGTACATATGAGCATTGAAGCAGTGCAGGCTTATGAGACTTTTTAAATACAATTTTAACCATTCTTCATATTTTATAAATAAATGTTTAATACATTTAACACCCACGTCTTATTTTGAAAACTGGAAGTGTCCACACACTGCAGTAAGCTAGCGCCGACTTTCCCGGTTTTCTCAAAGTATTTGACATAAAGCCGGCAATAAGGGCGCTCTTGAAAGTATTGGAGCAGCTGACATGACCACGTGAAAACGAGAGACGGCGTGACTGCAGCTGTTTTTCTTCGGAACCAAGTTGTCCGTCTCCATCTTCAATTAACTCGCTCTTCACTTCTCTCCTCACTTGATACAGAAAGTATGCATGCGCGCAGGGGATTTTTCTGGGTGGGTGGGGCAGTGTGCTGCGTGCTGTGAGCAGCACTAGGAGTGAGTGACAGGCAAAACTCCGGAGAATTAAATGCAGACGGCTTAAAACATTTACACGAACAGAGTATACTCGATATATCGCCCACCCCTACCTCCATTGTTTTTACCGCGAGCAGCCATCTTACTTCCGCATATACGCCCGTTGCCATGCGACCGCGACGCATCGGCACACATGTTACGAGTCGACGTATTTACGTAATCGATGACGTCGACGAATCGCTCCACCCCTACACGTCTGTAAAACACATTCAACTATTGAAACTAATCCACTGAAGAAAAGAAAACACTACAACATTACTCCTTCATCCTGCATCGAGCAACTGCTTTGACACACACTGACACTTTACTAGAGCCAGATGGAAATCTGAATTTGTTATCAAAGAACTTACTGGAACGAAAGATATTTGTCATTCCAGAACATGTTAGAATTACAACTAACATCCTCATCCTGTGTGTAGTTCCCCATCTTAAATCCAACACTATCAAATGAAAAAAAACAAAAAAAAACACGTCACACAGAAAAAAAGATTACCTTGAAAGTGTTTTTCAGCAGACAATCCAGGCAGGGTAAAATTGAATTATAAATATTTGGATATTTATGATTGACTAACATTGGAGACAGTTCCCACAGAATGGAAATCAGATTGTGTTTGGTGTGAGCTTACATTACAGTACAGCAATGGTGCATGTCTTGTTAAAGTGTTGAGACATCTGCTGACAGAGACACGCTCAGCTCAGACAGAAGGGCCACCAGATCACTATTTGGCAGGAAGCACGAGCTCTGTGCCACAGGTCCTCGTCACAGGAGAGGGAAGTGGCGGCGGCACATGCGCAGTAAAGGGCGCTAATTCAATAAGACGTCCACAGTCACAGGTTGACGCCAAAATAACATGGTACATTATCCAGATGACTGTGGTGTTCTACAGAGCGTGAGAAAAGGAGCCTGTGCTGGGGGCTGCAGGAAGCACGCGAACATGCGGCAGCTGTAAAACTGCTGCCTGACAGAGCAACCACAGGCTACAAGCTAACAGCTAACATCTGTGAACTACGAAACAGTTCACGTCTACACACACTACACATTCACCGTGTCACCAACACACTCTTACACACTCACTTCACGTGGGGTCATATAGGGAACGCCACAACACCAACTTAACGTAAGCTTAAACAGCAAGCTCAACGTCTGTCGTGTAGCATCAGTCAGTCAGCTAGCTAGTTAGCTTCTCCTTACAGCATCTCATTTAGATTCAACGGTGCTAGCAGGTTAGCATGCTACAAGAAGCTAACGTCCCAGAGCCTCACCTTTTGGTCAATGTCCCCCACCACGTAGAATTTGACATCTTTGAAAAGTTCACTGGACACCTTACTTTCCTCCTCAGACATGACTGTCCATTAATGTCATAGACTAGTATATTTAATAACCCGCCTGAAGCTAATGTAGCACAGTGCGTCAAGCAGCTGCTGTGAGCGTACAGTAAACCGGGGACGCTCGAGCGCCAAATCGCTGAGCACGGCTTGGACCAGAGCATTGTGAGCTGCTGAGAGGGGTGGGGGACTTTGATTATCAAAGTTGTTTATTAATTTCTTTGTCTTTTCTAACACTGTAATCTATTGTATTGCTTAATATATTTTTTTTAATCAAAAGTAGTAAAATGATAGATTTACAGCGGCGGGAATTTATAAATATTATTCCAATGGAAATGTAATGCCCCTGTAATATAAAAGTTTATGTTTTTATCTAAACGTGTACCCCAGATTATGTGAAGCAGATGGAGCAGTGTGACACTTTACTGGCCTGCTGCAGTCTGTCACAGTCAACAAGATCAAGAAGTAGACTCATAAACTCAACAGAAAAAGATTCTTGTATGACAGGCATCGTCTGAATACAACTGTATGATGATTAAAAATGTAAGCCCAGCAAAAAGGAAATAAGTAATACAATTTAAAAATAATACATTTAATTCGCTCAGGGTGCAAATGTGGCCAGGACCGGCGCTGCCTGTAGCATATTAATTCACTACACTATATCCTACCATCTTATCTTATTGCTAAGGGATCATATGTCATTATTTCCCCTCATGGAAACTAATTTCGCTACAGTGCCTGTGTCTGCAGAAGGTCCTTAAAACATGGAGGTTGTAGGTCCAGATCATAGACTGTAAAAAACACCTGCAGGTTTCACATTGTGAAGCTCAGTGTTGTGGCTCTGCTCTGGCCGCTGCCATCTTGGCAATCCTGGCTCCGCTGGCTCCAGCTGATACAAAAATGGTCAACTAGGTAGAGTGTAGGTGGAACTGAGGCAGGGCACACACTGTTAATTATCCATATACAGTATTTAAAACTTAATATCATTTGAACAGGTGAGTTTAAAACAACAACAACAAAAAACAGACTCCACAGTTTTAATGGACTGTACTTATATAGCGCCTTTCTAGTCTTCCGACCACTCAAAGCGCTCTACACTACATATCTCATTCACCCCATTCACACACATTCATACACTGATGGCATTGGCTACCATGCATGTAATGAACAGGAAAAACTAGGGAGCGTAATGAACAGGAAAAACTAGGGAGACCACCATGTTTATTTCTGCTGTAAATCTGGGCATGTTAACATGGGGGCTTATGGAGACTGATTTGTTTTGCAGCCAGCCTCAAGTAAACTTTTGAGGAACTGCCGTTTTTGGCACTTCCAGCTTAGATTATTTTATTTCCTTACTTACTCATAGATCTATTGGACAAAATAATCTCTATAAATATTATATAAGTTTCCAGTCCTTTATATTTATTGCAGAAAACTGTAAATAAATAATTACATATAATAATTCCTGCTTTAGAAACACTGGAAACATTGGAAATACTCTAGCAGTTAAATTTACGATTCTGCTGCACCATTTTATCCAGATCTTGTCTATACAATAAGCCAAATCTAAATCTAACAATCTGTTGTAGAAAGGTATGGTTTCTAGTTCAAAGAATGACGTAATATTCCAGATATTGATCGAAACAGTTAAAAGAGAACATACAATGTAGAGTGAGAGAAATGTCAATCACTGGGAGTATGATAGGAGGGTCAGAGGTAGGTGTGTATTCATGGCCATTAGCATTATTTCTGTAACATCTGACAGCTTCTGCTTTTCTGCTGAAGGATGTGTAATCCAGATTTTCTAAAATGTCATACCATCCATAATTTATTCCTGCATTAGTTAATTACTTCATTCATTAGTAGGTGTCAAGCAAACTGTTAAGCATACACACACAGGTAGGTCTGCATGCTTGCGGACACAGAAACGTTGCACAGTGAATCACGTCAGTGCTAAAAGACCTTGACAAATTGAGCTGCAGCCAGTTATAAGCAGTAAATGGAGGAGCTGACAGCTACATTAATGATGTAGATAGTCGGGGGCGGTCGGTAGCGTAGTGGGTTAAGTGGCTACCCCGTGTATCACTCCCCCTCTCTCTGCCCCCTGCTTCCTGTCTATCTTCAGCTGTCCTATCATTAAAGGCATAAAAAAATAATCTTAAAAAGAAAAATGATGTAGATGGTCACCTCCTGGCCCAGTTGATATGAAATGTAGACATTATGTTAGTTACACTACCTATCATTATGCACCACATTGATCTTGGTCCTTATACCATCACCCTGAGACACAACCATGGGAGCAGTGATTGGATGAGCCATTTGACAGCTACATTAATGCTGAAGCTAATCACCTGATGAGCATGCACCTATTTGATTTAGACATCTCTCTTTTAGCACGGAACTGACATTGCACATTGATTAAGGAGCATTTACCCATGTGGTGTTTTCTTCACAGAAGAATCTTCAGAAGTCACTTCATGAATGAGCTGCTGTGCTATTTAGAAGAAAAGTAAGTGCATTATCACAACATGTAGTGTACAATAATAATGACACGATAATGGATTAAACTATATAGATATACATGGATAAATGAACAAGAAGAAATGTGTCACATGAATAACATGGTTAATAAATATAATTACTATAACAAATATTAGATTTCTTACCACTGTGATATGTATCTATAATACCTTCTCACCTTTATGGGATGATAGTTTAGGAACAGGTCTTACACACCTTAACCAAGCAGCAACCTCTGTGGCTGTGAAGCAAAGCCAACGTGGAAGTGCCAAAAACTGCACTTCCTCAAACGTTTACTTAAGGGTGGTAAGAATCAGAATCACTTAGTGTACAGCGCTCTGTAGCGCCTCTCAGAGGGGAAAAGTTCAAACAGATTGTGTCCAGGGTCTGATGGATCCACAGAGATGTGTCCTGCCCGTTTCCTGACTCTGGACACATATAAGTCATGGGTGGAGGGCAGGCTGACACCGATGATCCTCTCTGCAGCCCTAACTGTCCTTTGCAGCCTGTTTCTGTCCTGTTTGGCGGCCAATCCAAACCAAACTGATGGAGGACAGACTGAACAATGGTGGTGTAAAACAGACCAGCTGTTCAACCTTCCATCTGTATGCAGACTTGTCACCGTCCTGAATGAGGCAGATGAGTTTTACAGATGGGTCTTTTGAGGTGCAGTTGTTGGTGTAAAAAGAGGAGAGCAGTGGAACACACACCCCCCACGCCCACACCTACAGAATTCTTGTGTAACATCACTGCAGAGTCGAGCTGTTTCAGGATGTCGTCAGTTTTGGTCTTTAAAGCTAATTTCTCTGTTCATGACAACTGTACTGAGGGTGAATTTATATACAACTCACCTATTCAAATGATATTAAGGCTTAAAGTTATGCAGAATTAACAATGTGGAGGCTTTGATTGACAGTTGGATGCTGTCACATGTGGCTTGTTTGAACACAGGTTTTGTTCAGCCTGCCTCATCTCCACATGTTTGTCCATTTTTGGATCAGTAGGGAGCCAGTATATGTTGAACTCTCAAGATGGCAACAGCCAGAGACAGCACATTCTGAGTTCACAACAGCTCTTCAGAAACCTGTGGCCAATGTAACATGGACTATCTATGTGTCTATGATCTCAACCACCCACTTTTTGTACAAAGGACATGCGTCCTTATGTGACTACTCTATACAACCATGTTTGCAAGGTCTCACTTGTAAATAAGACATATAGAATATTTTCCTACCACAAGATTAGACAGCCGAGTTCTCCTGATGTCTGCTGCTTAAATTTCCTCTGTTCCTTTTAAACTCTGCCTCTCATAAGCCTCCCAACTTTAAAGAAGTTCAATAGCAGATGATTATAGTCTTTATTGTGCTTTATCTCAGAAGCTGAATTTCATCCATTTCATCTGCAGCACTTTCTTACCTGTGCTACTAGTGGTCCTGCATATCAATAGGTGGAGGACAGTCAGTGGTTTATCACATGTGAATGAATTATGAACTTTTGTACATAAGAGAGGTGTTCTGGTCTCACATTGTTCCATGTGGCCTGAAGATGTAAAACATTCCAGGCCTTCACAAAAAGACCACAGATGTAAGAAAGTCCAAAACAAACACACTATAATCTTTACTAATAATCTATTAACATTAACCACATCATCTCTTGACTCTTCAGATGTAACTAACAAACTCCTTGAAGGGTCCTATGATCAGAAGCTTGAAGTTGAATGCATTTGAACAGATGTGACAGTAGTCAAGTGTCAAGTTTTTCCTGCCAAACAAATGAATATCCTGTAAATGATGTTTGTATTTTTATTCCCAACATAGCAGAGCAGCAAAAAGCAGCTAATGTCTGGATCTTCATTAGCTGCTTTTTAAAACTAGACATGTATATGAGTGTGAATGAACTCCATTCATTGCTCAATATATGTCAAACTGTGTTTGTTCTAGTGAATATAGAAAGATGAAGTACCTATTTGTATCCATCCATCTATTATCTATAACTACTTATCCTCATTGGGGTCACGGTGGAGCTGGAGCCTGACTTCTCCGGGCAAGAGGCAAGGTACAACCTGGAGAAGTCAGCAGTTCATCACAGGGCACATAGAGACAAACAACCATTTACACTTACGGTCACCAATAAGTAATATCTGCATTTCTTTAGACTGTGAGAGGAGTATTTGGGGAGAACTTTATATAGAAAGGCCCCAGCCAAGGTTCCAACCAGGAACCTTCTTGCTATATATATATATAGCAATAGTATGAATGAATTCTTTGCAGAAATATTCTCTCTTTGTTATTGTAACATTATTTCATGACATAAAAACAAATAATCATCCAATCTTCTATGATATGCAAATTTGAAATCAAAATAGACTAAACAGTTGAATAACAGACTGAATGAAGAAAGTATGAAAATATTTTAGATGCATACATTTTTGTGTTGTGTGAATTTGATGTTCCCAGTAGGTGAAGAAGATAAAAGAAGTGAAGAGTATGTGAGAGCTACCAAGGCTGAATGGAGGAAAGATGGTTCATCAACAGAAAATCCCAGAGAGGAGCAGATAACCGCCGCTGTTTGTTTGACAGATGATCTGTCTAAGTGTGCAGAAACATAAGAAATATTTTGGATGTAGTGAAATATTCAAAACATCTTTAAATTAGAGAATGTGTGAAGGAAATGGATAGCTCCAACTTGTTGGAGAGGAGTATACACCTCCTCTATACACTTTCAATGTATTCTCTGTAGATGAAATGTTGTCATCAGGCCATTATGGAACAGCAGTGCATACCAGGCTGGTAATTGAAAAAGACAGAATGACCTCTAACAGTCAGAGTGGAGAGAAAGAATTCTGAGATTGTCTAATGGAAGACGTCCCCAGGGTTTTACAGACAATGGTACTTACTGCCACCCAGATTCAATCAGCACCATCAGATTAAAGAGAGGGAGCAACATAGTTTAATTAGGGCATTTTAAGTATGATATTTAGTTGGAATAATAATAGCCTTTGCCTGATCGCTGGTGTGAAGATGACAGAATGCGGTGGAAGAAAAGATAATGGAAAGTAAAAGGATGTGGTCATTAAGATCAAGGTCACAATAGTGAAATGGTTTTCTGCTAAATGTCATTGATTAAAACCATGTCCTTCATTGTCATTTAAAAATAACTACAATTGCATCATTAATGACAATGAATTACAATTATTACTAATTAAACTAATGTCTTATTTAATGATGCAATTTGTAGTGAAATACAGCTCACACTTGAAGTTAAACCATTTTACATGTAGGAAATTTCACAAAGGCGTAAATGAGCTTTTCACACATTTCACAAGTATGCACATGAACATCACACATCAACTCAAAAAGGTGTTTTATTAATTATTCCTTTACTGTGATGGTGATAACGTTGATGTGTTCTTACACTGATGTGTTGAAGGGCAGCGTTCTTTTTACTCACCTTACATCTTTTGATCATTTCCTTTTCAGTGAAGCAGGCCACATATGTCCAGAAATTTTAAATTTTCAAAACACAAATAAGTCTTTTTTGAGATACAGGATGAAAACAAACATTCATGAAGTAATACAAAAATATGGGTTTAGAAAAGGATGATATCAGATGTGAACTACTTTGGACCACAATGATCACATATATCACTACATAACCACCGTCCTTTATCAGATATTACAGGAAATAACTTTGTATCCTAGAAACACAACATTCTAACTCAGCAGAATTCTTTCTTTTCTGAACCTCAGAAACAACAGCATAGTTTGCCTGATGCTGGGGCCTATGTGTGCTGCATCCTTCTATAGAGGAAAAAGTTAGAGGCCTTTAAAAATTGAAGAAAAGTGACTTTGTCAGCCAGCACTGCTGTGAACTCATGCAGGACCACGAAACGGCCCAGGAAGCCAAGCTCTACTGGAGCTTGGGAGGCCCATCAGTCTGGCCTACAGGCTGCTTTCACACCGGGTTTATCCACGGCACAACGATCAGGAGGATTAAAGCAGTAACTGATATCAACATGCTCACTCACGGCCTTTTGAATGCGCTGACAGAGGCCAGAAGAGAAAGACAGGATGGTGCTGGAGGAGCCGAGAGAGGAGGACTAGAAGTGTGTCCAGGTAGGACTTGTGGGGACTGTTCGGGGACTGGAGTTTGTGCTTGTTTTTTGTTTTTTTACAGTTGTTATCACACATTTCACACCTGTCAGTAGGTTACAAAGGTTCTCTTCACTGACATGAGCTTCATTTTTGTTTCTAATGAAAAAATAATTACAGAGAGAAACATTTGAAGAAACATATGAAGCCCATTGGTCGTCATGCTGTTCCCCAGATATACAGCAGCCTCAAACATTTCAAGCTTCTTGTTGACCTGGAAGCAATGTGGTTCCTTGACTGTGACTTTGGTACAGCTCATTTCAGTTTCACATCATCATACACAGAAATCTGTGAGAAGATCATATCACATATCATGCTTTTCTTTTTCTCTCCCTAATATTCACGGAGTGAAACGTACATATGTAGCATAAACTACTGTAGATACTGGACTGAAAATTAGGCTGCTGTCTTAGAGATCCATCACCAATTGGAGGTCAGAGGTGAACCAGCATTTTCATTCCCCCCGCCAGTATGTGCGATGACTTTGTGTTCTGCACTCATTTCCTTGTTCCTGTGTAAACAGAGAAAACAGAGCATAATAGGATGTTTCCCCTAACCTCAGAGCCCCCTCGCCACTCCTCCTTCTGAAGGAGTTTTTGCAAAGCGGACAGGAAGCTGATGGTCCCAGTTGACCTCAGCTTTGTACCCTGACTCATCTCACATCTGGGCACCAACACAATGCAGCAGCATTCAGAGGCTCACAAAGCCTGTCTCTCATCTTCAGGGTACACATTCACCAAAGGCTGAGCTGTGGACACGAGATGAGAGATGTTGTCAGTAAGTGTGATGATAAGGCGAGCACTGAAGGAGCATCGTTCCTCAGTGCTCTGATTGGAGATTTATTTCACATATTGAATCAAAATGATATGATCCAAATCATCATCTATGAGATTTACAGAAGGACACCAGAGCCGCACAGAGGACGATCTACTATATTTATATATACTACAAAATCGTTATATAATAAAATGACACCTTGTCATAGACTGACGTCATACCTTGTCAAAATAGAGCTATGTTGTTTTAATGAGGTAAGAAAAAATGACCATGTGTGCATCATTTTATTTTATTGAAATGTGTTTATTTTTATTTTATTTAAATTCATTCTATTTGATTGAGATCCTCGGCATGTCATTTTTTCATACAGGATCCGTCACGATCATTTCAAATAAAAACGTCCCATACACTGAAGGCTGTTCTGTGACGTTTAGCGTTCCGTTCCCGTCAGAAAAGATTAAGAAAAGAAACACAAGAAACAAAAAGCATCACATGAAGTCTGTGAGCTGTACTAACTGCTTCTCGGATTCAAGTGAGTTGTTCGTCAAATAAAGAAGCTGTTAATCAAAAGGGCAACTCAATAATAAAATAATATTGGCCTAAACACACACACACACACACACACACACACACACACACACAGTATCTTATAGTATAGTATACACCGTCCCTTGGGCTGTTAACGGTTAAATATTGCCGATGCCGTTGTTTGTTTGTTTTTGTTTGTTTTTTGCATATTCATTCATTCATTTTAAAACGTGACAAAAGTCATAAATTATCTTATTACATAAGAACACTGTGCATGATGAGCAACGTGAGTGTTTTGATATTTGATACTGATATTATTGATGTAAAGCTGCAGAAGTAACATAGTGATAATAATGACGTCATAATGATGGTATAGAGGACGTGGTTGTGTTGTATCCGTTGAGGGTTGAATTTTCCTTTGAATATTTCAGCGTTTTTGTCTGTGGACACTTCTTCGGTATGTTTCATATTTTATTTCTTCAATATAAAGCTAAACAATGGACACACGAGTGTAACAAAGGTTCCAGCTCAGAGGCTGCCAATGTAATGCAGTTAAAGTATGAAGCTTTGCATTTCGCGCCTATGGCGCCATGTGTGTGTGCGTACGCGTGCGTACGTCGGGTCGCAACAGCGCCCTCATCTCAACATCCAGTTTCTAGTCATAATTCAGTTTGTAGATCCTGATGTGCAATAACCGAATGCTTCGGTTGACATCAGCACTGAGCAGTGTGTGGTGTCCGGCTCCTCCTGCTTTCTCCAGGTTTCCCTAATTTTCCCTCCATCTCCTCTGTTTGACCTCTTATTTCTTCAAAATAATTCAAAATTTAGGTTTCACCTAAATATTATACTCCGTAGGTAGAGCTAGTGGGCAGGCCACTACACAAACACTTTTTTTTGAACACATGACATTTTGCATATAACCAAATAAACTGTGTTTACTGAGTTCATTGAGCTTGCAAACCAAAGTCATTTTAAGTCCCCCAAAACGCTCCACTGCTGATTTGAAACCAGGCCACTGAGCCACTACAGTTTTTACTTTACTGAGCACGAGCCATCATCTGATGTGGGCATTGGGTTGAACCACAATCAAAATTCATAACATGGGATTAGAACCTGCGGTGACAGCAAAAAACACTGGATAAGAGCTGACTTATAAATGTTTGTTCTAATCATAAATAAACAGAACAAACATATATGACCGAATGGAATGGAAGAAAGACTAAAACACCAGCAATATGAGTGAGCAGACGATGTGTTACGATCCTGTTATTCTCTGGATAAAGAACTCATGCACTTCCGTCAGGACCTGATGATCACAGCAGGTGAGCAGGCAGACTGTCCTATGACCATCAGGTCAGAACAGAGTAGCTGGTAACATGTTCCTATCGTGTGTGCTTTATGTTATTGCTCAAGATGTATGTTAAAACCCACTAAACGGAGCGGTCGGTAGCGTAGTGGGTTAAGCGGCCGCCCCGTGTGTAAGAGGCTATAGTCCTCGTCGCAGCTGTCCTATCAATAAATAAATAAAAAATAACACTAAACAATACAACTTTTGTGATTTTTGTTTGGGGCTGCATGCTCTAAATTGTATGGCCTGTTTCTGACATTTCTTGTTTATGTTCAGCTCCATTCTCTTTAGATGAGTTTATTTCCTGCCCTCATGTTTGTTTCCAGACCACAATGAAACACAAACACTGACAGACTGAGATGATAGGATGTGCTGCACTGACATATTACATGTCTTATAATAACATCATTTTTCTTTGATTTGGCTGATTGGAGATGAGCCTCTTTTTACTACATTCTGTGCCTCGAAATCTTCTCTTTCCCCTAACTAACGTCTCACACACTGAGTTGAGTTGATTCATTTGCACCTCCAGGGAATTCCGGAAACCCTCACATGACTCAAACTCTCTACCTTTATTGGTCCGAGGCACGTGTCCTAGCGGCCCGTAGTACGACGTCACGGCAGCGCCTCGCAGCCAATCAGAAATGAGAACCAAAATCCGTAGTGAAAGTATTTGAGCGGCGTCTTTATGGGGCAGTTTGGAAGCATCAATAATTGTGTTCAGACACAATCCACTGTCTTTAGCTGTTTTTTAATCTATATTTTAAAGAAAACGTGTGTATGTGAGTCCAGCTGAGAGGAGGAGGCTCCGAGCACAAACTAAAGAATGATTTCTCTTTGTCAAAATCAGAAGAGGCGCCTTTTCACAGCAAAAACAGCCCGAAACTAACCCACAAAGAGGAAGTCATTTTGTTTTGTTTATGTTTTTTTTATAAATATAATAATTATTAATAAGAAAGTCTAGACCGCGGGACCACTTTGGAAATATCACTGTATTATAGGTCGGAGTCAGAGGTGCTGAAGGTGATCAGACTTCATCATTATGGAAGAAAATGCTCGACGAGACCAAGAGCGCCCAGAGGACGAGGACGAAGAGTCCAACCAGGCCATGCTGCCTCTCCTCCAGCCACCTGCCAACCAGCAGTCCCACAGGATCACCAACTTTTACATCGACAACATTTTAAGACCGGACTTCGGACGAAAGAGGAAGGACGGCACTTTGATCCGGGAGGGAGACAGTCTGGGGGTGATTATACGAAGAGAGGAGCTGACACGGAGAAAGTCTTCCAAAGCTGGTAACCCACAGCAAAGTGGAGCAGGGGGTGAGGAGGAGGACACGGGCGCATCCGAGGACCGTCATCAGGACTCTGAGGCCAGGAGGCCTGACCTGATAGCCGGTGATGTGGCTGTGAAAAGCCGAGGGGACGACGGTGACCGCTGCCTCAGCCCCCAAGCCAGCTCGGCCCCTGCGGCCAAGCCGATCCTGTGGCCTGCGTGGGTTTATTGTACCCGGTACTCAGACCGTCCGTCCTCAGGTTGGTGGATCCTCAGACAAACAAACACACAAAAAAGGCAAAAATAAATAAATAAATCAAAGGCCAAAAAAAGGTTTTACCTCTATTATCATTATTAAAAAAAAGAAAATTAGAAAAAGAAGAAGCGACTTTTTATTCTCTGAGCTGTCCCCCCTTTAAACAGATCACTTGTGAAAATTGACAAACCAATGATTGCATCATCATAACTTTTTATTTTATTATTATTACAAATTTATTTTTTGGCTTTTCTACTTTCAGTATTTTAGAAATAACACTCAAATCTCACATGAAAAACTTCTCTCAGCATAAAAGATAAAATCTGTGAACCTCCGTGAAGTGATGAAGTGATTAGAAGTAGGATAAACTGAAGTAGAGGAAAAGTGTGATTGAACTGAAAAGCAGATCAAAAATGATCCAAAGTGGAGTCAAAATTTGGAGAATTAAGTCAAACCAAGTTTAACGCCATTGTTCCCCCGTCTTCTTTGTTGATATTTCATTAGCATAATTTTTGACAATGGTGGGTCTAAAAGTGAGGCAGAGTGTCTACAGGAAAAAGATTCGACGTCAAACTAAACTTTAAAGTTCGTTTTGTCCTCCGCAGAAATGTAAAGCCATTTTTCAACATTTCTCTGAATTTATTAGACTTAAATATTTTTAATATTCACACGCCTTAAAACATTTCTTCTTACCGGAGCGCGCTGTGTGTGTGTGTGTGTGTGTGTGTGTGTGTGTGTGTGTGTGTGTGTGTGTGTGTGTGTGTGTGTGTGTGTTGAACTGTTGTGCTTCATCACAACATTCAGATGTGACATGATTATGAGTAGGCCTATGATTCATTTAGAATAACGTTAAGTGAAAGTCGTGCTGCAGGCTGGACTCAGATTAAAGTGAGGCACGGTGCACTTGGACTTTTCCTTTGTCACGATGTAGAAACGCGTTTAGCTTCAAATAATGCTGATAACAATGAAGCAGCAGTCAAACGGCCGATCGAATGTTTCGATGAATCGAACGTGTGTTTGTGCGAGGTGAGAGAGAAGCAGCACACTGAAGAATGATTTATTGTTGAACCGAAATGCTAAAAAGTTTCCATCGACCTCTAACAAAGGGCCTTTAAAGAAGGCTGCCTTACCAAACACACTCCAACTTTATGTATTGATTGATTTCATTTATTCATTTCATTTATTCATTCATCATTTCAGATTGTATCAAATGTTTAGAATGTGCGGAGAGAGTTCACTTTGTAACACACTACTACATTTAGACTTTACACAAAAACTAAAAAACATCTTCGCTTGTTTGACTTTAAATTCATCATGAATGAAACCTGTAAATATATCTTTATTCAATATTATCACACAAACAAAATGTCCCATGACTTTTTTTAAAGACTACTTTTTTAAAGAGTAACAGGGAGGGAAATAGGCGCCTAGTTCCCTCATTCTCCATCATATTCTAACCCCACCCCCATCCGCACCGTCCTCCTCCTATTCTCACTGGTCTGCTCTCTTCCATATATATTCTTACAAATTGGCCTGTAGTATCTGTGAGATTGTGATATTTGAATATTTGAGTAAGTTTTTTTTTAGGGCCCAGATCTCGCAAACCAAAGAAGGCACCGACCCCAAGTAAAGAGGACAAACGGCCCCGGACGGCCTTCACCGCGGAGCAGCTCCACCGGTTAAAAAATGAATTCCAGGGAAACCGATACCTGACCGAGCAACGGAGGCAGAGCCTAGCCCAGGAACTGGGCTTGAATGAGTCTCAGATCAAAATCTGGTTTCAGAACAAACGGGCTAAAATCAAGAAAAGTTCCGCGAATAAAAACTCTCTGGCACTGCACCTGATGGCGCAGGGACTGTACAACCACTCCACGGCTAAGGACGGCAAGTCGGACAGCGACTAGGGGAGCCGCGGGGACGGGATAGAGGGTCCTGATCAATGCAATAAAACCACTTCAGTACCAGCAAACATATTTAAAACGAAAAAACAGAGACATGTCCGTTGAATGTGTGTGTGTGTGTGTATGTGTGCTACCTGTCCTCAGGGCTGTAGTCATGGTGCTGTACATAGTGCTGTGACCGTGACACGTCACGTATGTCTGATAGAAACGTTTGTTATGTGTTGTTTGAACAGATCACATCATACACTATTCAAATCTGGAATCATCTGGAGGTGACGTCATTTCATGTTGAGTTTGTATTAAAAAACATCCAGAATATTGTGACGTGTCCAAAGCGGCGAACACATAGAACAACCCGGGATCACGTCACAACAACACACTGACACACGTGAGCTCGACCTGCTCTGCCGTTAATTGTAGACAGATGAAAACATAATTCATATTTTGTTCTGATGAGATGAGATGACTGACAAGTGTGACGTCAGGGGTGGGCAGCTCTGAACTTTACTGATGACGAAAACTATGCTGAAATCCAAAGATTTGTCCTGCTGTATTATGTGTCGTTGTCCGTGTTCTGTGAGCTCTTTGTCTGTCTGTCTGTAGTGAATGTTTCCCTTCAGGTCTCCAACACGTGGGACTCTACACACGGTTTAATTGCGGATTTTTTCCAAACTAACGCCTTTAAACGATTCATATTACGCAGCAGAGCAAAGATGGACCTGTTACGAGCTGCTGTCAGGAGGCCTCCTTCACGAATGTTCCACCAAACACACACCGTTCGTTAGCTATTAACGAAGACTGTTATACAGCAAAGTATGTCGGTGTGTTCCGGTCCAAACGGGCTGGAAAATCTGGAATGTTTACATAACTTATTTTTCCAGCAATAACGTGTGTGTGAGTGTGTGCGTGCGTGCGCGCTTGCGTGCGCTTGCGTGTGACTGGCCTCTGTCGGCTCTCATTCTCGTTGATCCGAACTGAACCGTGGTCTTACGATGCTGTGAATGTTTTCTGATTTTTTTTCCGTGTCCTTGCATTAAATTACAAACATGTAAGCTTATGCCTTAAAATAATGTACATATTTACAGCTGTTTTCTATGATGGGATTTATAAAGATGAAACATGTTGAGTTAAATTCTCTTACATGATCCTACATGTCGGCCTAAAGAAGCTCTATTATAACGGTGTCAATAAAAACAAAAAAAAACCCAGTTCAAATGTGACATGATTTTATTTCATAACCTGAAAAAAAAAGCAGGAAAAATGTTTCAGGAAATAAAAAAAAAGGAATTATAAAACACATTTAAAAATCTATATTTATGACTGAATTATTTATGCGGTGAATAAGCTTTGATGAGGGGTTGGATGGTTTTATTGACATATCTTGATGAAGATTAGCATAACAAAGAAAGCTGCAGAGACAGACACAACGTGGAGAACTGCTGTAGTCTGCACCATGTTTAAATGCTGCAGCTGTGTTTGAGCCTCAGATATGAAACATCTGGAAAATTACACTAAAAAAGAGAAAGTGATATCAGCTGATCATCAGCATGTCTATGACAATACAGTTTTTTGGTCTTCCAGAAGTAAAGATTAAATATGACTATAATTCACAGTACTAGCGCCCAAAACATGTCACGTTCCAGAAAAGAAACTTGAATTTAGGCTGAAGATATTTGCTTTTCTAAGTACTTTTTTAAGTGTGTTTTTTTTTAAGTGATGAAATCATACACATAAATCATGCATTTATACTTTCTAAAAGATTTGATTCTTTTAGCTGTGATCAAATGCTAAACATACATGTGATGTCGGACACAGACTGACTGCTTAAAGAGAGAATGACGAGTAGGAGCTGTTAAACAAAGGCCTGTTTTTACTGCTAAACTATTCATTTAGGTGACAGCTAACACTGTCTGCAGTGACCCTAAACTCATTTTGGACTTTTCCTATTTTTCTAAAACCACCTTAGAGTACTGAACATCTTTCTCATCTCCTGCTCTGTTTAGGCTCAACACCATGTTGGTTAATTCATGTTGGTGTCATACAAGTATGAAGCACATTGTTCTTTTTTTACTGTAAATCAGTGAATTTAGTCATGGCAACATTTGTGGGAATTTCACAACCAGAACTTAGCACTCTTTATTACAGGGTATCACTACGAGGAATTACTGTATATTCATGTGTCATACAAGATGTTTTCTACCCATAAATATGCCATAAACGACATTTTCATCTTTGTCAGGGACTGAGATAACTAGCAGTATTTTAGTGGTCTCTTCTGGTCTGTTGGTGCAATCTAGCAGAGTTCAGCAGACAAATAATTCCACAATAAAAAGAATCAGTTAATAAGAATTATAATAAGCTGTTATCAGCTTTTCATGAGACGTCTGTCACAATGTTCCAATAAAAAAATAAAATAAAAAAAAACAGAAGATTCAGCAAAACAAATGAGAACAGACTTTTGATAACTGCACACAGTCACTCACTGACACTCATTGTGTGGGAAAAATGTCAGACGGTGAACTGATTGTTCTATAGGCAGCAGTAAACACACAATGTGATCTTTGATGAGAAGAATTTATCTTTTGTACATATGTATGGACTCATGGAAACTAAAACAAACTAAAACTAAACAAAAACTGTGAAGTATAATTAGAAGTCAAAACAAATCAACAAATCTCAGTTTTACACAAGCCTCTCTGGATCTGTGAACATCTTACCACTGTGGAGAAACAGTGGCAAAAAATGAAACAGAGAGGGAAAGAGAAATATGGAGAGCAAAGGGATATTCAGAGAGTTGTCTGTGACTCGTCCATTGGCAGCAGCAGCAGCAGCATTGACCTGGGCTCTGTGAATGGCAGCAGGAGCCCTCATCTACATTTCCTTTCTACGCCCAACGGTCGCTGACTTGATGAGCTGAGATACTCTTGACTTGGGTGAGGAAGAAGGGGGTAAAGCTATGAAGTGGGTTTCTATGCACAGTGTGGGGCTGTCAGTCGAAGGAGGGGCCGGTGATCGTGTGGTGGCGGTGGGTGGTATAATGGCTAGGGAACCTGGATGAAGGTCAAAATGTGTCCATGCAAAAAGCAGCAGGTGATGACACCACAGCCAAGAAATAACGAGAAATGGACATCTTTTACCTCTGGTTCCCACTGTGGAGATCAGGGGGTATTCCAAATATACAGCTCTCAGTGAGATGCTGTTCACTTGGCTCGTTAGATTCTGTTCAAATGAAAAATATTTCCAGAATTTCTTGTTATGGCGGCTTTGATCAAAACCATTTTTGTGACTTGTTAATAATTTTAAAAAGAATGTGCAAAATGGCCCTCTTAGTTTTTAATGACCATGATCATTATGTTTTTATTAATGAGTATTTTATATCTACAGATGTTGTACGTCCTCTTCCACAGTCTGCCATGTTGAACCATCATGTTTCTACAGAACAGAGAAGCTAAATGCTGGGTCATTTTTAAAGTGTTTCACTGCACCACATTTCTCTTTCATGCTAGGAAGGAGAGGGTGAGGTAAGGGGGTTATAATCTCCAATTACAACACTAGATGGCACAAAACCTTAAAAAAATGAAATGCTCCTTTAAAAAACATGATCAAACAATTTGACTGAATCCGTTCATCTGGTTGTGGAAAAACTCAGAACTAGATACCATGTCTGTGATGGGATGTGCACTCTGGTCTACAACATATAAGTTGAATGTGTTACATAGTGTCATCTTTGGAAAGTGACAAAAAAAAACTGAAACCCTAATTTCAGCAAACACTAACAAAGGTAAGTTACAGATCTGATTTTTATCTAAAGACCTACATTGTTCTACTTCATGCCATGCTATCCACTGTGTTTTTACACATTTTGGGATGTGGTGTTCAGTTTGGTTTCCTTTCTGCTGAAAACATTCTGATTTTTAAGACATTTTTTTTGTTTTATTACAGCAACATTGTGTAACTAACTTCTATCATAAAATAACATAACACAAAATAATTATGTTGATGTTACATTTGCATGTCTACATCTACAAAAATACGAATATCTATGTAATGTTGCTTTAAGTCATATGCACCTCATATTGTTTCCAAATGAAATTTCTTTCTTCATCTATACTTTGCGTTTATTTGCTATTTTTGAATCTGTTTTAAGATTCTCCACTTATTCACTTTTTTATCTTTCAGTTGCCTCTGATACTTCATCAGCACTTGAGTTGTGATGAGTTTATCTCATATACTGATAAAACATTCTAGAATCAAATTTCATCCTGAAAGCTTTGAGGCTTCATTTGTAACATGAAAAATGCATTAAAAAAACATATAGTTACTGTCGAAACCAACCACCAACATCAGACAAACCCGACTGTCACTGCCTGCACACCACAGCAGCACTGTCACTCTGGTGGTAAAGTGTGAGCTATAACAGTAAAATCAAGCAGAATGATCTTATTTGCTCATTGAGATAATTCCAATCTGTCTGTGTTAACATTTCAGCAACAGGTCATGTCAATTTCTGGCTAAAAGCTGATTATCGAGAAGGAAAACATTAAAAAATATTATTTACCCAAAGTTCATCCATCCTGTTGTCATAAACTTAACCTCTCCACCAGGCAGAGGCAAAGGGCAGACGAGCAAAGAAAAGAAAAGTACATATCACAAAGTATTGATGTCCCGTGTGTTTCCGTCAGACAAAAGATGGCCCATCCAGTCCCCCTTCCCCCCACTGAGTAATTTAGCCATAGTTCTCTAAATGCTTCCTAGTCAAACTTGAAATATGGAATGAAGGGGACAGGGGCTTTGTGGCGGAAATATAATTACGGCTGCTAAAAGCTGGTGAAGGTGGAGAATGGGGGATGACATCAGACCAATTTCACACTCAGGCTTCGGATGGCCAGGCCAAGCCTGGGCCTCGCCGCACTACACTGATCAAAGCCTGCTGCAGCTGCCCCAAAAGGCAAAAAAAGAAGGAGACTTAACTATGCTAATCTCCAGGACAAATATATTTTAATCTTGTTAAAATACAAGTTATTGTCGCAGCTCAGTTTGTGCACACATGCAATCATAAGCAGAGCGATATAAGAAGACAAAATCACACTTTGTCTCAAAAGAGTTTCTATTTAACAAGTGAATGCTGAGTTGAACAACAGCTGAAGAAAAGTAAAAGAAAGTAGTGGAACATTTCTCATAACTATGCGCTCACTAAGAACATATCCTGAAGTAACCTAGCTGACCTAGCTGTGCCATATATTCTGCCACATACCAATATTGCTGTCAGCTATGATTGCATATAATTGTAAAATAGTGCTCCATTCTATAATCAATATTTAGATTAGCATTAGTTCATTCTTAAGCATTTCTCAGAAACAGAGCTGCCTTTGGAGTCAGATCATTCAAATCAATTCGAACTTTCATGCAGGAGCCAGGAATTCAATTTTTTTAAAGAAGGAAAGAAATGCAGGGAAGTGGAACATGAGAAGTAGATTTATTGAGTGTGCGTGCAAGGCGCAGACTATATGTTATCCACCGCGCTTATTCTGCTTATTATAATTTAATGGGTGCAAGGGTTGTCAGGGGTGGAAGCTGGGATCTTTCCAGACAGGCAGCTACACAATGAGCTTGTATGGGTCCTACTGTGACTTCAACCCCTGGACAAGGGGAAACCAAACCAGCAGGGAGGAGGGTACAGACCTCTGCTGCCGGCCCAGAGGAAACATAAAGGTGAAAACAGTCAAGTTATATTCATGCATGATTTCTTTGGTACCAAACTCTAGATCTGATCTCAGACTGACACTGCATTAACCAATGAAATAAGATGCTCTTGGTTTACAGTGGCTAGAATCACTGGTCAGGGTATATCTTTATAAATGTTCACAAGATTCAGAATCAGAATAAGATTTAGGTTTTCACTTATGGGGAATTTGTCTTAGTGTCAATTGTGCAAAACAAACATTAAGTAGAAATATGAGATAAAAAAGGTATTAACAAATATAAACAATATAAATATATATACAGTATGTTTTAAAATAAAAAGAGCTGTACAGTTTGTGCAGGAATGTGCACAGAATATTAGAAATGTGTCAATATGACATGTAGGGTCTGTGGTGGAGGGTGAGAGAATGTCAGAGGAGGCCGCAGGCCTTGTTGATGAGGGCAGAGGCACATGGGAAAAAACTGTGATGTTTTGGTCCGATTTGATGGGCCGTGTCCTCCTGCCCGAGGGGAGTGATTCAAAGAGTTTGTGTCGTGGCTGGGAAGGGTCAGCCACAACCATTCCTGCACGCCGCAGGATCCTGGAGGCGTGCAATTTTATTTATATAGCGCCAAATCATAACTAAAGTCATCTCATGACACTTCTAATACAGAGCAGGTCCATACAGGCTAGACCATGCTCTTTATAATATTATTTACAGAGACCAAAAATTCCACCATGGATGCTTCTGGTAGAAGATTCACTCTGGTGATACCTCAAGACCATTATGGACCATGTTTTATAGCACATTTAACTGCTATTGCACAGCAATATAAACTAACGTATATTAGTAAGTGGACATTACAGGGGTCAAGCCAAGATAGACCATTAGAAATTGAGATCTTTGATCTGGACCTGGTCCAACATGGTCTAGAATAGAGTAAAGGTTTAACAAATCTGACCGGTTAGTCTCCTTGGTGATCTCGTCTAGTACAGTAAAAATGAATCAAATTAATTATTAAAAGTAAGTTTGATTTGAATAGAAGGTTCCATCTTCATGAGTCATCAGAATTTCTTTTTGGATTCAGTAATATGCAGGCAGTGACAACAAAATGAAGGTAGTAGTTTGTGATAGATCACTGTAATATTACTAGAACTGAAATAGTCATTTTGCCATACTATTTGCTACTAAAAAAAGTTAAACTAGAACTGTCTTGCTTTTTTAGTTAACACTAAACTCCATACTGTTCATTGTGACAAAGTCAAGCTCCTTACTATCTATGTAATTCATCAACAATCAGAAGTATGAGAGGCAAATATAGACAATAAAGTGATTTATTAGTTATTAGGTTGGGAGAGTAACAGCCCATTTCATATATATATATATATATAATTTTTTTTTTTTTTTTTACCTTAGTAGCAACTCCTAGTGGCAGATTTGAATTCGACTTTTAAGGTGTGTTTCAAATACACAGGGACATATCTGCTAAGTTTCATGATGGCAGTTTTTTAATCACATAATTAGACCAAAGTCACTGATTTATGCGCTCAGCCAGGTAGCAATCGGACCTGTGGTTTAGGCAGCTTATTTGTAAGATGGATGCAGTTCACCTTGCAGGTCTCTTATGGCATGAATGTCAGATGATCATCCACCACCCTGCCCTCCAGACCTGTACAAACTACTTCCTGCATTTACAGTTACCCCTCCTGATTTGTCTGGTGTTATTCTAGATTTATCGACAAATCAGAATCAACAATAGGTTAACAATAACATTTAAATGTTTTTTTTAAATTTACAATTACATTTGAATTAACATTAGCATGTCATTTGTTCAAATCCACATAACCATAACAGCTAACATGATTTCAGATCTGTTGTGGTAAAGTTACAGTCAGCCAACAGCTTCACTTATATCTAGATTTTCATGTGTATGCTGTGAAATTGAATAGCACTCAAGTAGTAAAGACTGAATAGTAGGTGGCATTGTGTTTTTTAATATTTGTGTTTCCCTTCATATGAGTTGTATAGCACTCATCATTTTTTTTAAGTAAGCTATCCAGAATTTTTAGAAAAAGATCTACTTGTATGTTCACTGTGGACTGGCTTTGATTTGTATACGGATGTAAGATGTAATAATCATTTATCTGTATATTGATGCAATCAATGTTGATTATATAATGTATTATACACTGTGTGTTTGAGAAGATTAGCTGATTGCCATGACATCAGATATATGATATATGGTCAGGGACGGATTGCCAATCTGGCATACCGGGCATTTGCCCGGTGGGCCGACGTGCTATTTGGGCCGATAAATCCTGATTTACACGCTTACACGCTGACTGACAGGGGGCCGGCCCAATCACATCATGAAACACCTCCCCCCTTTGGCTTGATGCGCCGGTGTGCAGTTTATTGATGGGTGAAACGCTATCAGATAAAGATAGAGAGAAAACGCAAAGGTGGCGCAGAAAAACTCCGTGATTAAAAGAAACTTGCTCTTCGGGCAGATGCTGCGAAGTGTGTTAAAATCACAGATATGTTTGCCACAGCAGGGACTTCATCAGCTCCCATCGCTGATGACGGTGGTGCCGGTGGCAGTGGCACTCAACATGTTGTTGAACCTGCGGTAAGCTGGACTGGACTACTGTCAGAACATGTATAAAATGCAACGAGTAGGATAAAGCCACCCAACCCCTTAATGGGTATGATAAAACATACTGTGGCGTCCGGCCGGACGCGTCACGAATAACGAGGCGTTATTTAGCAAACTGGCTTTTATTGCCAACAGTCTTGTTACAGAACTTGGTTATTGTAGGCCATAACCACGCCAAGAACACATAACAGGTCCCACTCTGCAGCCTCACTCGTGCAGTCTCTCTCCACACACGCTCACATACACGCGCTCTCCCTCACCTGCTCCCCCGCCCCCTTGCTCTCATACAGGTGCATTTATGGACCATGGGAAACCACAGAACTCACATTGTAACACACAACACATTACTGCAGGGTCGCTACAATACATTGTAGGCTACACTGGCTGGAAGAGAAAATAAGCCTAGCTCAGTAGCCTACTTTTTATGTCTTTTATTCTAAATAAAAAATAGTCTTTAATGTGAGAAAACGTGTTCACCATTCACCAACAATAACAATAAGTCTAATTTCTTATTAGACTATTATTGTCTGTGGGGTGAGTACTAGGCTGGCCTATTGGCTAAGTTGCTTTTTTGTCCTGCAGATATAGCAGTTCTTTATGTAGCCTAGGTGGTAGGGACAATGTAGGCTACATAACTGATAGAAAATCTCACTTTTAAAATTATATCATTTTGTCAATGTTATGTGAATGCAGCTGCAGGTATCTGTACATTCCAGTATTTCTAGCCTAGGCATATTTAAAGCCACCACCACTCACCAAAAATGTGAGTGAAAACTGAAGAGTCAGCACTCTCATTTTCTTTGTTCATCTAGTAGTCCTCGGGTAAGCTCTTATTTAGGCCTGGGGAAAAAAATGGGCTGTTTTATGTAGCTAGGTGGCTAAATACAATGCAAGTTAGCCTATAAAGAAAGAAAATAGCACTTTTTAAAATGACATAATTTTGTTCATTGCTAGTGTTATGTCAATGCAGCTGTGTGTTTGTTTATATAAATATATTATAAACAGGCTGTATTTCAGTCAGTCATTGTAATTGTACAATATGTTTGTGTTGATTGTCCTGTACACGTGACATCCATTGCACGTCTGTCTGTCCTGGGAGAGGGATCCCTCCTCTGTGGCTCTTCCTGAGGTTTCTTCCACATTTTTTCCTGTTAAAGTTTTTTGTGGGCAAGTTTTTCCTCACTCGAACCGAGGGTCTAAGGACAGAGGGTGTCACTCCCTGTACAGATTGTAAAGCCTCAATGGAAAATGGACTTTGTGACTTTGGGCTATACAAATAAAATTGATTTAATATGATTTGATTATTTATGTCCTGTTGAGCTAGGTTGTTTTAAAGACTTGCACAGTTGCACTGAAAAAACTGAAAAAGTGTGTTATCAAATGTTGTGGGCCAGTCTGGTCCAAAATGCCAGGGCCGATTTTTTGTCCCAGTCCGTCCCTGTATATGGTGATATATAAAACATGACAAGCTGGCTTACTGAGAGTTCTGTGATACGGTGTTGTTCTTATTGCATGAGGCTTTGTGTAAATCTACAGGATATTGTGCTGTCATCCACTTACTCAGTGCTGATGACAGAATGAGGACTAGTCATGAAGAAGTATTTTGAATTAAAATCATTACATTATGTTTTGTTTGACCATCATCAAAGTCAACAAACTATTCCTCCTCTTGTATATCACCTAAAACTGTTTGCAAGCTTGCCATTTGTACTGCATATTACATATTATCAGAAGTGTGACTGAAAGTTAAAACTATCATGTGTTATAACACCTGAATGTAATTTAAAAATTTTAAAATTGGCACAATCTTTCAGAAAAGTTGCTGTAAATCCAGGCATGTTCAGATGTCATCATAAAAGACACAAACAAATAAACAAATAAAAACAAAAATAAACAAACAAAAAAAGCAAAAGAAGCAGCAACAGGAATGCTGTGTCAAGCCTCAAAGGTTAACTGTAAATAAACTCTCAGTTTGGTCCAGTATTTTGGTGAGAGTGCTGCACTTATGAACAGGCTACAATGTAATGCTTGTAGGCCATAGTTAGATTTCAGAACAAGACTTGGTTAGACGACAAACAGTGGATTGAGTAAAAGTCACAGAAACTGCTTAATTTCTCTGTGGAGTGATGTTGTCAGACAGCTAGTCATGTTTGATGGACATATTTTGATAGTGCACAGTTGCTGAAGCACATGCACTTCATCCATCCAAGAATCCATCTTCAACTTTTTTAATAGTAAATTACTATTAAACTAGGCCATGTATAGAAACCTTTCAGTAATATTCATATGTTATATTGATGAGTTTCAGTGTGATGCAATCATGCTTTTCCTGTGGATGTGCATCCTTTAGCATTCCAATGCATAATGTGATAATTGGCCAGAACAAAAAGCAAAAGCAAATGATGTTAACCTTTAAAAACACTTTTATATAAAACGTTTTTTTGTTCTGTCACATTTGATTTGAGTTTTTTTTTAAACTTATTGTTACTGTTGTTATTGTGGTTTGTCGTAATGAGTTTTGTTGTAAAGCACTCTGTAACTGTGTTCTAAAAAGTGCTATATTAAAGTTTATATTATTATTATTATTATTATTATTATTATTATTATTAACCTATGCAGCTACAGCTCGTCGTGAACAAAGAGCCTTACAGGATTAATATGACTATATTTAAAAATGTGAAATAACCAATAAATTAATCTGTGTAAACTACCAAACAACAAAACATATAATTATGGTGTAGAATAAATAATGTTTAGTTCTATCATAAAACTGATTCATCCTTCAGTCGAGCAAACATCAGAAAAAGGTGAATCATGCCTGTCATTATTGGCAGTATATTCAGTTTATAGATAGTAAGAGTGAACAAGCAGCAGATTTGGAGAAGCTGGAAGCAGAAAATAAGACCTTGATGAATTAAATACTTTGATTACACATTTTTGCAGCTTGAAACTCACACTAGAGAAAAGCAGTGCACATACCACCTTTTCTTAATTTATGTGTTTCACAGTTTGTAGGTGTGATTGTGATCAGCAGGACAGGAACAGCCAGCAGCTGACGACACAATACTGACACGAGTGAGCATCAATTTCACGCCTCGGACAAAAACAAGTGTGCACAAGATTTTCTCTTTTATTTTTTTAAAAAAGTTTGTTGATTATTTGTCAAAATAAAAATGTTAAGGCCTCAACACTGGTTTCACCATTGTCCACTAAGAATACAAAACACTATAACTCCTCATTTGTGTGGCTGCTCTCTTTACAGTAGTCTGAAATCAAAAAGAGAAAACAGACAAAATATGAGCAAGTCTCCAGATGTATACGACTCCATGCATTAAAATGTAACACTATGCTGCAATGATGTGTTTAGTTGATTTAACACAAAATAAGGATTTAAATCTTATTGTTATATGATCTCTCGAATCATTTATTCAGATAAATTATCTTCAGTGTTGTTAGAAAATGTCTCCTACTGATTCGACAAGGTAAGGGGTGATATGATGTCCTGTGTGAAGGGACGGGAGGATAAACGGAAAACAAACTGCTGCATCAAATCTGTGATACAGAAGAAGGTGTGGTACCTGAGATTCTGTTGCATAACTCCTCGTGCACATGCTCTACGCCCTGACTGAACAGAGAGATGATATCATCTTCCAGCTCTTCGACGATGCTTTCACACTAAAAGAAAAACACAAGCACAGAAGAAAGAGATCATATTGTTAAGATTGTTAAGATTCTCTGCAAGCTTCTTTTTTTCTGAATGGATTTAAGCAGGTAGTCCTTATTTCAATTTGCTTTAGCTTTGAAACACTCCAACTTTCAGGTCTGTCTGCAATAAGCACACAAATATCCCAGTGACCCTTTTTTGATTTTTTTTGTCCTCGTCTGCTTTATTTAAAGAGGTATGTCCAGATAAAGTTAAAAATAAAGAGACCTGACCACACTAAAATGAAACACAATGGTGTCAAACTGTCACCTACAGAATAAATACAACACCAAATCTGTATGAAACTGCATGAAACACAGACTGTACTGAAGTCACTCTGAAAGTTGTAATAGATGAAATAATGAACTAGAAAATTTCTAAAGAAATTTTGAGTGTGCCTGACTCTGGCCCTGTCGCCCCCATGCATTATTACTGACACTGCTCAGCAAATTCAGTACTAGAAAAGAAATTTTGAGAGTGACGAGTGGGCTGTTGCTGGGGTTCTGTTAGCATTAGCATGTTAGCATTAACATGTTAACATTAGCATGTTAACACTGATGCGCTAGCAGTTAGCATGACCATGTTAGCATTAGCATGTTAGCATTAGCATGTTAGCATTAGCATGTTAACATTAACATGTTAGCATGCGCATGTTAACACTGATGCGCTAGCAGTTAACATTAGCATGTTAGCATTAGCATGTTAACATGCGCATGTTAACATTGATGCGCTAGCAGTTAACATTAGCATGTTAGCATCAGCATGTTAGCATTAACATGTTAGCATTAACATGTTAACACTGATGCGCTAGCAGTTAGCATTAGCATGTTAGCATTAGCATGTTAACACTGATGCGCTAGCAGTTAGCACTAGCATGTTAGCATTACCATGTTAATAATCAACATGTATTTAATTCCTAGTAGCTAATGTTAATTAGCACTAATTTTAGCATTGGTCGCTAATGTTTGCAAATAGCATGTCTTTACAGCCTAAAAGTGTGTCTGTGTGTGTGTGTGTGTGTGCGCGCGCACATTTTACACAGACGAGTTCAAATGAAGTGCCAAAAACTACAAAAATGGCTGGCGCTCGGCTTGTCTGCTGGCCCCTCCCCCCTCTCCTCCTCAAGCAGGCTGAGGTTGCCAAGTAGAAGGGAGAAGTTTAAAGTGTAAAAGGATTGTAGAGACTGTCCTGAGACTGTCCTGAGACTCACCTGTCAAGGTGTGCAGTTCCGCCTGTTTTATTGTTTCAACACGATGATGTCGATCTGTTTACTGAGCGTCTGTTCAGTGTGTCTGTGTGTGTGTGTGTGTGTGTGTGTGTGTGTCTGCTTGTCTGTGTGTGTGCGTGTCTGTCTCTCTATCTATGTGTTTGTGTTTGTGAGAGACAAGGATAAAATGGCCGACATTAAAAATGTAGTCTTGATAGTCTGATATCATACACAGATTTCAATAAAGTTAGTCAAAGGCATGCTTGAGGTTGCCAAGCAACAAGGCTGAGCTCACCTGTCCAAGTGTGCAGCTCAGCCTGTATTGATTGTAGATCAGCAGATTTTTATTGTTTGAACACAATGATGTCGATCTGTTTACTGAGAATCTGTTCAGTGTCTGTGTGTGCGTGTGTCTGTGTGTGTGTCTGTCTGTGTGTGTGTGTGTGCATGCTTGTGTCTGTAGAAATGTTCTAAATGAGTTGAATCTAAAAAAAAAAGAATAAAAGTGTAATAGTACAAGATCCTGTTAATCCTGCACCAGCGCATGTTAGCATTACCAAGTTAGCAATTATAATGTATTTCATTCTTAGTGGCTAACAATAATGGTGGCTCCACTAACAGGCAGAACTAACAGGCATATATTAGTGGCTAACAGTAATGACGCGACGCATGAGGGTTTTCTGAATAAAGAGCACTAACATGTACATACATACACACACACACACACACACATAGATATATATACACACACACACACACTGTTAGAAAGCCCATGTTGTTTAATTAAGGTTAAATTGTTCCTGTGAGAAATACTGTTTAGTTTTGTTGTATATTCGGTAAAGTTCCATTTTTCCCATGTTCTGAACATATCACAGCATTCCGACGGTCAGTAAACGCACCTCGTCTGTGTGTTAGCCGTGCTAGTAACTTAGCTCCCCGCTGTCGTTACCTGTGTGTGTGTGTTTCTCCTCTCTGTCTCCTTTCAACGGCAATAACACACACATATATATACATATATGTGTGTGTGTGTGTGAGTTACTGTCTGTGTGTGTGTGTGTGCGCACATTTTACACAGACAAGTTCAAGCTGTCCGGCTTGTCTGCTGACCCCTCCTCCTCAAGCAGGGTGAGGTTGCCAAGCAACCTGGGTGAGCTGCAGGTCTCATTAATTAGACACAGGTGTTCCATGCAGCATGTATGTCTCACTGAAATGCACAGTATATGTCTGAATGATCCCCCTCAAAGAGGGCCAAAAAAACCCTCAAGGTATGTCTCGAAACCAAAATATAAATGACCAGAAGAATGCTCATCGTGTGTATAATGTCTGTGCCAAGTTTCAGGTGAAAATTGTATAAACTTTGGCCTCGAGAGTCAGAGCAAGCACAGGTGCGCCCTGCTCCTTCCGGTAAATTCTCTGCTTCAAAAACCATGGGAGTGAATGAGGCTGTGGATGGGAGTAGTCGATCAATCAACGTGTAGGGACCCAAAACTATACGAGCGACAGCTACAACAGTGGTATCAGTGCGATTACCTCGAATTTTCCTACGTTTTATGTATACTTGGTGTCTGTAGTGGAGCATTTGAGCCCACGGTAGTGAAATACGTTTTATTTTTTCACAGATTTTTCTCCCTGCTCCTTACTCTAGCTGATGATGTCATCACTCTAGGAAACCACATACACACCCATTATAAACCCAGAAATTTGACTAAAACCTGCTGAACTTTGAGCCTTGATAGTTTAAAAACGGTAAAAGCTGTCGATGAGTGTAGTGAATCCATGAAGAGAAGGCAAGCATACCTCCGTTTTAAATTTTAAATGAAGTCTCTTATGCCAGAGCTGTTCATTGTTGAAAATGTTTGTTGAAATTTATTTTTCTTCTGGCCTCCCCATTCATTCTTTATGGGAAATTATTCTCAGTTTTTCGCGAATTTAAAAACACGCGAATCTCTTAGAAAAGACATAGCACACGATTCCCGGCCGAGCCGGTCGTTTTGATACCCGTTTTGTGTGTGTGTGACAAAAACTCTGGGAGGAGAAGCGAGGCAAAAAAAGGGCGTAAGAATAATAATAAGAAGAATAAGCGCGGTGGATAACATATAGTGTGCACTTTCAGGCACACTCAATAATAAATATAACGATATATTATATTATATTATATTATTAATTGGAAATATATATATATAGATAGATAGATAGATAGATAGATAGATAGATAGATAGATAGATAGATAGATAGATAGATAGATAGATAGATAGATAGATAGATAGATAGATAGATAGATAGATGCACTTTTGTACTCACTGCAAATTTCAGGCCGTTGTGTGCCTCGGGTCCATCAAACTGGAAGTTGTTAAAGTCTGGGAAGTCTCCACTGGCCCCACTGCTCCTGGGAGCAAACCTCATGTACTGTTTCACCTTGGTGTTGGGATCCATGTGAAGGGCGTAATCGCTCATGCTGTTGCACACCCTATCCAGAAGCTCGCTGAGGTGAATCTCTGAGCGAGCGAGAGGTACCTGGCCACACAACCGAGAGGGAGGGAAAAAATGGAGTCCTGGCCATTAGTATGGCCTAAATCTTTTCTTCTTAGTTTTCTATACTAACTCAAATGCTTGCCTCTAAAAGATGGAGAAACACAGACCAAGCTAGAAATACGGGCAAATATAGACTAACCTAAAAATGTTAAAAATACACTTTCAACTTTAAGATGGCAACAACACAACACAGATGTGGTGGAAAAAAGCCTCTGTGATATTGGAAGTCGTCATTAGTTTGAGCTGCCCTGCTGCCAGATTGTTACACCACAGACTCTGTGTAGGTCAGCAGGATGACCTCTGGTTTCTGCTGTGTTTTCTTCGTCCTTACTAACAAACCTCAACCTCCAACTCTGACTTTTAACCTGCATACACACCCGCCCCACCTCGACATTCAAACTCCATCGTCCTCTTCCTTTCTCCTCTTTGAGGACAAGGCGCTGGTGTCTAGACGGGTCAAGACAGGTGCAGAGCCCTGCTCCCACCATCCCCGGAAGGATATTGGGTGATAAGGGTGACACCCAGGAGGTGAGAGGGTGAGGGTGGGGTTGTGAAAAGGGCAAAATGGGAGGGATGACTTCCTGAGAAG
This sequence comes from Collichthys lucidus, assembly GCA_004119915.2. NCBI lineage: Eukaryota > Metazoa > Chordata > Actinopteri > Sciaenidae > Collichthys > Collichthys lucidus. The sequence goes on along the minus strand of CM014089.1, from coordinate 34,317,759 downwards.
AGTGGGGTTGGAGAAAATGGGAGAAGGAGGCCTCAACAGAAGCCAAGTGCAGGGTAAACAGTTCATCTTCCTAGCCCCTGCACAGTCTCTGCTGCTTTTTTTTGGCCCATTCATCTCCCTCCATCCTCCACTGATCAAAGGGAAAATCTTCCTTGTCTTCTTTGGTCAAAAGGTGGTGGGGGTGGATGGGTACAGAACACTCTCTCTCTCTCTCTCTCTCTCTGAGAATCTGAGTGGTGGCAGAGAATGTTGGAGTATGATTTGGAGAGTGGATGTGCTCCTTTTGGAAAGTTTGCCTCCTGGTGTTTCATGGGTGTTTTTCACAGTTTTGTTCTGTTCAAGTTTCTCAATCACTGGTGCGGTACAGGGGGGGACTGATCAGCTCTTTGTGTTGTAGTAACCGGCACGCTGTTCGGTAGCATGGCCGCCACTGGCAGTAACAATGGAACCGGGGGTTTCAGGAATCTTTCCCAGCGGCATGGCATTAAAATACCGGTCGGTGTGGATCACTCGGTGGAGAAGCGTGGTCTGGCGGTTGGGGAAGTTGTGGGGTACGATAGTTTGAAAGCAGCATCTAGGATGAGCAGTGCTGTTGTGATTTTTTCGATTCAATAGACAAAGTTGGTATCGTGGTTGAGCGAGGAATTGTTTTGAGAAATACCTTTGTCCAAGTTTTCCCTCTGGTTAATCCAGCGAAACGAATTATCTTGTCGGCAAGTGTTCATGGTTTTAACTAATGACGAGGATGAGCTTAATGTAGTTATGAAGTTTAAAGTTGATGGGTTTGATTACACAATTTTTGCGACTACGAAGACGATGAAGTGTTTTGGTTGCGGGCAAGAGGGGCACTTGGTGTGCAACTGTCCTGATAGGGTGCCGCAGCCTGTGCCAAGCGCAGAGGGGACGCAGGGCACGCAGAGTGAGAGTCAGGCAGATAGCGGGAGTCAGGCAGACAGTGGAGGTCAGGCAGACAGCAGGAGTCAGGAGGGGCAGAGGGAAACAACAGCCCAGGAGCCTGGCACAGATGCGCGGCAGGACAGAGAATGTCCTGCCGCAATCCTTTATTCAAAGAGTGTTCTGCCTATTTCTTTTGATTTACAGGAGATTGTTAGAGGGAGATTAACTAAAGTGGTTGCTAAATATGAGAAGTCCACCCTAGTCTTGTTAAAGGTATATGCCCCAGTGAATCCTGGTGAACGACACATTTTCCTAGAAGAAGTAGAAAACACCTTGTCAAATTGCGCCTCAACAGAAATTTTAATTGTAGAAGGGGGTTTTAACTGTACTACTGATGATCTGGACAGGAATCATTTAGAACCCAATGCTCAGTCAAGGAAGATGTTGAAATGGATCATCGAGGCGATCTAAGCACAGGAACACGAGGCAGTATTCCTGGGCACACAGCAAGGATAACTGTATCTCTTTAGCGAGGCTGGACAGATTTTATTGTTTTCAAGTCAAGTGCAAATTTTTAGATCTTGTTTCTTGTGTCCAGTAGTTTTTTTCCGATTGGTAATAGGGAATGTTTTCGTAAATGGGGTCAAACTTAAGAGTGCATATTGGCACTTTAACACTGTGCTGTTAAATGATGAGCATTTTAGAGAATGTTTTTGTTTTTTTGGCAACAATGGAGGTCTGTAAAGTCCCAGTTTTCATCTTTACAACAATGGTGGGATGTTGGCAAAATACAGATACAACAGTCTTGTAAACAATACAATTTTAATGTCACAAGACAGACCACCCAGTCGATTAGAGAGCTAGAGACTAGTATAATGGAGTTGCAGAGTTTAAGTGCTTCCACAGGAGATCGAGGCCACCTTCAGGCGCTCAAGGTCAAAAAGGCTACTTTGGCGGATCTGCTGGGGCTTAGAGCACAGGGGGCATTGGTTCGATCACATTTTCAAAATATTTCTGAAATGGATCCATCTAAGTTCTTCTTTAACCTTGAAAAGAAAAATGGTCAGAGCCGGCTCATTTATTGCCTTCGATCAGTAGATGGGGGGGATCTCACTGAATCATTTGACATAAGGAAAAGAGCAGTGCAGTTCTTCTCACAACTCTATGCCAGTGAGTACAAAGAGGATCAGCTGATGTCTGAGGTTTTTTTTGACAATTTGCCACAGTTAGCAGCACAAGACAGCACACAACTGGAGGGTCCACTGAAAATGCAGGCGCTGCAGGTGGCGTTAATGAGTATGGAAAATGGCAAAACTCCAGGGGAGGACTTGTTTGAGATCCTAACTTTCCTTACTCTTCTCCCTAAAAAGGAAGACCTGTGTGAGTTGGAGAATTGGAGGCCAGTGCTCACTATAAAATCCTCTCAAAAGTGTTGGCAAATAGGTTGAAAAAGGTGTAGTATATTTTCTGTATATTTTCTTCTAAGTCTCCTTGCCCTCAGCAGTGTTGGCTGTGTGCCATGTGTTGTATGTCCACACTTGAATGGTTTATGACTTTCGGAGATATTTAAGGAAAGAATGTCTACACTTGAATGATTTATGACTTTTGGAGAGAATGTATGTCCTTGTGCGTTGTGCTTTTTTAGGAAAGACAATATGCAGGCCTTCTTTGGAGTTGCTTAGGTATGCATTCTTGGGATATAAGACCTAGCCCAAAAGGAGGAAGAGGATTAGAATTGGAAAGAACGATTTGGCATGAGGCTTGGAAGAGATGCATCTCAAACTCACTTGTTTCTTTGAATAAAGTCCTAATTATTCAAGTCAAGAAGAGTTGCAGTTCTCTTATTTTCAAGTATCCACAGACCGACTTCGACAGCCACGGAAAAACCACGACAATAGTGGCGTCACGAACAGGATTGGTTGAGTGCGCAAAACCGCCAGCAGGGATCAACTCGACACAGTGTAAAATCCAAAGACAGCGTACGCAAAAAAAGGAGGTGAGTTAGCCTCAAGTTTGGGTTTTAGTACTGTGTACAGGTGTTTCTTTGCAAGGTGGTGGGTTTGCATAAAAAAGTATCTGTGTAGAGGAAAGGCTGGTGGATAATTGAGAGTAAAAGTCTGTTTCTAAATTCTAAATTTTACAAAAAATTAATAAAAGTAACGTAAAAGTAATAAAGTTGTAACAGGCCGAAAATAAAGAGGCTAGGCGTTATATAGTGTACCGTTATTGTATAGGTAGCCAAGAGAAAATAGTGAGTGTGTGTGTGATTGGAATAATACAATGACTGCGGACAAAAGTGAATGGGATGAAATAAAGAAGAATAAAGAAGCATAAGAAATGCTAAAGGATGAATGTGAGAGATGTTGGTAATGCAAGCAGCTGAGACAATGCACTTATAGTAAGGCATTGAAGAACTCAGGTTTGCAAGTGTGAATGGAGAGATGCATGAAAAGCACATGAGGCAACAACCAGAGCAAGTTCAACTGAGCGCAGATTGGATCATCTTGGGCCGACAAGGGGCAGCAATGAAGATAAATGGGAGTGAGTATCTAGACAAAGAGTTTAACATTGAAAATAGCATCCCTCATGTAACACTGAAGATAGCAGAGATCTATGAGCAGAAGCACATAGGAGCGATGATGGCAGAATCAGAAGAAGTCAAGTTTGTGCCACTAAAAGGAAATTCTGCTATCTGGAGAAGTGAAGATTGTAGATTCATAAAGATTGCAATTTCTGCTCATGGACTGGGGCAGCCACAGACTGCACAAATGACAAATGAGTCAATGCTCGGTGTTAAGTTGGAGTCTGACCATTTGAGAGAAGAAACGCTACAACAAGTGCCAGAATGTGTGTGGTCACAACACAATACAGATATTGGACTTGTGAAGTCAGCCCAACCGGTGGAAGTGGAACTTCGACCAGGAGCTAGACCACCGTGGAAAAAACAATATCCACTAAAGGAGGAGGCGATTCAGGGGATTGAACCACAAATTAAAGGACTATTGCATGCAGGTGTTTTAAAGATAACTCAGAACCCTCAAAGCAATACGCCACTGCTGCCGTTGATGAAACCAGATGGCTCCTACCGGTTGGTACATGATTTAAGAGCTGTGAATGAGGTAGCGACTGATTTCCCTGCAGAGGTGCCAGATCCACACACTTTGTTAGCTGAAATTCCACCAGATGCTAAATGGTTCACAGTTTTAGACTTGTGTGGGGCATTTTTCAGAGTGTTCCCCTTGGTGTTGAGTCACAAAGTCTATTTGGGTTTACCTATAAAGAGCAGTTTTGCCAGTATCAGAGACTGCCGCAAGGATTCAAGCACTCCCCTCACATCTTCAATAAAGTGTTGAAAGAAGACTTAGAGGACATAGGTCAAGAAATAACTAGCAATGTATGTCAATATGTGGATGATATAATTATCTCCTCACCTGATAGAGAAACATGCCACAAAGACTCAATCAGGCTGTTACAGATATTAGCAGAACGAGGACATAAGGTTTCTGCAATATGTTCAAGAAAAAGTGGTTTACTTGGGTCAATCAATAAGCCATGGACACAAAAGTATTTCTGACAGCCATCTAGAAGCTATTCGTAAGGTGCCTAAGCCCAGGACGGTCAGAGAGATGATGACATTTTTTGGTGTTGCTGGATATTCCTCTGCATGGATAGAGGATTATGCGAGGTTGTCGGGGCAACTAAAGGGCTCTGATTAAAGACACGGGGAATGATCAACTTCATTGCAACCTTACTTGGACACAGGATGGCAATTTGGCATTTGAAACGATAAAACAAAAGATGCAGGAGGCACCAGCATTAGCATTGCCAGACTATTCTAAGAATTTTGTGCTGTATGTGTCTACTTCAATTGGAGGGAAATTTGCATGTGCAGTTTTATGTCAGCCCACAGGTACAGGGAAGAGTCCTCAACCTGTTTCCTATTATTCCACTGCTTTTTCAGAAGTGGAATTGGGGCTGCCATTGTGTTACAGAGCAATGGTGGAAGTCTATTTGATGTATGAGAAGGCATCATCTGTAACAATGGGTTATCCAGTGACAATCCTTACCCATCATAGTCTCAGAAATCTGTTGAACCACGGCAAATATACTTTGACGATGCCTAGGCTCAGAGACTATTATAGACTCTTAGAACAGGAGGATGTTACCCTAGCTAGGTGTACTACAGTGAACCCAGCTGAGCTTTTGCCAACCTTGGAGGAAGGAGAACCTCATGATTGTGTAAAAGAAGCAGAGAGGTACTCAAGACTCAGATCTGACTTGCAGGCCTTTCCGTTAAAGGAAGCGGATTTAGAGTATTGGACTGATGGCTTCTGTTATCGAATAGGGGAAAAGTTGAGTGCTGGCTATGCGGTTGTTAAAGCCCAAGGCTCTGGCTTTGTGGTAGAGAAAGCTGAAGTAATACCACAACCTGCATCGGCTCAATTGGCTGAATTGGTGGGTTTAACTGAAGCATGTCTTTTGGCTGATGGTAAACGAGTAACAATTTACACTGATTCGGCATATGCTCATAATGTTTGTCATCTGTTTGGAGCTGTGTGGAAAGGACGTGGATTTAAGAAATCTGACGGATCTCCGATTCAGCACCATGCACAAATAGTGAAGCTGTTGCAGGCTATGATGAAGCCTAAGGAGATTGCTATTGCTAAGTGTGCTGCACATAGGACAGATATGTCAAGGATAACACAAGGTAACAGGGCAGCAGATGAAGCCGCCAAAGCAGTCATAGGTGCAGATAAGCCAGGGAAAGTGCTTCTAGTTACCCATGAGATAGAGTTGGAGGATAAGATCACTCCTAGGGATGTGATTTTGATGCAGGAAGCAGTTAATACTATTAATAAACAGCTGTGGAAGGACAGAGGTGCAAGCCAGGACTCTACAGGCTTGTGGAGAAACCATGAGGGACTGATAGTGGCTCCTCCTGATTTGTTGGGTCTGATGATCCAGGAGGCACATGGGCAAGCCCATGTTGCAAGGGGGGAGGTCAGAAGAAAAATAACAAAAGAGTATGGTTTTTGGGCACCATATTTGTTGGAACAAATTGATCATGTCATAGGCAGGTGTACAATCTGTCTGAAAAATAATGTTAGGAGGGGTGTAGTGATTCCTCCTGGACATATTCCAACACCTAATGGCCCTATGCGCGAATTAGTCATTGACTATGTGGACATGATAACACCCGTTGAAGGGAAAAGATATGCTTGTGGTGGTAGATAGATTTTCACGATGGCCTGAAGCTTGTCCCACCAAGAGGAAAGAGTGTTGAAATTGAAAGATTACTAGACAAAGATTGTTGTCTAGTATCTGCTTATGCTATACCGTATCAAATGTTTTTGCAAGATATTGGTTGTCTTTTTGGTTTCTCTCTCTCTCTCAGGACAAAGGGGAGAGAATGTTCAAGCGCAGCTGATCTGGGGCTCCTACACTTGGACTCAGAGACTCATAATGGGACAATAACAAAGGACTGTGAGACCTGGATGAGCTACGGCAACATTGATTTCTGTTCATCAATCATGATGTTGAGTTGATATATGTCTGAAGCCAGCATGGATGATACATTTATCTACATATGTTATGTTTTTATGTTACATACGTATACTTATTCATTTGTAATCAGTGATGTTAACCAATGTTAATGTTTTGTGATGATTTGTTGCTAGGAAATTACTAAATTGAAGAGAGATTCTTCATCCTGATTGGCCTGTGGATGAGATCTTCTCTAGATTAGGAATCCATCAGTCTACTCTTTTTACATCTCCTAGAGGTGGTTTTCGACTAGATGATGGTTCCCCAACTTGGACGGACTTCTTCTCAGCTGCACTCATACGATAAAGGTTGTTTGGCAAAATTAAGTAGACTGCACATCCTGGGATTTCTAGGAAAAGTAGCGTTTGGTTACCTGGGAAGAAGCTGTCAGTTGGGACGGATTAGCCCATAAATTTGACCCTATTAGGATAATTGAATACTTTACATAGTCTAAAGTAATTAAAATAATGTGCGCATAGGATTACTGTAAAGGTAAATATTAAATTAGTTGCCTAAAATTGTACTAGGAATTAAAATAGAAACTTGAAGAAAGGAACTTTGTTGGAATTAAACAAGTGAGAAGAAAATTACATCATAGGTTTTAAGTTAAGCTCTGTGTTTCTCTGCCGCGACTGTAAGAAGCCGCGGAGGGAGGAATGTAGTATATTTTCTGTATATTTAGGGCCCGAGCACGGAAACCGTGCAAAGCCCTATTGTATTTCGAATGTTTATTATTATTATTAGGGCCCGAGCACGGAAACCGTGCGAAGCCCTATTGTATTTCAAATGTTTATTAGGGCCCGAGCACGGAAACCGTGCGAAGCCCTATTGTATTTCAAATGTTTATTTTTTTTTTTTTTATTATTAGGGCCCGAGCACGGAAACCGTGCGAAGCCCTATTGTATTTCAAATGTTTATTATTTTTTTTTTATTATTATTATTATTATTTTCCTTTTTCTTCCACCCAATGAATTGCCTTTTTCAAGGCTTTAACATCCCCAAAAACTCATGAAAATGTGCGTACCCCCCCAAAGTCGGGCGTAAAATTTCGTATTTTGGGGGTCTCGCGCACGAGCGTACAGAAATGGCTCTACGGCGCCACCTAGGTTTCGGTTGTCGGAGGAGCCCCCGGACACGGTTTCATCCACGCGGATGGGATTTGGAGGGTGTATGAAACATACCGAGACGCACCAAAAAGTCTCTTGGTGACCCGGGTTTCGGTAAAGGGTACGGCGGCCATTTTGGGTCAAAGTTCACGTTTTTGTGATTTTTTGGTCATTTCCAGGGGTCGTATTTGAACGAACTCCTCCTAGGGCTTTCGTTCGATCCTTTTGAAACTTGGCGTGTGTGTTCATGAGGCTTTGACGATGAAAAGTTATCAAAATCATAACTTTTTGATGTACTATGTCAGAGGGGCGGGGCCACGAAATTCTCCATTTTGCCATAAAATTTCAAAGTGCTATAACTTTGTGAAAAATTATCCAATCTTCACCAAACTTTGAATATATAATGGCAGTCTGGCCTAAAATACATTTCCACAAAAATATTCAGTGATTTTCATAGCGCCTCCTAGTGACGACAAAAAACACCACTTTTACGAGATGGCGTGCAGCTCGAACAATATTCATCATATCCACCTCAAACTAGGTGTGGATGTTGTCAAGGCCTTGGACTTGACATCTGAGAAATAATTTCAACTTTTCATAAAAGGGCGTGGCCGTGACGGCGCGTCAAAGTGGACGCTGCCTTTTTTTTCACCGAAAAACCAGACTCCCTTTACTTTTTGGCTGATTTTCAGGCAAAACTGTTCGGCTATCATATACTTTGTCACAGCTGTCTGAAACTTGTTGGGGTTGTTAAGACCAATGTTACGCAAAATTCGGCTGCATAATTAATGAGGGGGCGGGGCAAAGCGCTTTATAGCGCCCCCTTGAATTTTTCTTTGGGACAGCCCCGCCACAGTTTTGAACACAGAGTTATGAAACTCAGCTGAGTTATGGGGCATCACAAGACCTACAAAAAAGTCTCTTGGAGCAATTTGTAAAATTAACAGGAAGTGAGATATTTAAGCATGAAAATCACCATTTTTTGTGTTTCGAACTGTTAAGAAGGGGGCGTATTTGAACGAACTCCTCCTAGGGCTTTCGTCCAATCCTTTTGAAACTTGGCACATGGGTTCATGAGGCTTTGACGATGAAAAGTTATCAAAATCATAACTTTTTGATGTACTATGTCAGAGGGGCGGGGCCACGAAATTCTCCATTTTGCCATAAAACTCAAAGTGCTATAACTTTGTGAAAAATTCTCCAATCTTCACAAAACTTCTCATATACAACGGTAGTCTGGCCTACAATACATTTCCACAAAAATATTCTGTAATTTGCATAGCGCCTCCTAGTGGAGACAAAAAATACCACTTTTACGAGATGGCGTGCAGCTCGGACAATATTGATCATATCCACCTCAAACTTGGTGTGGATGTTGTCAAGGCCTTGGACTTGGGGCAAATTTGCTCTATAGCGCCCCCTTGATTTTTTCAGTGGAACAGCCCCACCACAGTTTTGCCCACAGACTCACGAAACTCAGCTGAATTGTAGAACTGGGCAGTACCTACAAAAAACTATCTTGGACCATTAAGCACAAAAAAGCTCTATAGCGCCCCATGGCGCATGTTGGGGGCGCTGCAATTGGAAAAAATGTGTAAAATAAAGCAAAACTCAAAGTACATTGTCGCACATGTTGACTGTCGCCATGCTGCAATGTGTTCTCAAACAGCATAATGTAGACAGAATATGACATGTAATAGTAACTGTACATTATATCAGTGAAATAAAGTTGTACATTGTCGCACATGACTCCTGAAGGCCAGATCTGAGTCTATGAGAGCTGTCTGAAACTTCTTGTGGTTATTAAGACAGATGTTATAAAGAACGATATTATGCACATTTCGACGTGCGCACATTTCGACGTGCGCGCATATGCGAGGGCCCGACCATCGCTGCTTGCAGCTTTAATTATTTTCCTTTTTCTTCCACCCAATGAATTGCCTTTTTCAAGGCTTTAACATCCCCAAAAACTCATGAAAATGTGCGTACCCCCCCAAAGTCGGGCGTAAAATTTTGTATTTTGGAGGTCTCGCGCACGAGCGTACAGAAATGGCTCTACGGCGCCACCTAGGTTTCGGTTGTCGGAGGAGCCCCCGGACACGGTTTCATCCACGCGGATGAGATTTGGAGGGTGTATGAAACATACCGAGACGCACCAAAAAGTCTCTTGGTGACCCGGGTTTCGGTAAAGGGTACGGCGGCCATTTTGGGTCAAAGTTCACGTTTTTTTGATTTTTTGGTCATTTCCAGGGGTCGTATTTGAACGAACTCCTCCTAGGGCTTTCGTCCGATCCTTTTGAAACTTGGCGTGTGTGTTCATGAGGCTTTGACGATGAAAAGTTATCAAAATCATAACTTTTTGATGTACTATGTCAGAGGGGCGGGGCCACGAAATTCTCCATTTTGCCATAAAATTTCAAAGTGCTATAACTTTGTGAAAAATTCTCCAATCTTCACCAAACTTTGAATATATAATGGCAGTCTGGCCTAAAATACATTTCCACAAAAATATTCGGTGATTTTCATAGCGCCTCCTAGTGACGACAAAAAACACCACTTTTACGAGATGGCGTGCAGCTCGAACAATATTCATTATATCCACCTCAAACTAGGTGTGGATGTTGTCAAGGCCTTGGACTTGACATCTGAGAAATAATTTCAACTTTTCATAAAAGGGCGTGGCCGTGACGGCGCGTCAAAGTGGACGCTGCCTTTTTTTTCACCGAAAAACCAGACTCCATTGACTTTTTGGCTGATTTTCAGGCAAAACTGTTCGGCTATCATATACTTTGTCACAGCTGTCTGAAACTTGTTGGGGTTGTTAAGACCAATGTGATGCACAATTCGGCTGCATAATTAATGAGGGGGCGGGGCAAAGCGCTCTATAGCGCCCCCTTGAATTTTTCTTTGGGACAGCCCCGCCACAGTTTTGAACACAGAGTTATGAAACTCAGCTGAGTTATGGGGCATCACAAGACCTACAAAAAAGTCTCTTGGAGCAATTTGTAAAATTAACAGGAAGTGAGATATTTAAGCATGAAAATCACCATTTTTTGTGTTTCGAACTGTTGAGAAGGGGGCGTATTTGAACGAACTTCTCCTAGGGCTTTCGTCCGATCCTTTTGAAACTTGGCACATGGGTTCATGAGGCTTTGACGATGAAAAGTTATCAAAATCATAACTTTTTGATGTACTATGTCAGAGGGGCGGGGCCACGAAATTCTCCATTTTGCCATAACATTTCAAAGTGCTATAACTTTGTGAAAAATTCTCCAATCTTCACAAAACTTCTCATATACAACGGTAGTCTGGCCTACAATACATTTCCACAAAAATATTCTGTAATTTGCATAGCGCCTCCTAGTGGAGACAAAAAATACCACTTTTACGAGATGGCGTGCAGCTCGGACAATATTGATCATATCCACCTCAAACTTGGTGTGGATGTTGTCAAGGCCTTGGACTTGGGGCAAATTTGCTCTATAGCGCCCCCTTGAATTTTTCAGTGGAACAGCCCCACCACAGTTTTGCCCACAGACTCACGAAACTCAGCTGAATTGTAGAACTGGGCAGTACCTACAAAAAACTATCTTGGACCAATAAGCACAAAAAAGCTCTATAGCGCCCCATGGCGCATGTTGGGGGCGCTGCAATTAGAAAAAATGTTGTGTAAAATAAAGCAAAACTCAAAGCAGTACCAAAACAAGAGTGCAGTATGTAATGAGGCGGCTGGACAAAAAAGCTCTATAGCGCCCCATGGCGCCTGTTGGGGGCGCTGCAATTGGAAAAAATGTGTAAAATAAAGCAAAACTCAAAGTACATTGTCGCACATGTTGACTGTCGCCATGCTGCAATGTGTTCTCAAACAACATAATGTAGACAGAATATGACATGCAATAGAAACTGTACATTATATCAGTGAAATAAAGTTGTACATTGTCGCACATGTTAACTGTAGCCATGCTGCAATGTGTTCTCAAACAGCATAATGTGGACAGAATATGACATGCAATAGAAACTGTACATTATATCAGTGAAATAAAGTTGTACATTGTCGCACATGACTCCTGAAGGCCAGATCTGAGTCTATAAGAGCTGTCTGAAACTTCTTGTGGTTATTAAGACCGATGTTATAAAGAACGATATTATGCACATTTCGACGTGCGCACATTCCGACGTGCGCACATATGCGAGGGCCCGACCATCGCTGCTTGCAGCTTTAATTAGGGCCCGAGCACGGAAACCGTGCGAAGCCCTTTTGTATTTGAATGTTTATTAGGGCCCGAGCACGGAAACTGTGCGAAGCCCTATTGTATTTCGAATGTTTATTTATTAGGGCCCGAGCACGGAAACCGTGCGAAGCCCTATTGTATTTCAAATGTTTATTATTAGGGCCCGAGCACGGAAACCGTGCGAAGCCCTATTGTATTTCAAATGTTTATTATTTTTTAGGGCCCGAGCACGGAAACCGTGCGAAGCCCTATTGTATTTCAAATGTTTATTATTTTTTTTTTTATTATTATTTTCCTTTTTCTTCCACCCAATGAATTGCCTTTTTCAAGGCTTTAATATCCCCAAAAACTCATGAAACTTTGCGTACCCCCCCAAAGTTGGGCGTAAAATTTCGTATTTTGGGGGTCTCGCGCACGAGCGTACAGAAATGGCTCTACGGCGCCACCTAGGTTTCGGTTGTCGGAGGAGCCCCCGGACACTGTTTCATCCACGCGGATGGGATTTGGAGGGTGTATGAAACATATCGAGACGCACCAAAAAGTCTCTTGGTGACCCGGGTTTCGGTAAAGGGTACGGCGGCCATTTTGGGTCAAAGTTCACGTTTTTGTGATTTTTTGGTCATTTCCAGGGGTCGTATTTGAACGAACTCCTCCTAGGGCTTTCGTCCGATCCTTTTGAAACTTGGCGTGTGTGTTCATGAGGCTTTGACGATAAAAAGTTATCAAAATCATAACTTTTTGATGTACTATGTCAGAGGGGCGGGGCCACGAAATTCTCCATTTTGCCATAAAATTTCAAAGTGCTATAACTTTGTGAAAATTCTCCAATCTTCACCAAACTTTGAATATATAATGGCAGTCTGGCCTAAAATACATTTCCACAAAAATATTCGGTGATTTTCATAGCGCCTCCTAGTGACGACAAAAAAGACCACTTTTACGAGATGGCGTGCAGCTCGAACAATATTCATCATATCCACCTCAAACTAGGTGTGGATGTTGTCAAGGCCTTGGACTTGACATCTGAGAAATAATTTCAACTTTTCATAAAAGGGCGTGGCCGTGACGGCGCGTCAAAGTGGAAGCTGCCTTTTTTTTCACCGAAAAACCAGACTCCATTGACTTTTTGGCTGATTTTCAGGCAAAACTGTTCGGCTATCATATACTTTGTCACAGCTGTCTGAAACTTGTTGGGGTTGTTAAGACCAATGTGATGCACAATTCGGCTGCATAATTAATGAGGGGGCGGGGCAAAGCGCTCTATAGCGCCCCCTTGAATTTTTCTTTGGGACAGCCCCGCCACAGTTTTGAACACAGAGTTATGAAACTCAGCTGAGTTATGGGGCATCACAAGACCTACAAAAAAGTCTCTTGGAGCAATTTGTAAAATTAACAGGAAGTGAGATATTTAAGCATGAAAATCACCATTTTTTGTGTTTCGAACTGTTGAGAAGGGGGCGTATTTGAACGAACTCCTCCTAGGGCTTTCGTCCGATCCTTTTGAAACTTGGCACATGGGTTCATGAGGCTTTGACGATGAAAAGTTATCAAAATCATAACTTTTTGATTTGCTATGTCAGAGGGGCGGGGCCACGAAATTCTCCATTTTGCCATAAAATTTCAAAGTGCTATAACTTTGTGAAAAATTCTCCAATCTTCACCAAACTTTGAATATATAATAGCAGTCTGGCCTAAAATACATTTCCACAAAAATATTCGGTGATTTGCATAGCGCCTCCTAGTGGAGACAAAAAATACCACTTTTACGAGATGGCGTGCAGCTCGGACAATATTGATCATATCCACCTCAAACTTGGTGTGGGTGTTGTCAAGGCCTTGGACTTGGGGCAAATTTGCTCTATAGCGCCCCCTTGAATTTTTCAGTGGAACAGCCCCACCACAGTTTTGCCCACAGACTCACGAAACTCAGCTGAATTGTAGAACAGGGCAGTACCTACAAAAAACTATCTTGGACCAATAAGCACAAAAAAGCTCTATAGCGCCCCATGGCGCATGTTGGGGGCGCTGCAACTAGAAAAAAATGTTGTGTTAAATAAAGCAAAACTGAAAGCAGTACCAAAACAAGACTGCAGTATGTAATGAGGCGGCTGGACAAAAAAGCTCTATAGCGCCCCATGGCGCCTGTTGGGGGCGCTGCAATTGGAAAAAATGTGTAAAATAAAGCAAAACTCAAAGTACATTGTCGCACATGTTGACTGTCGCCATGCTGCAATGTGTTCTCAAACAGCATAATGTAGACAGAATATGACATGTAATAGTACCTGTACATTATATCAGTGAAATAAAGTTGTACATTGTCGCACATGTTGACTGTAGCCATGCTGCAATGTGTTCTCAAACAGCATAATGTGGACAGAATATGACATGTAATAGTAACTGTACATTATATCAGTGAAATAAAGTTGTACATTGTCGCACATGACTCCTGAAGGCCAGATCTGAGTCTATGAGAGCTGTCTGAAACTTCTTGTGGTTATTAAGACCGATGTTATAAAGAACGATATTATGCACATTTCAACGTGCGCACATTTCGACGTGCGCACATATGCGAGGGCCCGACCATCGCTGCTTGCAGCTTTAATTTTTTTTTTATTATTATTTTCCTTTTTCTTCCACCCAATGAATTGCCTTTTTCAAGGCTTTAATATCCCCAAAAACTCATGAAACTTTGCGTACCCCCCCAAAGTTGGGCGTAAAATTTCGTATTTTGGGGGTCTCGCGCACGAGCGTACAGAAATGGCTCTACGGCGCCACCTAGGTTTCGGTTGTCGGAGGAGCCCCCGGACACTGTTTCATCCACGCGGATGGGATTTGGAGGGTGTATGAAACATATCGAGACGCACCAAAAAGTCTCTTGGTGACCCGGGTTTCGGTAAAGGGTACGGCGGCCATTTTGGGTCAAAGTTCACGTTTTTGTGATTTTTTGGTCATTTCCAGGGGTCGTATTTGAACGAACTCCTCCTAGGGCTTTCGTCCGATCCTTTTGAAACTTGGCGTGTGTGTTCATGAGGCTTTGACGATAAAAAGTTATCAAAATCATAACTTTTTGATGTACTATGTCAGAGGGGCGGGGCCACGAAATTCTCCATTTTGCCATAAAATTTCAAAGTGCTATAACTTTGTGAAAAATTCTCCAATCTTCACCAAACTTTGAATATATAATGGCAGTCTGGCCTAAAATACATTTCCACAAAAATATTCGGTGATTTTCATAGCGCCTCCTAGTGACGACAAAAAAGACCACTTTTACGAGATGGCGTGCAGCTCGAACAATATTCATCATATCCACCTCAAACTAGGTGTGGATGTTGTCAAGGCCTTGGACTTGACATCTGAGAAATAATTTCAACTTTTCATAAAAGGGCGTGGCCGTGACGGCGCGTCAAAGTGGACGCTGCCTTTTTTTTCACCGAAAAACCAGACTCCATTGACTTTTTGGCTGATTTTCAGGCAAAACTGTTCGGCTATCATATACTTTGTCACAGCTGTCTGAAACTTGTTGGGGTTGTTAAGACCAATGTGATGCACAATTCGGCTGCATAATTAATGAGGGGGCGGGGCAAAGCGCTCTATAGCGCCCCCTTGAATTTTTCTTTGGGACAGCCCCGCCACAGTTTTGAACACAGAGTTATGAAACTCAGCTGATTTATGGGGCATCACAAGACCTACAAAAAAGTCTCTTGGAGCAATTTGTAAAATTAACAGGAAGTGAGATATTTAAGCATGAAAATCACCATTTTTTGTGTTTCGAACTGTTGAGAAGGGGGCGTATTTGAACGAACTCCTCCTAGGGCTTTCGTCCGATCCTTTTGAAACTTGGCACATGGGTTCATGAGGCTTTGACGATGAAAAGTTATCAAAATCATAACTTTTTGATTTGCTATGTCAGAGGGGCGGGGCCACGAAATTCTCCATTTTGCCATAAAATTTCAAAGTGCTATAACTTTGTGAAAAATTCTCCAATCTTCACCAAACTTTGAATATATAATAGCAGTCTGGCCTAAAATACATTTCCACAAAAATATTCGGTGATTTGCATAGCGCCTCCTAGTGGAGACAAAAAATACCACTTTTACGAGATGGCGTGCAGCTCGGACAATATTGATCATATCCACCTCAAACTTGGTGTGGGTGTTGTCAAGGCCTTGGACTTGGGGCAAATTTGCTCTATAGCGCCCCCTTGAATTTTTCAGTGGAACAGCCCCACCACAGTTTTGCCCACAGACTCACGAAACTCAGCTGAATTGTAGAACAGGGCAGTACCTACAAAAAACTATCTTGGACCAATAAGCACAAAAAAGCTCTATAGCGCCCCATGGCGCATGTTGGGGGCGCTGCAATTAGAAAAAAATGTTGTGTTAAATAAAGCAAAACTGAAAGCAGTACCAAAACAAGACTGCAGTATGTAATGAGGCGGCTGGACAAAAAAGCTCTATAGTGCCCCATGGCGCCTGTTGGGGGCGCTGCAATTGGAAAAAATGTGTAAAATAAAGCAAAACTTAAAGTACATTGTCGCACATGTTGACTGTCGTCATGCTGCAATGTGTTCTCAAACAGCATAATGTAGACAGAATATGACATGTAATAGTAACTGTACATTATATCAGTGAAATAAAGTTGTACATTGTCGCACATGACTCCTGAAGGCCAGATCTGAGTCTATGAGAGCTGTCTGAAACTTCTTGTGGTTATTAAGACCGATGTTATAAAGAACGATATTATGCACATTTAAACGTGCGCACATTTCGACGTGCGCACATATGCGAGGGCCCGACCATCGCTGCTTGCAGCTTTAATTTTTATTATTATTTTCCTTTTTCTTCCACCCAATGAATTGCCTTTTTCAAGGCTTTAACATCCCCAAAAACTCATGAAAATGTGCGTACCCCCCCAAAGTCGGGCGTAAAATTTTGTATTTTGGAGGTCTCGCGCACGAGCGTACAGAAATGGCTCTACGGCGCCACCTAGGTTTCGGTTGTCGGAGGAGCCCCCGGACACGGTTTCATCCACGCGGATGGGATTTGGAGGGTGTATGAAACATATCGAGACGCACCAAAAAGTCTCTTGGTGACCCGGGTTTCGGTAAAGGGTACGGCGGCCATTTTGGGTCAAAGTTCACGTTTTTGTGATTTTTTGGTCATTTCCAGGGGTCGTATTTGAACGAACTCCTCCTAGGGCTTTCGTCCGATCCTTTTGAAACTTGGCGTGTGTGTTCATGAGGCTTTGACGATGAAAAGTTATCAAAATCATAACTTTTTGATGTACTATGTCAGAGGGGCGGGGCCACGAAATTCTCCATTTTGCCATAAAATTTCAAAGTGCTATAACTTTGTGAAAAATTCTCCAATCTTCACCAAACTTTGAATATATAATGGCAGTCTGGCCTAAAATACATTTCCACAAAAATATTCGGTGATTTTCATAGCGCCTCCTAGTGACGACAAAAAACACCACTTTTACGAGATGGCGTGCAGCTCGAACAATATTCATCATATCCACCTCAAACTAGGTGTGGATGTTGTCAAGGCCTTGGACTTGACATCTGAGAAATAATTTCAACTTTTCATAAAAGGGCGTGGCCGTGACGGCGCGTCAAAGTGGACGCTGCCTTTTTTTTCACCGAAAAACCAGACTCCCTTTACTTTTTGGCTGATTTTCAGGCAAAACTGTTCGGCTATCATATACTTTGTCACAGCTGTCTGAAACTTGTTGGGGTTGTTAAGACCAATGTTACGCAAAATTCGGCTGCATAATTAATGAGGGGGCGGGGCAAAGCGCTCTATAGCGCCCCCTTGAATTTTTCTTTGGGACAGCCCCGCCACAGTTTTGAACACAGAGTTATGAAACTCAGCTGAGTTATGGGGCATCACAAGACCTACAAAAAAGTCTCTTGGAGCAATTTGTAAAATTAACAGGAAGTGAGATATTTAAGCATTAAAATCACCATTTTTTGTGTTTCGAACTGTTGAGAAGGGGGCGTATTTGAACGAACTCCTCCTAGGGCTTTCGTCCGATCCTTTTGAAACTTGGCACATGGGTTCATGAGGCTTTGACGATGAAAAGTTATCAAAATCATAACTTTTTGATGTACTATGTCAGAGGGGCGGGGCCACGAAATTCTCCATTTTGCCATAAAACTCAAAGTGCTATAACTTTGTGAAAAATTCTCCAATCTTCACAAAACTTCTCATATACAACGGTAGTCTGGCCTACAATACATTTCCACAAAAATATTCTGTAATTTGCATAGCGCCTCCTAGTGGAGACAAAAAATACCACTTTTACGAGATGGCGTGCAGCTCGGACAATATTGATCATATCCACCTCAAACTTGGTGTGGATGTTGTCAAGGCCTTGGACTTGGGGCAAATTTGCTCTATAGCGCCCCCTTGAATTTTTCAGTGGAACAGCCCCACCACAGTTTTGCCCACAGACTCACGAAACTCAGCTGAATTGTAGAACAGGGCAGTACCTACAAAAAACTATCTTGGACCAATAAGCACAAAAAAGCTCTATAGCGCCCCATGGCGCATGTTGGGGGCGCTGCAATTAGAAAAAATGTTGTGTAAAATAAAGCAAAACTCAAAGCAGTACCAAAACAAGACTGCAGTATGTAATGAGGCGGCTGGACAAAAAAGCTCTATAGCGCCCCATGGCGCCTGTTGGGGGCGCTGCAATTGGAAAAAATGTGTCAAATAAAGCAAAACTCAAAGTACATGTTGACCGTCGTCATGCTGCAATATGTTCTCAAACAGCATAATGTAGACAGAATATGACATGTAATAGTAACTGTACATTATATCAGTGAAATAAAGTTGTACATTGTCGCACATGTTGACTGTAGCCATGCTGCAATGTGTTCTCAAACAGCATAATGTGGACAGAATATGACATGTAATAGTAACTGTACATTATATCAGTGAAATAAAGTTGTACATTGTCGCACATGACTCCTGAAGGCCAGATCTGAGTCTATGAGAGCTGTCTGAAACTTCTTGTGGTTATTAAGACAGATGTTATAAAGAACGATATTATGCACATTTCGACGTGCGCACATTTCGACGTGCGCGCATATGCGAGGGCCCGACCATCGCTGCTTGCAGCTTTAATTTTATTATTATTTTCCTTTTTCTTCCACCCAATGAATTGCCTTTTTCAAGGCTTTAATATCCCCAAAAACTCATGAAACTTTGCGTACCCCCCCAAAGTTGGGCGTAAAATTTCGTATTTTGGGGGTCTCGCGCACGAGCGTACAGAAATGGCTCTACGGCGCCACCTAGGTTTCGGTTGTCGGAGGAGCCCCCGGACACTGTTTCATCCACGCGGATGGGATTTGGAGGGTGTATGAAACATATCGAGACGCACCAAAAAGTCTCTTGGTGACCCGGGTTTCGGTAAAGGGTACGGCGGCCATTTTGGGTCAAAGTTCACGTTTTTGTGATTTTTTGGTCATTTCCAGGGGTCGTATTTGAACGAACTCCTCCTAGGGCTTTCGTCCGATCCTTTTGAAACTTGGCGTGTGTGTTCATGAGGCTTTGACGATGAAAAGTTATCAAAATCATAACTTTTTGATGTACTATGTCAGAGGGGCGGGGCCACGAAATTCTCCATTTTGCCATAAAATTTCAAAGTGCTATAACTTTGTGAAAAATTCTCCAATCTTCACCAAACTTTGAATATATAATGGCAGTCTGGCCTAAAATACATTTCCACAAAAATATTCGGTGATTTTCATAGCGCCTCCTAGTGACGACAAAAAACACCACTTTTACGAGATGGCGTGCAGCTCGAACAATATTCATCATATCCACCTCAAACTAGGTGTGGATGTTGTCAAGGCCTTGGACTTGACATCTGAGAAATAATTTCAACTTTTCATAAAAGGGCGTGGCCGTGACGGCGCGTCAAAGTGGACGCTGCCTTTTTTTTCACCGAAAAACCAGACTCCCTTTACTTTTTGGCTGATTTTCAGGCAAAACTGTTCGGCTATCATATACTTTGTCACAGCTGTCTGAAACTTGTTGGGGTTGTTAAGACCAATGTTACGCAAAATTCGGCTGCATAATTAATGAGGGGGCGGGGCAAAGCGCTTTATAGCGCCCCCTTGAATTTTTCTTTGGGACAGCCCCGCCACAGTTTTGAACACAGAGTTATGAAACTCAGCTGAGTTATGGGGCATCACAAGACCTACAAAAAAGTCTCTTGGAGCAATTTGTAAAATTAACAGGAAGTGAGATATTTAAGCATGAAAATCACCATTTTTTGTGTTTCGAACTGTTAAGAAGGGGGCGTATTTGAACGAACTCCTCCTAGGGCTTTCGTCCAATCCTTTTGAAACTTGGCACATGGGTTCATGAGGCTTTGACGATGAAAAGTTATCAAAATCATAACTTTTTGATGTACTATGTCAGAGGGGCGGGGCCACGAAATTCTCCATTTTGCCATAAAACTCAAAGTGCTATAACTTTGTGAAAAATTCTCCAATCTTCACAAAACTTCTCATATACAACGGTAGTCTGGCCTACAATACATTTCCACAAAAATATTCTGTAATTTGCATAGCGCCTCCTAGTGGAGACAAAAAATACCACTTTTACGAGATGGCGTGCAGCTCGGACAATATTGATCATATCCACCTCAAACTTGGTGTGGATGTTGTCAAGGCCTTGGACTTGGGGCAAATTTGCTCTATAGCGCCCCCTTGATTTTTTCAGTGGAACAGCCCCACCACAGTTTTGCCCACAGACTCACGAAACTCAGCTGAATTGTAGAACTGGGCAGTACCTACAAAAAACTATCTTGGACCATTAAGCACAAAAAAGCTCTATAGCGCCCCATGGCGCATGTTGGGGGCGCTGCAATTGGAAAAAATGTGTAAAATAAAGCAAAACTCAAAGTACATTGTCGCACATGTTGACTGTCGCCATGCTGCAATGTGTTCTCAAACAGCATAATGTAGACAGAATATGACATGTAATAGTAACTGTACATTATATCAGTGAAATAAAGTTGTACATTGTCGCACATGACTCCTGAAGGCCAGATCTGAGTCTATGAGAGCTGTCTGAAACTTCTTGTGGTTATTAAGACAGATGTTATAAAGAACGATATTATGCACATTTCGACGTGCGCGCATATGCGAGGGCCCGACCATCGCTGCTTGCAGCTTTAATTAGGGCCCGAGCACGGAAACCGTGCGAAGCCCTATTGTATTTCAAATGTTTATTATTTTTTTTTTTATTATTATTTTCCTTTTTCTTCCACCCAATGAATTGCCTTTTTCAAGGCTTTAATATCCCCAAAAACTCATGAAACTTTGCGTACCCCCCCAAAGTTGGGCGTAAAATTTCGTATTTTGGGGGTCTCGCGCACGAGCGTACAGAAATGGCTCTACGGCGCCACCTAGGTTTCGGTTGTCGGAGGAGCCCCCGGACACTGTTTCATCCACGCGGATGGGATTTGGAGGGTGTATGAAACATATCGAGACGCACCAAAAAGTCTCTTGGTGACCCGGGTTTCGGTAAAGGGTACGGCGGCCATTTTGGGTCAAAGTTCACGTTTTTGTGATTTTTTGGTCATTTCCAGGGGTCGTATTTGAACGAACTCCTCCTAGGGCTTTCGTCCGATCCTTTTGAAACTTGGCGTGTGTGTTCATGAGGCTTTGACGATAAAAGTTATCAAAATCATAACTTTTTGATGTACTATGTCAGAGGGGCGGGGCCACGAAATTCTCCATTTTGCCATAAAATTTCAAAGTGCTATAACTTTGTGAAAAATTCTCCAATCTTCACCAAACTTTGAATATATAATGGCAGTCTGGCCTAAAATACATTTCCACAAAAATATTCGGTGATTTTCATAGCGCCTCCTAGTGACGACAAAAAAGACCACTTTTACGAGATGGCGTGCAGCTCGAACAATATTCATCATATCCACCTCAAACTAGGTGTGGATGTTGTCAAGGCCTTGGACTTGACATCTGAGAAATAATTTCAACTTTTCATAAAAGGGCGTGGCCGTGACGGCGCGTCAAAGTGGACGCTGCCTTTTTTTTCACCGAAAAACCAGACTCCCTTTACTTTTTGGCTGATTTTCAGGCAAAACTGTTCGGCTATCATATACTTTGTCACAGCTGTCTGAAACTTGTTGGGGTTGTTAAGACCAATGTTACGCAAAATTCGGCTGCATAATTAATGAGGGGGCGGGGCAAAGCGCTTTATAGCGCCCCCTTGAATTTTTCTTTGGGACAGCCCCGCCACAGTTTTGAACACAGAGTTATGAAACTCAGCTGAGTTATGGGGCATCACAAGACCTACAAAAAAGTCTCTTGGAGCAATTTGTAAAATTAACAGGAAGTGAGATATTTAAGCATGAAAATCACCATTTTTTGTGTTTCGAACTGTTAAGAAGGGGGCGTATTTGAACGAACTCCTCCTAGGGCTTTCGTCCAATCCTTTTGAAACTTGGCACATGGGTTCATGAGGCTTTGACGATGAAAAGTTATCAAAATCATAACTTTTTGATGTACTATGTCAGAGGGGCGGGGCCACGAAATTCTCCATTTTGCCATAAAACTCAAAGTGCTATAACTTTGTGAAAAATTCTCCAATCTTCACAAAACTTCTCATATACAACGGTAGTCTGGCCTACAATACATTTCCACAAAAATATTCTGTAATTTGCATAGCGCCTCCTAGTGGAGACAAAAAATACCACTTTTACGAGATGGCGTGCAGCTCGGACAATATTGATCATATCCACCTCAAACTTGGTGTGGATGTTGTCAAGGCCTTGGACTTGGGGCAAATTTGCTCTATAGCGCCCCCTTGATTTTTTCAGTGGAACAGCCCCACCACAGTTTTGCCCACAGACTCACGAAACTCAGCTGAATTGTAGAACTGGGCAGTACCTACAAAAAACTATCTTGGACCATTAAGCACAAAAAAGCTCTATAGCGCCCCATGGCGCATGTTGGGGGCGCTGCAATTGGAAAAAATGTGTAAAATAAAGCAAAACTCAAAGTACATTGTCGCACATGTTGACTGTCGCCATGCTGCAATGTGTTCTCAAACAGCATAATGTAGACAGAATATGACATGTAATAGTAACTGTACATTATATCAGTGAAATAAAGTTGTACATTGTCGCACATGACTCCTGAAGGCCAGATCTGAGTCTATGAGAGCTGTCTGAAACTTCTTGTGGTTATTAAGACAGATGTTATAAAGAACGATATTATGCACATTTCGACGTGCGCACATTTCGACGTGCGCGCATATGCGAGGGCCCGACCATCGCTGCTTGCAGCTTTAATTTTCCTTTTTCTTCCACCCAATGAATTGCCTTTTTCAAGGCTTTAATATCCCCAAAAACTCATGAAACTTTGCGTACCCCCCCAAAGTTGGGCGTAAAATTTCGTATTTTGGGGGTCTCGCGCACGAGCGTACAGAAATGGCTCTACGGCGCCACCTAGGTTTCGGTTGTCGGAGGAGCCCCCGGACACTGTTTCATCCACGCGGATGGGATTTGGAGGGTGTATGAAACATATCGAGACGCACCAAAAAGTCTCTTGGTGACCCGGGTTTCGGTAAAGGGTACGGCGGCCATTTTGGGTCAAAGTTCACGTTTTTGTGATTTTTTGGTCATTTCCAGGGGTCGTATTTGAACGAACTCCTCCTAGGGCTTTCGTCCGATCCTTTTGAAACTTGGCGTGTGTGTTCATGAGGCTTTGACGATAAAAAGTTATCAAAATCATAACTTTTTGATGTACTATGTCAGAGGGGCGGGGCCACGAAATTCTCCATTTTGCCATAAAATTTCAAAGTGCTATAACTTTGTGAAAAATTCTCCAATCTTCACCAAACTTTGAATATATAATGGCAGTCTGGCCTAAAATACATTTCCACAAAAATATTCGGTGATTTTCATAGCGCCTCCTAGTGACGACAAAAAAGACCACTTTTACGAGATGGCGTGCAGCTCGAACAATATTCATCATATCCACCTCAAACTAGGTGTGGATGTTGTCAAGGCCTTGGACTTGACATCTGAGAAATAATTTCAACTTTTCATAAAAGGGCGTGGCCGTGACGGCGCGTCAAAGTGGACGCTGCCTTTTTTTTCACCGAAAAACCAGACTCCATTGACTTTTTGGCTGATTTTCAGGCAAAACTGTTCGGCTATCATATACTTTGTCACAGCTGTCTGAAACTTGTTGGGGTTGTTAAGACCAATGTGATGCACAATTCGGCTGCATAATTAATGAGGGGGCGGGGCAAAGCGCTCTATAGCGCCCCCTTGAATTTTTCTTTGGGACAGCCCCGCCACAGTTTTGAACACAGAGTTATGAAACTCAGCTGAGTTATGGGGCATCACAAGACCTACAAAAAAGTCTCTTGGAGCAATTTGTAAAATTAACAGGAAGTGAGATATTTAAGCATGAAAATCACCATTTTTTGTGTTTCGAACTGTTGAGAAGGGGGCGTATTTGAACGAACTCCTCCTAGGGCTTTCGTCCAATCCTTTTGAAACTTGGCACATGGGTTCATGAGGCTTTGACGATGAAAAGTTATCAAAATCATAACTTTTTGATGTACTATGTCAGAGGGGCGGGGCCACGAAATTCTCCATTTTGCCATAAAACTCAAAGTGCTATAACTTTGTGAAAAATTCTCCAATCTTCACAAAACTTCTCATATACAACGGTAGTCTGGCCTACAATACATTTCCACAAAAATATTCTGTAATTTGCATAGCGCCTCCTAGTGGAGACAAAAAATACCACTTTTACGAGATGGCGTGCAGCTCGGACAATATTGATCATATCCACCTCAAACTTGGTGTGGATGTTGTCAAGGCCTTGGACTTGGGGCAAATTTGCTCTATAGCGCCCCCTTGAATTTTTCAGTGGAACAGCCCCACCACAGTTTTGCCCACAGACTCACGAAACTCAGCTGAATTGTAGAACAGGGCAGTACCTACAAAAAACTATCTTGGACCAATAAGCACAAAAAAGCTCTATAGCGCCCCATGGCGCTGTTGGGGGCGCTGCAATTGAAAAAATGTGTAAAATAAAGCAAAACTCAAGTACATTGTCGCACATGTTGAGTCGCATGCTGCAATGTGTTCTCAAAAAGCATAATGTAGACAGAATATGACATGTAATAGTAACTGTACATTATATCAGTGAAATAAAGTTGTACATTGTCGCACATGTTGACTGTAGCCATGCTGCAATGTGTTCTCAAACAGCATAATGTGGACAGAATATGACATGTAATAGTAACTGTACATTATATCAGTGAAATAAAGTTGTACATTGTCGCACATGACTCCTGAAGGCCAGATCTGAGTCTATGAGAGCTGTCTGAAACTTCTTGTGGTTATTAAGACGAGATGTTATAAAGAACGATATTATGCACATTTCGACGTGCGCACATTTCGACGTGCGCACATATGCGAGGGCCCGACCATCGCTGCTTGCAGCTTTAATTTATTATTATTTTTTCCTTTTTTCCACCCAATGAATTGCCTTTTTCAAGGCTTTAATATCCCCAAAAACTCATGAAAATGTGCGTACCCCCCCAAAGTCGGGCGTAAAATTTCGTTTTTGGGGGTCTCGCGCACGAGCGTACAGAAATGGCTCTACGGCGCCACCTAGGTTTCGGTTGTCGGAGGAGCCCCCGGACACGGTTTCATCCACGCGGATGGATTTGGAGGGTGTATGAAACATATCGAGACGCACCAAAAAGTCTCTTGGTGACCCGGGTTTCGGTAAAGGGTACGGCGGCCATTTTGGGTCAAAGTTCACGTTTTTGTGATTTTTGGTCATTTCCAGGGGTCGTATTTGAACGAACTCCTCCTAGGGCTTTCGTCCGATCCTTTTGAAACTTGGCTGTGTGTTCATGAGGCTTTGACGATGAAAAGTTATCAAAATCATAACTTTTTGATGTACTATGTCAGAGGGGGGGGCCACGAAATTCTCCATTTTGCCATAAAATTTCAAAGTGCTATAACTTTGTGAAAAATTCTCCAATCTTCACCAAACTTTGAATATATAATGGCAGTCTGGCCTAAAATACATTTCCACAAAAATATTCGGTGATTTTCATAGCGCCTCCTAGTGACGACAAAAAACACCACTTTTACGAGATGGCGTGCAGCTCGAACAATATTCATCATATCCACCTCAAACTAGGTGTGGATGTTGTCAAGGCCTTGGACTTGACATCTGAGAAATAATTTCAACTTTTCATAAAAGGGCGTGGCCGTGACGGCGCGTCAAAGTGGACGCTGCCTTTTTTTTCACCGAAAAACCAGACTCCATTGACTTTTTGGCTGATTTTCAGGCAAAACTGTTCGGCTATCATATACTTTGTCACAGCTGTCTGAAACTTGTTGGGGTTGTTAAGACCAATGTGATGCACAATTCGGCTGCATAATTAATGAGGGGGCGGGGCAAAGCGCTCTATAGCGCCCCCCTTGAATTTTTCTTTGGGACAGCCCCGCCACAGTTTTGAACACAGAGTTATGAAACTCAGCTGAGTTATGGGGCATCACAAGACCTACAAAAAAGTCTCTTGGAGCAATTTGTAAAATTAACAGGAAGTGAGATATTTAAGCATGAAAATCACCATTTTTTGTGTTTCGAACTGTTGAGAAGGGGGCGTATTTGAACGAACTCCTCCTAGGGCTTTCGTCCGATCCTTTTGAAACTTGGCACATGGGTTCATGAGGCTTTGACGATGAAAAGTTATCAAAATCATAACTTTTTGATTTACTATGTCAGAGGGGCGGGGCCACGAAATTCTCCATTTTGCCATAAAATTTCAAAGTGCTATAACTTTGTGAAAAATTCTCCAATCTTCACCAAACTTTGAATATTAATAGCAGTCTGGCCTAAAATACATGTGCACAAAAATATTCGGTGATTTGCATAGCGCCTCCTAGTGGAGACAAAAAATACCACTTTTACGAGATGGCGTGCAGCTCGGACAATATTGATCATATCCACCTCAAACTTGGTGTGGATGTTGTCAAGGCCTTGGACTTGGGGCAAATTTGCTCTATAGCGCCCCCTTGAATTTTTCAGTGGAACAGCCCCACCACAGTTTTGCCCACAGACTCACGAAACTCAGCTGAATTGTAGAACAGGGCAGTACCTACAAAAAACTATCTTGGACCAATAAGCACAAAAAAGCTCTATAGCGCCCCATGGCGCATGTTGGGGGCGCTGCAATTAGAAAAAATGTTGTGTAAAATAAAGCAAAACAAAGCAGTACCAAAACAAGACTGCAGTATGTAATGAGGCGGCTGGACAAAAAAGCTCTATAGCGCCCCATGGCGCCTGTTGGGGGCGCTGCAATTGGAAAAAATGTGTAAAATAAAGCAAAACTCAAAGTACATTGTCGCACATGTTGACTGTCGCCATGCTGCAATGTGTTCTCAAACAGCATAATGTAGACAGAATATGACATGTAATAGTAACTGTACATTATATCAGTGAAATAAAGTTGTACATTGTCGCACATGTTGACTGTAGCCATGCTGCAATGTGTTCTCAAACAGCATAATGTGGACAGAATATGACATGTAATAGTAACTGTACATTATATCAGTGAAATAAAGTTGTACATTGTCGCACATGTTGACTGTAGCCATGCTGCAATGTGTTCTCAAACAGCATAATGTGGACAGAATATGACATGTAATAGTAACTGTACATTATAT